>VZSF01006470.1:32042-86226 GCA_013398295.1 Chionis minor
AGTTTTGGGTCACCTGTCATACAGTGGACACTATGAAAAATCTCAATTTCAGAGAGTTCAGTTGCTTAGAAGACACTTAACTGAAAAGTAAATTTACTGAACAGAAAATTGGTTCTGTTTTACTTCAAACCAGGGCAAATATTTTCGGCTTTGCTTATGCATATTATAGTTTCACTTTTAATGCTTCCACTTCATAAACAGATATACACCATATATAATCTTTTGCCAATAAAAACTTCTGGAAACTGTTTCTAATATTGAAGGTTGCAGGACAGTTCTCCTTTCTCTTCTCTCTCCCCCCCCCACCCCCCCCAAACAGCTAACATAAAAATAAACAATTTTTCATTTAGTTTTTCCAAATGCAGCTATAGCTTTCCTCCTGACTGTAATGTCTTTGGTGCAGGTTATTAATATATGTAAAAACATCCTTCCTCTTTATGGTCTTGGTATCATAAATTACTACTTAATTGCAGAATAAAAACCACCCTACCATTAGAAAACACTGAAGGCTTTTTTGTTGGTGGTTGGTTCAGGGGGTTTGAGTTCTTCCACAAGACATGAGTTATACACAGCCTTGTTAGTCAGTGATTGTGAATGAAAAAGGCATAGTTTGTGAGGGAGACCAGCTGTACAGTGTGAAGGACACAGTGACCTCAGTACCAAATGTCCTTGTCGAATCTCCTTTGAACAGTGTGTACCAGACTGATTGCCTCTTTCTAAAGGGATGCCCATATGGCATAAGAATAAGATAGCTATTGCTGTATTATGGAAAAGCATTGAGAACTAAGTATGTGCCTTGAGTGCTTTTTTTCCCCTATTGTCAATTAATTGTAGCTTTCTCTCACTAGGGTAGCTGTCATGCAGTACTGACACAGTTTTGTGGCCCTGGTTGTTATGAATTAAACTAAACTTAGTGGAACTCACTATATTTATAAGGTTTTGAAAGCTTGACCCGATGAATGTTTCATTCCTAGAATTCAACAAAGAAAAAATACAAATTATTAAAAACTTTTCCCTCAGAGTTCATAACTGAAAATGTGGTATCATAATTGGCCCCAGCAACCAAATGTGCAAGTCTAAGAGGGATTTTAGAACATACTCTTACAGCAATCAGTGTCACAATATGATTTGCTTAAACCACTTTTATGAATCAAGACATAAACTTCTCTGCATCCATGACACAGAGCAGTTAGGCCTGAGCTGTTTTCGTTTATGTTAGTTTCTCTGGTTTAGGCAGAGCTCTTCAAATGCCTATAGCCTGTTGTTTAAACAGCTGTGCTATCTCACTATTGCAGAGAGGCCATACATCGTTGGGACTATGCCATGTGATAGTTACCAGCCTCAGTCTTGCAGTTCCTCAGAATTTTTCCGTGTTTCCAGAAAGAAGCGTCATACAAAAGCTAATAAAATGAAAGGCAGAGGAGAGATGCATACAGCAATTTTTTCATGTAAATGCATTAACAAGCTTAATATTTTAGCAGAACTTATAATGCTCTGAACATTTACCATCATTCTTAAACAAAATTTTGGAGTATTAGGTTTCCTTGTGAGTTGTTTTTTGTCTTATCACAAAGGTGTTGTGGTTTTGTTTTTTTTTAAAAGTATGACTACTTCTGTTCGACATTCTGCTGGTTTTGGCTGGGATAGAGTTAATTTTCTTCATAGTAGTTAGTATGGGGCTATGTTTTGGATTTGTGCTGAAAACAGTGTCGATAATAAGGGATGTTTTAGTTATTGCTGAGTACTGCTTACACAGTGTTAAGGCCTTTTCTGCTTCTCTCACCAACCCACCAGTGAGTAGGCTGAGAGGGCACAGGAAGCTGGGGGAAGACACAGTTGGGACAGCTGACCCCAACTGACCAAAGGGATATTCCATAACATGTGGTGTCATGCTCAGCAATAAAACCTGGGGGAAGAAGGAAGGTGGGGATGTTCTGAGCAATGGTGTTTGTCTTCCCAAGTAACCATTACACATGATGAAGCCCTGCTTTCCTGGAGGTGGCTAAAAACCTGCCTGATGATGGTAAGTAGTGGATGAATTCCTTGCTTTGCTTTGCTTGCATGTGTGGCTTTTGCTTTACCTATTAACCTTTATTTATCTCAGCCCATGAGTTTTCTTGCTTTTACCCTTCTGATTCTCTCCCATATCCCACTGAGGGGAGTGGAGGGGTGCGGATAAGTGAACGCCTGCAGGGTGCTTAGTTGCCAGCTGGGTTCAAAATACGACACACATGTTCCCAGACTTTCTTCAAAAGTATTAATGTTTCATTCAACACTTCCAGTACTGAGCTGTTGCTGCTGCCTTCACAGTTCAGAATCACCTCAGGTGTGGTGAGTGATGTACTTGTTTTGTATTTACTATAGAGTAATTAGTATTCAAGTCCATCTTATTAAACTATTACTGTGAATATTGTTGTGTGATTTTTCTTAGCTCCTGTGTGTTACCATTTTTAATAGAAAATTCGTAATTAAAAGAAAATAAATAGGTGAAGAAAATAGAAACAGTGAAATAGAAAGAATAAAGTTAGCTATTTTAGGAATGAGATGCTAGGATTTTTAACACTTTCTGTAGTTTCCAAAAGACTTAACAGGCTGCAACATTGATACTACTTAGCAATTTAATTGTCTTCATTGGACCATACAGGTAATTTGCAACTAGGTGTGACCATTAAGCACTCAGCATGAATTAAGGAGACAGTACTTGGAATGAGGATGATGTCTTAGTCTAATAGGTTTAGCTCTGATAGACTGCTTGGGTTTCTGCACGTATAGTTGTCTGTGTAGTGCCTGTCAAATTGACAGGGCTAATGTCATTAGTTTCTTCATCTTACGCGTGCCAGGCAGAAAGGCAATTTTAGTTGTGAGAAGAAACAGCCAAACGTATCCTTTTTATTTCTCCCCCACCCCCCCTGCCCTTGACTTTCGAGTTCACCTTGCACTCTTTAACGGCATTAAGTGGAAAGTGGGAGGGCACATGCTGAACAAAAGACATGGATGTGTTTCTGCAGTGTGTGGGCCATGACCCTGTCTAATGATGTGAGGAAGTCATTTATGCAGTTACGTAATGCTAGGTTGAATGATCAAGAGAGCAAGCAATGCACAAAGCTGAGACTAGACTATGAACCCAAACAGTACTCTTTGCTAGTCGTGTAAAAGCTACCTAGGGAGATGTAACAGAATGACAGAATCACAGAATCACCTAGGTTGGAAGACACCTTTGAGATCATTGAGTCCAACCATAAACATAACACTGCCAAAACCACCCCTAAACCATGTCCTCAGCACCACATCTACCTGTCTTTTAAATACCTCCAGGGACGGTGATTTCACCACCTCCCTGGGTAGCCTGTTCCAATGCTTGACAACCCTTTTGGTAAAGAAGTTTTTCCTAATATCCCATCTAAACCTCCCCTGGCGGTAACTTGAGGCCATTTCCTCTTGTCTTATCACTTGTTACTTGGGAGAAGAGATTGATCCCCACCTCGCTACAATCTCCTTTCAGGTAGTTGTAGAGAGTGATAAGGTCTCCCCTCAACCTTCTCTTCTCCAGGCTAAACAATCCCAACTCTCAGCCGCTCCTCATAAGACCTGTTCTCCAGACCCCTCACCAGCTTTGCTGCCCTTCTCTGGACACGCTCAAGCACCTCAATGTCCCTCCTATATGGTGGCGTCCAAAACTGAACACAGTACTCAAGCTGCGGCCTCACCAGTGCTGAGCACAGGGGAATAATCACTTCCCTGCTCCTGCTGGTCACACTATTCTCGATACAGGCCAAGATGCCGTTGGCCTTCTTGGCCACCTGGGCACACTGCTGGCTCATGTTCAGCCAACTGTCCACCAGGACCCCTAGACCCTTTTCTGCCAGGCAGCTTTCCAGCAACTTCTCCCCAGGCCTGTAGCATTGTCTGGGGTTGTTGAGACCGGAGTGCAGGACCTGGCACGTGGCGTTGTTGAACCTCATACCATTGGCTTTCGCTGATTGATCCAGCCTGTCCAGATCTCTCTGCAGAGCCTTCCTACCCTCAAGCAGATCAACACTCCCGCTTAATCTGGTGTAGTCTGCAAACTATTGAGGGTGCACTCAATCCCCTCATCCAAAAGAGGACTGATCCCAAAACTGGGCCCTGAGGAACACCGCTTGAGACCTGCCAACAAATGGATTTAGCACCATTCACCACAGCTCTGTGGGCTCGGCCATCCAACCAGTTTTTAACCTGGAGAAGAGTACATCTGTCTATGCCATGGGCTGCCATCCTAACTTACCATCCTAACTCTGTGCACTACATTAGGAAACTTAGGCAAAGATTTTGTCTTTATTTTTTAAATGTGTTTTGACTGCAGGGGACATGTGATTCAGGCACAGGTTCCTCTCACTAAGCTGAGGCATTCAAGATAGGAGATTAGTCACCCTAGGTTCTTCCTCTGGTCAGCGAAGAGATCTGGGTACTGTCAGACTGAGAATTATGGTTGGTGAAATACTTTCTGCAGGTTTTCTCTTGACGGGTTCTAAAATCTTAAGCAGGTTGGTTAGATGCCCTAAACAAATCCAGATGCCTGAGTACAAGCTCAAGTTTTTGTTTTAAAAAAAAATCCTGTTCATATTTTGATAGGGCTAAAAGCAGCTATTTGTAAGGCAAAGGTAAACAAGATAAACAGTGTTTAATGTTTTCACTAGAAATAGTTACAAAATATTTTAAGAAATTCTGAAAGATAAAAATCAGATGGGTAACAAATTAACAAACATTACTGGACTTGCCAGGAAGCTGTGTGGAAAATTATACACGTTAGAACAACAGAGAACATCCTGTTTTCTGCCAGCCTTCAAGAGGATCTATAAAGAACCATATATGTCCAGTCAAAAATATTTCCATAAAGTTGTCTCCTTTAGAAATTGAAATTAAAAAAAAAAAAATCCATCTATGCCTTTTAAAGGGCCAAGACAGCCAAATTACCAGTTGTTTTAAATATTCTGAAATGGACTATTATAAAGGGTTCAATTCTGACCAAACAATCTTGTGTAGTTTAGAGAGCAGAAACCATGAACTCCAAACTTTCCGCAGAACTTCCAGGAGACACTGAGGTTTGACTGGAATGGCAAAGATAGATGTGAACAACAAAGAAGAGTCCACCACCAGGTTGTTCTGAGGCAAGGCTAAAAGGAGAGGAGAGAGACAAACTCTGCTAGCCTGGCTAGTCAAGGATGTCAAAGCTTGAGGCGTGAGCAAAGGACAGCATGGGTTTTCTTGTGAGAATTTTGTTTCCAATTTAACACTGAAAAAGCATATAGGCTGATGACTTTAAAAGACATAAAAGCAGACACTTGACTGTGGTGGGGGGGTTTTGTGTAGCACTTTTTAATATGTTTTAATAATAGCTATGTGTCTATAGGCAATTTAGCATAGCCAGATTTATGTAGCTTTGTGTGTTGCTCTATAGATGCTCTGAAGTAGTAGGACATAGACTTTTTTTTTGGCATGGGAGCTAGTTAGATGCAGAAATACGTGCATGTTCCTCTTATGAGAGTTTTTTGTCAGAAAAAAAAAATATTTTGTATTCTGCCTTGCACAGTTTATAGGAATAAATACATCATCATGGTTCAAATCTTGCAAATGTATGTCATTGATATGAATCAACAGTAGTGGTAAAGTATTACTAGTTTTGTAACATCAATTTTATTACATCATTCAATATTACTTTTTTTTAACTAGTGCTTTTATTTATAATGTAAATTTAATTTAGCTTCAAAAAAGTATTAATTTATCGTGAAAGTCCTCAAAATATCCATAAAACCTTTCAGAACTCTCTCTTCTTATCACCACATTCACTTTTGAAGGTCAAAGATACTTTCAATAGTTTTACAGGCCAGATGGTAATGCTTTCGCATTTGTACCTCAGACTTTCATGCTGTGCCTCATTCCCATTGAAATTAGAAGGAACTGGGCATCTTGGCATGAGTTCATAGTGTGTTAGTAAGGCGCATATTAGAGAACAGAGATTGTTCGCTCTTCACATTAGTAATATCATTCCTATTTGTTTTGGTGCCTGTGCCAAAATACTGTGTATCCCCTACAAAGAGTAGTTTCCAAGCAGCTGTCTTTTGCCTTTTTGAACAGAGGAATAAGAGGAGAGTGGACAGAGAGTTTGGTATGACTTTTTGGTTTTATGTCACGTTCAAAAATTAGTTTCAAAGATATTTTATTACTCAAATGTTTAGGTTCATACATTCTTGGACTAAGTCAAAATAATTAAATTATGTCCGAACTGCTGGCATTTCTGAGATTTTTTCATATTTTTATGGTAGTGTTTATATTTTCAAGTTGTATTAAAATGAAAAAAAACCCAGCATTTGAGTAGGTTTTATTTATTTACTTATTTGTCTTGCAACTTTTTTGCTTCATTTGATATGAGGCATAGCTGTAATACCAGTGCTAATTCTAATCTTTTCCAGCTTTCAAGCCTTGAAGGATAAGAAAGCCAGGAAATTTACTATGGTGAAATCATCTCAGAAATACACAGGTGAAATGCTTTAAATTTAACAACTGTTGAACTGCAGTTCATAATAGATCACTCTAGTCTCCTTTGACTGTATTTTGGTATACATTTTCAGACATTCAATTTTGGTTTTTATTATAGATGAGAATTCCATGAAGCCACAAGACTTTGAAATATCAGGTTTTAGTAAGTCATGTTTTACCATTAGCATTCCGTATTTTGTGGGACATTTTTACCAAGTTCTTTAAAAATAAGTCTGATACTTCTACTTTACAACTGCTGAGGGTCTTCATAAATTAATAGCTGCATTGGTATTTCTTGGATTTCATCATGATTCCAGGTATGATTCAGACCCAGCACTGATCTTTCTTGGTCCGAGGTGCTTTCCCCTGGCTGCAGGTTCCAGGTGCCCTCTCCCTTAGCTAAGACCACCCTGCAATTCCATGTGATTCCCACCATGCTCTGTGACTCAGGGAAGCAGACCTTGTTCAGCTGATAAAAGTCACTAGGCAGCATCCTTCTTTGCCTGCCACCCTCACTGTTCTTGCCAAAACGCCCATTGACTGAACAAACAAAACACAGTAAGTTCTGCCCATTCTGCAGGAACTTCTTAGAGATTCTTAACTTTGGCTGTGCTACCTCAAACCAACAGCAGAGTATGAATGAGTGCAGATCCCTATACTTTCCTGGAAAAATAATCAAGGCTGAACTTGTTATGTTTTAAGAAAAAGCCTGAAAGTGGTCAAGATCAAAACACTGTCTAACATGGTTTCCCATTACATACTGTATGCCACTTTAAAAAGGTCTGAATTCTACTTTACCTTGAACTTTACTTATTTGTATTTCTGTATCCATTTTCTCATTCATACATTTACTTGTGGTTTGTTCATTGCCTTGTTTTGTTTCCTGGATCTTTGGAAAGTAGTGATAGAGAACCTTTTAATAAATATGGTTCCTATCTGCACCTTGTAAAAGTTCTACCTCCAGGTTTATAAGTTGTGATACAGAATTGCTAATGTTAGTGGACTTCTACCTTATGCTGGTATTTTCTATTATGCATGCTTGGACTTGCAGGACTGGTAAAAGTTAAATAAAGTTCCTGGAGTCTGCAAATACTGTACAAGTTAAGGAAAACATTTTCAGATATACTTGCCATATTTTAGCACTATAAAAAATGTTTATTTGTTGAAAACTTGTGTGATCATGTGTTCAAGTCACATTTTAACTGAATCTTGAGTTGCCACTGCAAGTTAGGAATGTAGTGGATTAATAGATGTGTTTTACTATTAATGCCAGGTTATCCAACTGTCCAGCAATCCCAATACAGTTGACAGACAGGGCAATGAAACCTGCGAAAAGCCTATGCCTTTCTGTGCCTAAATCCAAAATTGCTGTCTGACGTTGAGAAAGATTTGATTTAAAATTCCTTACTGAAGAGATTAGAAAGTAACCCAAGTTGGATCCATCTATAAAAATATCTATTTTTATTCTAATTGTCCTCAATTTTTTATTTTTTTTTACCTCCAGATAAAATGTAGCTAGAACAGGTTGCTCAGGGGTTGAGAAGCTATGTTTTTAATACTTTGAGTCTGATGCCAATGTAATAACAGACAACATTCTAATGGTTCAATACCGTGATTATTTAGGGCAACAGCTTGCATATAAAACTTATTAAAATACTGATGCCTTTAATGTAATGTGCTTAAAAATATATCAAAGTATAGTACCATTTCTGCAAGTGTTTCATTCTGTGGATAAATGAAAATTGCATTTCAAAACTACAGAATACTCCACTAAAGAGAATTTTTACTTTCCCAGCGAGCCCTCAGATAAAGGTCAAAATTGATTGATACATACGAAGGCCTAGTTTTATGTCAACCATTTCTCTAATAAAATGCTCTTTATTATGGCAGTAATGGTTTATGTACAAGCTTGTGTGTGGCTACATGTGCAAATGCATTCATTGCAAACTTTTCTATTTTATTTTTGTTCTTCCACAGCTGTTACTACATAAATTTCTGCTACGGTAATGAAAGAGAAGTCACTGCCAAGTCAGCCTGGATCTGAAACCGTAAATTAGGCCCCTAAGGAATCACAGAATCGCCACTTTAATTTTCAGAATTTCTATGAAAAGATACGTAACAGCGTTCCTAGATCATATCCCAATGCTTTGTAATGGCACAGTGATCAACTAGAGATAGCCATCCCATGAAATATAAAACCACTTCATCCTGTTTGACTTCCAAAGTATTTAAAATTACAATTGAGACAGAAATTGCAAAAAGAAATGTTTGTGGTTATGTTTGGGTTCATGCTGGTTAGCCACCTGCTAACCAATCTATGCCTCCTTAGTTGAAATATTTTCTTCTCCAGTAAAGTATGTGCTAAGCCTGAGGGTCTATCCCTATTTACCTTTGTTGTGTTATAACTTTACTATATGCTGCACTCAGCTCTGGGAAAGAGAAACTCTTCTGCAGTGTATTCCATTTGCCCTTGTGGTGACCTACTGACTGTGTAACACCCATCTAGGGAGTAGCAACTACTCATATTTATTTTATAATAATATTTTATTCACACTCTTCTCTTTGTTAAATGTGAACATTTAAAAAATATTAACAAAGATTTTTCTCTTTTTCACGTCCAACATTTAATGTTCTTTTTATAGAATTTGAGGTTAACATAACCAGTGCTAGAAATTTCATAATTTTATAAGGCCAAATAGTTTAGCGGATCCTTTCTGTATATGCTTCAAATTAAAAATATAGCATCAATTTTGTCAACATAAAACACTTAACGGCTGCATATGAGATATGCAATTATCTAGTCACAAATGTCTTCTGCAAAGAATAGATGCAAAAAAAAAAAAAAGCTTNTTTTTCTCACCAATATTAGGTGAGTAGCTCAGTCACAGTGAAAGGTTTTATCAGAGCAAGGGTATAGTGAGTGCTTAATAAATATTTAAAAGTTCCATCTGCCAAAGTAAACTTGCATAGGAAAAGCTTCCATGTCCTCTGGAGGTATTTAGCCCAACATATTCCACAGTAAGTCACTGTTGTAGAAAGGCATATCCTAGCTCTATATTGAAATAAACTGAGTTTTGCAAGGCAAGCAGTTTTGAATTAGATGCTTCTTTGGCAATGAGGTCTTCATAGAGAACACTTTTTCTTTATAGTATGAATAAAGTAGCAAAGATAAAACAAATGATTTTTTTTTTCTCTGACTCTGTTGGTGTAAAAAAAATATTGCCTGTGTAGTTAGCAGAGCAGATTATAATGGTGGGGTTAATTCTATCCAGGAAAGAAATCTAAGGTTTATAGAGAATGTTAAGTATGTGAGGTTAATAACATGGCACAGTGCTTCTTGAGAAGTCTCTTATTGTGATATAGCTAGCTCTGACAAATGATGGCTGTATTTGTCACTTTGCATCCTTGTTCAAGCAGTATCTTTTATTCTTCAGTTTGTTCCTTGGGGGATCGCTGAGGTGTGTGAAATCTTGAGTGTATTTGGAAGGATTAGACTATCAAAGGGTAAAGTTATCTTTCATATGAATGTCATTCTTTATAGGATACATAAAATGTGAAATATTTCAGGTGGCCTGGAGTGGAAAGAATCCACAGAGATGCTTTTTCCATCAGCAGAGGATGGTTGTTTTGCTTTCCAGAATGCCAATGAGTTGTTGCTGCTTTAAAAAGTCTTCTTCAAAGCACCTTTAAAAACAAAGAGATGATGAGAGGAGCTTTTATTTTGGTGGCCTTTTAAATGCCATAATAAAAATGTGCTTGTCCAGTTTCACATTATTCCACTTCACATTTGGATTTGATGTAGAAGTAGTTAAGCTAAACTGCCAATTCTCCTATATTGAAATGATAGTTCTATAATCAGCTGAACTAAATCTGAAGACCAGACTGACCTAGGGAGAAGAAAAAATTACCTCCAGGTAGTAAAATCTTAGTTTAATATTTGATAGCATGGAGATTTTTTTACTTGTGTTTACTGCACTCTTTGAGATAGAATGGAGTTGGATGAAAAACCTTATTGACTGCATGATTCTCCATCTTTTAAAGTAATACATTCAATCAGGATTTTTTGCCTGTCCTATCAATTTAAGCAGAAGTGATAAATGGGATAGATGGTGTACCCTTTCATCTTGTTAATGATCTGAGGAAAGAAATATGTTAATAATTTTGAAGTCTTTTGGAAGCACTCATTTGTCTCTGGGTTTCAGTGACTGAAAGCATGGAGTGAAATCTGAGTAAGATGTACAATACATCGTGCAAAATCATTTCTTATTAAACATGGGCATCAGAAGCTTGATTTTAGTGTAGAGTTGCAGCAATCATGCACTGGTGGAGTTCACAGTCCTGAGAGATATGGGACATGCAAAGAGTAAAGTCAGAACTCTGAATTTTAGGAAAGCAAAATTGCAGCTCTTCAAAGAGTTCATCAATTTGACTCCCAGGGAAACTGCCCTCAGGGAAAAGAGATCAGAACACAGCTGGCAGATTTTTAAGGACGCTTTCCATAGAACACAAGAGCTGTTGATGCCCAGGTGTAAGCAATCAAGAAAGGAAGGCAAGAGATTGGCATGGATGGCGAGTCAAGGCCTGCCTGTGAAACTAAAGGGCAAGAAGGAAATGAGGAAGCAGGGACAGGTATCCTGGGTAGAGCATAGTGATGCTGGCCCATTGTGTAGGGATGGGGTCAAGAATGCCAAAGCGCAGCTGGAGCTGAACATTGCAAGGGACACAAAGAATAATAAGAAGGTCTTCTACAGGTATGTCAGCCAGAAAAGGAAAGTCAAAGAAAGCATATTCCACCTGATGAGCAAGACTGACAAACTGGTAACAATGGTCAAGGAGAAGGTTGAGGTACTCAAGAACTCTTTTGCCTCCGTCTTCACTTGCAGCCTCTCTTCCCACACCTCTTGAGTGGATGGACTGCAAGGCAGAGACTAGGGGAGCAAAGTCTCTCCCACTATAAGAGATGATCGTGACCACCTGAGGAACCTGAACATTCATGAGTCTATGGGACCTGAAGAAATGCATCCCAGAGCCCTGAGCGAACTCGCTAATGTAGTTGCCCAGCCACTCTCCAGGATACTTGAAAAGTCATGGCAGTAAGCTGAAGTCCTCAGTGACTGGAAAAAGGGGAACATTGCATGCATTTTTTAAAAGGGCAGAAAGGAGAACCCTAGGAACTACTGACCTCTCAGCCTCACCTCCTTGCCACAGAAGACAGGCCGGTGATTTGAGACAGGCAGTGTGGCTTCACTAAGGGCAAGTCTTGCCTGACCGATCTAGTGACCTTCTATGATGGAATGACTACCTCGGTGGACAAGGAAAGAGATATGGATGTTGTCTATCTGGACTTCTGTAGGGCCTTTCACAAGGACCCTCACAACATCCTTCTCTCTAAATGGGAGAGATACGGTGGATGAGGAATTTGTTGGATGGTTGCTTGTAGAAGGTAGCGGTCAACGGCTCAATGTCCAGATGGAGGTCAGCGACAAGTGGCGTTCCTTAGGGATCCCTATTTGGACCAGTACTGTTCAATACCTTCATCAATGACACAGACAGTGGGATCGAGTGCACCCTCAGCAAGTTTGCAGATGACACCAAGCTGATTGATGCAGTTGACACGCCTGAGTGATGGGATGCCATCCAGAGGCACCTGGACAAGCTCAAGAAGTGGGCCCATGTGAACGTCATGAAGTTCAACAAGACCAAGTGCAGGGTCGTGCACCTGGGTCAGTACAAACCCTGGTATCAATACAGTCTGGAGGATGAAGGTATTGAGAGCATCCCTGCTGAGAAGGACTTGGCAGTGTTGGTGAATGAAAAGCTGGACATGAGCTGACAATGGGTGCTTGCAGCTTACATGGCCAATTGTATCCTTGGCTGCATCAAAAGAAGCATGGCCAGCAGGTTGAGGGAAGGGATTCTGCTCCTCTACCTTTGTCCTTTCTTGTAAGACCCCACATGGAGTACTGTATTCAGGTCTGGAGCCCTCAGCACAGGAAACACATGGACCTGTTGGAGCAGGTCCAGAGGAGACCACAAAAATGATCAGGGGAATGGAAGATCTATCCTGTGAGGACAGGCTGAGAGAGTTGGGGTTGTCCATCCTGGAGAAGAGAAGGCTCCAGGGATACTTTATTGAGGCCTTTCATTACTTAAAGGGGTGTTATAAGAAAGCTGAGGACATAATTTTTAGCAGGGCCTGTTGCAATAGGACAAGGGGTAATGGTTTTAAACTAAAAGAGTGTAGATTTAAACTAGCTAGAAGGAAGAAATTTGTTACAGTGAGAGTGGTGAAACACTGGAACAAGTTTCCCAGAGAGCTGGGAGAGCCCCCATCCCTGGAAACATTCAAGGTCAGGTTGTAGATGACCTTTAATGGTCCCTTCCAACCCAAACTACTCCATGAGTCCTACATGCTACATGAGAAGTATTTTAAAGCAAACTCCAGAGCTTTTGGAACCTTATTGTAGTCCATGAAAGCAGTTTGGTAATGCTCTGAAAACTGCACAAGAACCACTAAAAAATCAGCTGTCAAAATATCTTCTATTGTATAATTTTTTTCAAAACAATTATAGCTAAGTCTTCCCCAACTGATTCTGAGAAATAGATTGAGAAAGCATAAGATTAATTCTTACTCTCTCTGTACTAATTCTTTGTGAAAGATTTTCAAATATCTTATAATTCTGAGTCAGAAAACTTTGAAGTGCAGGCAAAAATCAGGCTTAGAGGAAATCTTAACACTTTAGTGGGATTTTTCCCTCATCTCACAGTGCTCTTCCCCCCCACACTGAGCAGTGCAATAAAGATATTTTAATGCCCCTGCAAGTTCTGCCTCACCAAGAGATCCCTGCATGGTCAGTGTCCTCAAAGGACTAGTTAGGCACTGTTCAGAATACTTCTTAATGACTGAAGTTTCATTACAGCACTTTAACAGGGTTAAGAATATGCAACATTAGGTTATGCTAAAGTATTCATGGTCTCTTCAAGGTTTGGGGTTTTTTAACTTCATGTCCTCTAATTATTCAATTTATCTGAAAGAAATGAGGACATTATGTCTTTTCTGAAAATCTTAATTGAAAGCCATTATTTTCATTTCAAAGTTGTTATTATTTCCTCCAGTTAGGATGCAATAATATTTATATTGCTGAGGGGTTTTTTCAGTTTCAGACACTTGCATGTATTTTGTGCTTTGGAATTAAGGCCTTTCAGGGTGAAAGTTGCCCAAGAAATCCACACATTAGCAAAAGCTGCTATTTAAAGAGAGTAAGGGACAGTGAATGCTTTTTTTTTTGTTATATTTCCCATACTCATAGAAGTTCATCCTTGTGATTGATTTGACTCCTTTGCAACATACCGAGAAAGATTAAATACCTTGTACCTCCTAAACAAATAAAAACGTTCAGAGATTCAATATTTTCCCTAACGTTTGGTCATTTAAGACATCTGTGGAACAGGTGGTAAAAAAATCTATGTCTATCTTAACCTAGAGGGAAAAATCAAATTAAATTGAATTTAAAAGTTGTATCCAATAAACTAGCGGAGAATGATGTCATAAACGGGAACCAGTGCAGGGCCCATAACTCCTAAAAGCCTCAATGGTAGAGAATGAAGGTATTTATTTCATTGACAGAGTCTATGAAGACCAGAGCGAACAATCTTAATATGTGTATTTAGAAGGTATTTGGAGAGTCTCTCTCTTACACCACATGGATTCAAGAGATTATTGAAAGGAAAGCACAGACATTTACTTCATATGCCACAAAGACCAAAGACACTTTTAAAATTACCTGAACATTTCTCAGTGGGCCTGGAACTAGCTAATGAATCTCTTGCTGTTGATTTTGGTTTTATTGAAGTTATTGAAATATTTTATAGTTATTAAAGTGATTGAACAAATACAGTCATAGTATGATTAATTTATGTCTGTATAAATCTGCTTACTTTAGGAAATATCTGTGCTAGTGATTTCAGTTGAGTCAGGGTGTCAAAAGGTATGACTACTGTTCTGCTGGAAGACGGATGGGTAAAGTTGCACTGGGCAAACTTACTGTTTGTCACTTCAGGTTCAAAGGGTTCAGATTGGGTTTAGAGGCTGAAACACAAGTGGTATTTTTCCAATTTCCTGGAACAAAGTTTAATGTATGCAATATATTTGGATCAGCAACATGAATGTTTCTCATGCAATATACCAGTAAAATGCCGTTCATGTATATAAGGTACTTACTAGGACTGTTATACAAACATGGCTGCATTTGCATTAGAGTGATCATACTGCACTATTAGTGTAGGATGGCCAGATCAGCTGCTTCATATATGATACTAATGACTTTATAGCTGTGGCTATAACCTCACAGGCTGATTATAACTTGTTCTCTACTGCAATCTCTATTCAGCAAATACCTAACTGTTTTTCAAATTTGAGTACAGAAGCAATGTCTAGAAATGTTTTTGTTTTGATGAGATATTTTGGTTTTCCTTATAGATCAAAACACGTGGACTTCTGACTTGATGTAATGTTTTAAAATTGTTAAGATCAGACCGGTTTTAAAATAAATTGTAATTATTTTTTGTTTGGGATGTAAAATTCTTTGCCCTTCTATAGGTTTCAGATATCAAAAATTCAGCGCATGTGTTATATGATACTGTCTGTTAACAGTTGTATTTCACAATATATGTGAATTTAAAAATACTTCTTAGTAGTTGGAAGAGCCACCTAACTTCATTCTTTTAATATACTTTATGAAACTCACATCAAGGGATCATACATCTGAGGAATTTATTGCATGCATTAATGTTACATGCAGAAGTGAAAGCTCTTCTCACTCTTTAATTAACTAAGTATGAATATAAAGTTTTAGACATTAGATTTGTGGTGTTCTGGTTTTCCATATACAGTTTATAAAATTTAACTGCAACTCTGCTCCAGGCCAAAGTCCATCTCAGTAGCTCATGAATGGCAACTGTAAATGCCAAAGGAAACCGCAGAAGAAACAATTAACGCAAGGACTACATGTGTCTGGCAATCAGTAGTTTATCAGGGGATTCCTGAGTTATAAATTTCATGTATTTGTTTTTGATTTCACAAGAAATACGTGGAAGGATATCCACACTGGTAATTATCTCTTTCCACTGTGAAAATTGTCCATTTATTCCAATCCCTTGCTTTCTGTCTTTTAAATCAGTATTCATTTAGAAGTTGACTTTCTTTTATATCTTACAACACTTTAATTGCTTTATTTGTCTTGGTGAGGTATCTCATCAAAAACTTTCAGAAGACCAAGCATGTTATATCAATTCCATAACCCAGGAATCCCAACAATTATTCCAACGATGCTTGTTGGAACACTGGAAGAAATACACTGTCAAGTCTCATATCCCTACGTCACCTCCCCCTAGTATTGTAGAACTTTGTTGGTTACCTAGGATGTCTGTACTAACTATTATAACTCCTATCAGATAGGTTGATGTAGAAATTAGGTTTTTATACCTGAACTTGCCAGGTTCACCTCTGAACCTATGCTTAAATACCAACGTATTTGCCATCTTTCATTCCTCTGACACCAAGTTTGCTTTACACATAGGAATTGATATTTAACCAGGTGTTGCAACTGAGCACACATCAAATTGCTGCAGAACTGTCTGATCCTATTGATTGACTGTTGCTCAAGTTATTGAGTTTTGTTTTGTGTCTTGTATGGTGTTTAGTTGTTCTAAAATCTGAACTTTTTCTCCGACAGTGGATCCCTATCTAGGTTTGGTGTGACAACTGTCCTATGACCACTAGGAATACCAATACAACACAAATAACTAGTTTAGCCATTCTGCAATAGCCTCAGCTTCATTGATCGGTCCTTTTCTCTCTCGATCATCTATCAGCTCTTCTGGCTTTCTGTTTTATAGGTTCCAATATGGGCGACTTTTATTATTAAAAGTATAAAAACTGGTAAGCTGCTCCTTAATCCTTTGGCCTGCCCTGTTGTGATATTGTATGTAAATTGTTAGAGATTAAGTTGTTAACTATTTTTCTTTCCTATATTTCCTTGAATATATCTTTATGATATCTAGTCGTATTGTCTTCAACATTTTTCTTTTTTTCACCTGGGGAACAGAAGAAGTCGAAGAAATAAAAGGAAGTGGTAAAGAGAAGCATGAGTCAATATCTGTGTCTAGATATTATGTTTTCAGATGATCTCCATGTCATCTGCAGGTATTTTATGTATTTAACTGCTCATTTTTTTATTTATTTCCGAGTTATTTTTCTGCGTAGTTTCTCTTTTTAAGCGCTAAGTACTGAGTGACTGAGTGCTTTGTGAACTTTGTCATTTCACATAGCAAGTAAGAAAGTCTCCATGTAGTTCCTTATGACACCTTTCATGTCTGTGTTCTTAATAACTAGATTCCCAGTAGAGTCTGTGTCTCATCTTATTGGCTAGTACCCTTGTCTTCAGAGGAGTATGCCTGGAGCAAGAGGTTGTAGAATATATCTATATTCTGATATCAAAACCTCTTTTACCTTTTTAGATCTAATGTTAGCCTCAGTCAGACTGGAATTAAGCTTAGCATCAATGTCAAACATTTCCAAATTCATATCCATAATATTTAATATCTAGGACATATTGTACTATCTTGGTTTCAAAGGTCTTGCAGTTAACTCTTGTGTCTCTGACAGATGCAGGTGCATGAACTTTGTAGAAAGGACAGAGGGATACTTTACTGACAATGTTTGAATACAATTTGGTATATAAAGGTATAGGTACAGATTAAATGTTCTCAGACAAATAAATAAATGACCAGCTGCTACATATGACTGTGCTTGAGCTGTTACCCTGTGATAAACTCAAAATAAAATGGGTTTATTGAATCAATATGGTTTTGTCACAGCTGGTCTGGGCTACAGTGTGCATAAACTCAAATACTGTTGTTCAGTGGGTAGACAGGGTCAAAACTACAGGACCGTTGCAATGTTTGATCTTATGCTCATAGCTGCATATCTAGAGATTTTCTAAAGCCCCAAAGTAGCAGATTTACAACTGTTATGTTTGTGGTTGCTTTTTTTAACAGCTTTCATTGGCAATGGGTTCCACAATTTAATCACAATATGAAAAACATGTACTTTTATTGGTAGACCATTTGTCATCTTTTCATACAGTTGAATATTTCTTTGTCTTAGGCAGAGGGAAAACAAACTCTTGCTCTAAGTTCTTTTACAGTTCTTTTACCATTCTTTTTTCCATCAACATTTGCTAAGTCACCTCCTTCATTCTTTTCTTTATCATAACCAATCCTTGTACTTTTTCAATCATATATTTTTCTCAAATCCTTGGCCATTTCTATCACTTTTCACTGAATGATTTATTAAGTTTTGCTCCCTTTTAAAGAGCTGTATAAACACTGTATGATTAAATCTCAAGAAACTACTGCAAGTTAAATAAGGGAATGATATCCTCATCCGATGGGGAAGCCACAACAAAAATGAGGAAAGAAACACATTTGTAGAGAAAGGTTCAGCTACAAAAATATCTAACCCTGTGTGATATCTGCCAGATATCCTTTACTTTTGTGGGATTTAGTCTATATGCCTTACTTAGTCAAAAGCTCCTTTATTGGGGGCCTGCACCTTTCCAATGACAACATAAATTCATAGGTTTAGGAATCTCACATCCTTAGATTAAAGGCCTAAAATCAGATGACCTCAATCTCTCTTTCCAGAGAGACCAGTAAAAGTTTTTTTAAGGTACTCAAATCAGTAGTTGAATACCTTTAAAATTATAGCTTTGATTTGCTTAAGATTAAATAGGACACCTGAAGGCAATTAGGAAATCGAATCCAGGTTGTCTTTGTTCAAAGCTAGCTTTGCAATAACTATTCCATTTCTCCATCCCATAAGATACAAGAAGTGTAAATTTAAGGATTCTTATTCTAGCTTTCATTTTTGCTGTATTATTTAATAATGTAGAGGGAAACATAAACAGCCATGACTTTTTAGAAACAGTCCTTTTATTCACACAATTGCAGATAGATAATGCTCACAGTTTATTTTTACTAATGCCCTGTTCATTGAAAAGATTTAAAAATCTGTTTAAATAATGATTATAGTGGATTTTTTTCCTTTTCTTTCCTTGTGCATACAACTTCTATTCCTCTTATATAATACCACCCCCACTTCTGTAAAATCCATGTAAATTGCTTTTTTTTTTTTAAAGAATGGTTTTGACAGAGGAAGGAAAATAAACCAAACCCATGTGTACTTATCTTAATATTCATAAAAGCTTAGTGTGCTTTTCTCCCCAAATCTATTTTTGGGCCTAATTAAAGCTGCAATGTACCCCCCTAAGCTATTAAATTCCTTACAGTCTCTTTTTAGTCTTGATGTGCCATTTCACTGACATTTTGGAATTAGTTCAGAGATCACAACTGCCAAAGCCCTTTGATCACACAGAGCTGGCCCTCCCACTACTGTTGCTGTTCAGAGCATTCATAGCTACAGCTGCTCAAAATGAGATCAGCCAGCTTACTCTCTGGGCTCTCCGCAAGCTTGCCTCTGTAGCTGCTGTGCTTCCACCTGCTCCCCCCTGAGTGAAGCATTAGTATTGCATGAATACACAAGCACCAAAAGATTACCAAATGAGGTGCTCTTGCCTTCAGCTCAGCGCAGCTCCAGTGACCAATTCAGCACCCGGTCAGTAGCATTGTATAACTGTCTATGTCTGAGTTTCCTTTCCATCTGGGAGCTGGGCACGGGGGCAATCTGTTCCATTGCTGATTGACTGTTATACATCTAGTGAAAAGATACTGTTTTGTGCCCATTCTGCTGCTCCTTTTTCCCATCTAACATAATAAGAACTTTTTTCATTCATTGTAACTTATTAATAGCTTACATATGATAAAGAAATGGTTAGTTGGTGTCCTGAGCCTGTTTTGCACTTGTATTTATTTATGGAGTGGTATTTGTTAGTGATGGTAATAAATGAATTAGTAGATGCTTGTTAAATGATGTTTGTGCAGAAGTAAATCAAACCTACTATCTCCTGAATTAAACAAAACAATTAGTTATTGAACAATCTAACAAGCATATGTAAATTATCTAAAAATATACCATTAATAGAAAACCAAGCCAAAAATTGCATTGAAAGTTTTATAGTAAATTTCTGTAATTAGATTTTTATGGTGTGATTTATATTTCAGACACTACTGACACTGTCTTTTTTTTAAATTTTATTTTTCCAAATGAATCCTAAATTTCAACCTCTATAAAATTTTTAAAAGAAACAAACAGCAGAGAACAGTTTGGAGTACAATTGTACCAAATATACTACATCATGTAGGTATATTTGAAACATCTGTAGTACTAATTGTTCATCTGCTTGACAAGCAGTTACTCCCATCCCTGGATGTAGCGTATTATCATCCAGTGCTGGTACTTAGCCCATAACAGTTGTTCATTCATTTTATGTTTGTGCCATTTAATTTGTTTGTTTTGATATGATTTTAATGCTATGGGCTATGAACAAGAACAGGGGCACAGCAGTGTTAGTGTGCAATTTATGAAATGCTGTCTAACCACTACCTCAAGAACTCCAAATTCCTATATGCATTACATCTACTCTTCTTCAAATATTTACATTAACAGATCATCTAATCATTTTGACTCACATTTCAGTAACAATTTTGTTTCTTGTTTAGGTATTCTAACTAATTCTCTCTGCTTTAATTTCAAAAAATAGTTTAAGAATGCATCAAGTACTGACCCTGCAATTGTTTACAGCATACAATAATAGAATATCTCCATCCATGATATATATTTCGTATGCCTGATGATTCCATATGTCCTTATAATTTTTTGTTTTACCTTTGGTCTCCTAAAATGCTGCTTTTTTCTTCTGCTGGCTCCTTTTACACCCTTGAAATGTTCTCCAAAGTTGAGTAGTCCGTGTTTTAACTCATTTGTGAGGATGTAAGCAATGATGATTACTTTGTTAGACTTAGAATCATAGAAACATAGAATCACCTACCTTGGGAGAGACCTTTAAGATCATCAAATCCAACCATCAAAACCCACCAAACACCACTAAACCATGTCTCTCCACACCATGACTACACGTCTTTTAAATACCTCCAGGGATGGCGATTCCACCACTTCCCTCATATGATTCTCATAACACTTGTTCTCCAGACCCTTCACCAGCTTTGTTGCCTTCCTCTGGACATGCTACAGGACCTCCATGTATTTCTTGTAGTGAGGGGCCCAAAACTGAACACAGTACTCCAGGTGCAGACTCATCAGTGCTGACTACAGGGGGGTGATCACTTCCCTAGTCCTGTTACACTATTCCTGATATAAGCCACAGTGCTGTTGGCCTTGGCCACCTGGGCACACTGCTGGCTCATATTCAGCTGTCTGTCAACCAGCACCCCCAGGTCCTTTTCTGCCAGGCAGCTTTCCAGCCACTCTCCCCCAAGCCTGTAGCGCTGCATGGGGTTGTTGTGACCCAAGTGCAGGACCCAGCACTTGGACTTGTTGAACTTCCTACCACTGGCCTCAGCCCATTGATCCAGCCTGTCCAGATCCCTCTGTAGAGCTATCCTACCCTCAAGCAATTCAGCACTTCAACTCAGCTTGGTGTCATCTGCAAGCTTACTGAGGGTGCACTCAATCCCCTCATCCAGATCATTGATAAAGATATTAAACAGAACCAGCACTATACCGAGCCCTGGGGAACATCACTTGTGACCGGCCTCCAACTGGATTTAACTCCATTCACCACCACTCTTTGGGCCCAGACTTCCAGACAGTTTTTGACCCAGTGACGAGCATACCATCCAAGCCATAAGCATACAACATTTCTCCAGGAGAATGTTGTGGGAAACTGTGTCAAAGCCTTTACTAAAGTCCAGGTAAACAACATCCACAGCCTTTCCCTCATCCACCAAGCAAGCCACCTTGTCATAGAAGGAGATCAAGTTAGTCAAGCATGACCTGCCTTTTGTAAACTTATGCTGACTGGGCCTGACGACCTGGTTATCTTACGTGTGCCATGTAATGGCACTCAGGATGATCTGCTCCATAATCTTCCCTGGCGCCAAGGTCAGACTGACAGGCCTGTAGTTCCCCGGATCCTCCTTCCAGCCCTTCTTGTGGCTAGGTGTGACATTTACTAACCACCAGTCAACCGGGACCTCCCCAGTCAGCCAGGACTGCTGATAAATGTTAAATTATTTATTTCTTTATTTCTCTGTACGTGCTTTACTTCAGAGAAATACCAAACCAAACAGCAGGGCTCAATGTTGTTCAGTGAGAGGCTTGTTTTGCATAATTTATTTCAAAGAGTAAAGAAATTTCCTAAATTTATTAGTAGGATCAAGCTTACAGAGTGAGGCTATCTAAGGTACGGCCACTTAGTTCTCTTAAGTTTGCATTAAAGACCCATGACTTTAACATGTTCATCTAAAGGAATAAAATGGGGAATAAAGAAGGCAAATTTGTTACGAATAACTTGGGCAACTTAAACAAATATATTTGATAGATATACATGACATAAGTGACTGAGATTTGTCATTGAGCACCTTTTTTTAATCAATTATATCTCACTTTTGTATCTTTGCATCTTTAATCTTTGTAGCTCACCTTTTGAAATGGCCTTCAAAAGAAAAGCATAGATTCTTAGCTCTGATATAAGTAAGGACTCCAGGGTTGCATTTTAATTTTCATGAAGTAATATCCACTTTATATTTCCTTTATTAAGATTTTGAGGTAGTTTTTTTGATACACTCCATATCTAAATAACATCTCAATTTGATTAGAAAACATCACTACGTTTCTTTGGTGTGGTGTGTGCAAGGAAACTGAGGCATCTTAAGCAAGTAATCAAAATAAGCAACCTTTAGTAACCAACCAAAATCCCAGAAAATGGATTATATATCAAAAAATATTCTGCATGCAGAACTCTTCTGCTGTTTTGTTTGCTATTTGACTGGTTGGGTATTGGTGTTTTGGTTTAGTTTGGTTTGGGATAAGTGACAAAATAAGAGAATAAAAGTTTATGAAATCAGAGAATGAAAGATGAAAAGTTTGAAGGAGATGTGTTTCTCATCTTATAGATTGACTGCCTACTAATATTTGCACCCGTCACCTTCCAGTAGCAACTGGTGAAGCAGAAGGTTGTGTTGCAAGCTGACTGCTGCACCCATAACCTTGTAGCATGGCCAACCAATGTAGCATGGCATGCAAGGAACTGTTCCTATGCAGAGGTTTCCTCCGCAAAACTACATCTTTGCTTTATGAAAGGGAGGGATGGTTTAAAAGTTCCATCACCTGTGAGAGAAGTAGCACCTCCATTTCTTGCAACAAAAATTAGAAGACATTGAATGGGATGAAAGGGCTATGCTGGGAAATAGTTTATTATTAATGGAGAAGAAGGGAGAGAAAAATACCAAAGAGACTGAATGAAGGAAACTTTTAAGCAGTGAAATAGGGACACCTTAGCTTTGACTCAAAAGGGCATCCATAAGAACATAATTATGTAAATGTCAAGAAGGCTAGAAGTGGTTTTAATGTTGTACATTAAGATATATATTAATAATATGACGGAATTAGGAACAGAAAAGCCTACACTAAATATCATGAAAAACGTTCTGACAGGAAGATACATTAGGCCGTGGAATAATTTTCCATAGGGAAGCCATCACTTAAGGGCTTTTTCTTCCATCAGTAAGTTCCCCAGTTCTATGAAGATTCATATTCGGCTCTTCATGTCCAAATGGCAAATTAAACAAGAGAGATAATTTAAGCAGGTCCCTAAGTCCCTCAGTAATTTTAAGGAAATTCAGTTACATCCTCTTATCAAAATATCCCTTGCTGGGGTTAATAATAGACCCCTCTATATATATTTTATCAAGTTATGTTTAAAAAATAATTTTATTTAATTAAAAAGTCCAGATCTTTCTCCGAGTTTTGGTCTCAGTCTTTTTGTGATTTTTCTGTCACATACTTTGTCCTTCTGCAAAATTCTGGGGCTTTTGGCTGTATCTGGGGTAAAGAACGGAGGTTCACAAAATATTTTAAGTTTTGAATACTGTGTAAAGTCCATGTTGCACTTTCAGAGCATGTATAGACTTTCAGAGTTTGGGGTTTGATAGAAAAGCTACTCATTTCATTGCAGACACACAGCTGCATTTCCAGCTTAACAGTATCACTGATCTGTGTGAGGCAGTAGACAAACTGAGTCTCAAGTCTGATATCATATCTGAGTATTAGTCCTGGAGACAAGATGTCTGTTTCTGTTATTTTGTTATAACATTGGCCTTTGAAGTAATGGGGCATATCTGAAGTTATGGAAATCTCAGTGTAAAAAGTAGGTCTTTGCCTGAAGTTTTTTGGTTTCGGTTTTTTTTTTTGGTGGGATTTGCTTCTTTTTTTGTGTGGGTTTTTTTTTTTTTTTACTACCCTTTTTGTTGAATGATTTTTAGTCATTGTTTCAGTTTTCAAACAAAGCATGAGGAATATTTTCTTATATTTATTTTTTTATGTTATTTTCATTAGCATTGTGGTTTGGGACAAGACAATTTTAAAGACCTATTGTTATTTTCACTGCAACTGTGAATGAAAGGGCACTCCAGTGCGCTGGCCTTGGTCTGGAAAATGGGAATTTAATTCACTTCTCTGTCATAAATTATCTATATGGGATTAGGCAGCTTGAGATACAAAGATTTTTCAGTAATATGCACAAGGACTGAAAGGTGGAAGACGGCACTTTGAGAAAGACCTTCTTAAGCACAGAGAGTAATATAACATGATATAACTTTTTGGATGTTCACCCCACGTTCTATGAAATCTTGAGTAACTTACTCAAATCTCATTTTATTTATATAATAAGGATATTTGACGACTATTTGCATCCATGTAACTGGTACTATAGAACAATTCAACATGTCCCTGAAACAACTAAAATATAGACAAAATATATTGACTTATGTTTTCTGTTTAATTAGACAATTGCGAAATTGCACATGTTTTGCTGAAGAGCAACGTTGTGTTTCATACCATTGATGAGTTCTGTGGTTTTGTAACAACAACATTTTGTTACCCCAACAGACAGATGGTTGGTTTTCTTATTGGTGCTGTGTATTTTAATTACTTTTTGTTCAGTTTATTGTAAAAAATATAGTCTCATCTTTTAGACTGTTTTGAGTGCACTAGATTCTCTGCTAAAAAGATGTTTCCTGTAGCAATGACTGTGGATATTAGTTTCTGAAATATTAATGAAACAACATAAAAATTCTCACATTAAAGTATTACATATATCTATCTATCTGTCTCCTTTAATTGCCTCATTTATCTTACTTTGGTTTGGCAATCCAGAAGGTACTTTATACATTCCTATGTGTCCATATACAGTTTTCACTGTGTAGTATGTACTACCACTTAAATGGATTGCTAAATATTAAGTCAAATAAACAAGTTTAACTTCTTTAACTGAATTGCATTGAATTGCAGGCGTTGTGAGAGTTTCAGCTGAACTTTTTCTCATCAATAAGTCTGCAATTCTTTGCTAAGAAGCTTTGCCTCTGGAACCCTCTTGGGGTTTACTAAATGAATTTAAAGGAATACAGATACCTTCCAAATCCTGTAACAGAACTCAAAAGTAAGCCAAATAAGCTGGAAAAAAATCGGTAAGTAGGGAAAGGCAATTCTTGTTGAATTAATGAAAACTGGAAAAAATTGAATTCTCTAGTTGGTTTTAGCCTGAGTCGGTAACAGTCTCTGAACAAATAACTTAGAAAAGACAATAGACGGTGGGTTGGCCAACAGTAAAACGTTGGCCAACTACGTAGATTAAGCAATACAGTTACTTTTAACAAATTCTAAGGTAACAAACTGTGAGATGAAGTGCTTCAACCCACAAGCAAACCATAAGGTCCAAGAAAAAACAAGTATAATTTTTTTTTTAAGTTGTACAAAAGCTTGTGATTCTTTTACTGACAATTATATCACTACTTTCCTTACTGCACTACATATAACCTATAAGGGAAAGATGAGAACTAAACTTCAAAGCTTGTGCTCTGAAATGTAGGGATGGGACCCAGAATCTAAAATCATGTTTGAATCAGGGATGGGTAATTTGGACTCTTTTATTTAGTAGTACATAAAATTGTATTGAGAAAGTTTCATTGTTGAGCTCTGGACACCAAAGACCCTAAAAAACCTTGAGAATTTCAGTCTATTTGTTCTGCATCTGGGGAATAAATATTTTTTAAAAATAAATGGTATCTTAACATCTGTGCTGAAAAATATAAAGAAATAAACTGATACTGATATAATCCAATACCTTGTAGTGAATTATCTGTCCATCTATTGACTGCGTCTAATTGTTCAGCTAGATGGACCCTGACCAGGGGGCCAGGGAGAGTGGGGAAAGGAAATCCAAAGTTTAAAGTTAAAGAGTCATTAGAAATAGAAACAAATAGATACAATAAGAATGGAGAACATACACTGTGCTTATTGAGCTATCCTATCAGTATCAGAAAGTTAAGTTATATGTATTCTAGCCAAGTAATGCAGTACTACACAAATAAGATAAATTCTCCCACTTTTTTTTTGTTCATCCTACATGACAGAGTATGAAGAATACCTTTGATTAATGAAGTTTTTTTTGAAAGGATGGATTGATTTAAACCTAAATGATGTAACCTTTAACCTGGCCCGCTTCTTGTTTGGGTCTGGTTCTTTGTGATGTTTTTGCAGTGCTTAATAGCAAGTAATAGTAAGGTTTTGTTGAAAACAAAGCAAAAAATGCAATGATCATGATGGCTATATAGTAGACTCCATTTCTGCAGAATTCTGACTCTCTTACATGTGAGTCAGAAATAAATGAAACTCAAAAGGTTATATTCATTGCTTATTTTAACCATATCCCCTTGTTTTTTCAAATTTTGATTTTAAACTTAAGTTCTTGATGCTGAATTCTAATCAAAGATGACCTTACAGAAGACCAAATAGTATGCAGGTAGGTTACCAAATATACCTCCCATTCCTATGTTTCAAAGGTTCTCCTTTTATACCTCCTTTGCCTTGATGGTATTTCTCAACAAGACAAATTTTTACAGAAAGATCATCAATGTTCTGGACATATTTACTATTTATTGGATAAAATCAACTACGTTCCAAAAACCAATGTTTAAGTTTTATCCACTTAAATGGAAACATTCATGAAAAGTAAAGCTTCCTGTTCTTGTGAGACAAATAATAAAACAAGAGGATAAAGTATTTTTGCTTGCTGTTGGTCTATAGTTTGCAAGGTAAGTGTTTGTCCAAAAGCAAAATTGTATCATAATTTAAAATGGCCTCTTTAAGAAAATTACTACTGTTGTCAATCATGCCAAATCGTGCTTGACAAACCTGATCACCTTCTATGGCAAAGTAACCTCCTTGGTTGATGTGGGGCGAGCAGTAGACATTGTCTACCTGGATTTCCCCAAGGCTTTTGACATGGTTCCCCACAGCCTCCTCCAAGAGAAACTGATGCACTACTGTCTAGACAACTGGTCTGTGCGGTGGGTGGGGAACTGGCTGACAGGTCGCACCCAGAGGGTGGTGGTAAATAGCTCCTGTTCAAACTGGCAACCTGTCACAGGTGAGGTCCCTCAGGGATCAATACTGAGCCCAACACTGTTCAATATCTTCATAAGTGATCGGGATGATGGGATCAAGTGTAGCCTGACAAAGTTTGCTGATGACACCAAACTGAGTGGGGACATGGACATTTCAGAAGGGAAGGCCAGCCTGCAGGAAGACCTGGATAGGCTGAAAGAGTGGGCGAACAAGAACCTTGTGAAGTTCAAGGAGGACAAGGGTAAGGTCTTGTGCCTGGGAAAACATAACCCAGGGGTGCAGCACAGGCTGGGATCTACCTGGCCTCTGGGGAGCAGCTCTGTGGAAAGGGAGCTGGGGGTCCTGGTGGACAACAAGCTCAATAGGAGTGAACAGTATGCTACTGCAGCAAAGAAAGCCAATAGGATGCTGGTTGCATTAACAAGGCCATCACCAGCAGAGACAAAGAAATCATTTTCCCACTCTATTCAGCACTTGTCAGGCCATACCTGGAATACTGTGTTCAGGTTTGGTCCCCACTACACAGAAAAGATGTGGACAGGCTGGAGAGGTTCCAGAGAAGGGCCACAAAGATGGTCAAAGGACTGGGAAGCCTGCCATATGAGGAAAAGCTGACAGAATGGGTTTGTTCAGCCTTGAGAAAAGAAGGCTTAGGGGACACCTCATCAGCATGTTCCAGTATTTAAAAGGTGGCTACCAAGAAGACAGAGACTCCTTTTTTACAACGAGTCATGTGGAAAAGGTGAGCGGTAATGGGTACAAGTTCCTCCTGGGGAGATTCCAATTGGACACAAGAAGAAAATTTTTTCACAGTGAGAACAATCAGCCATTGGAATAAATCTCCCCAGGGAAGTGGTGAATTTCCCATCACTGGACACTTTTAAGATTCAGGTGGACAAGGTGCTGGCCTATCCTGCTTATACTGTGTTTTTGCCAAGAAAGGTTGGACCAGATGATCCTTGAGGTCCCTTCCAACTTGGTATTCTGTGAATCAGTGATTCAATGCTGAACTAAGTTTCTGTGTTTATGTGGTTATTTAAACAGTTTTGACCTTCACAAATTTGATTGCAAGTAATTTCTTGTTCTATTTCCTTGCAAATGAAAATGTATTACTGTTTAATTTCAAAAGTGTCTAAAATCATTATTCTCAGATTTATTTCTTTATTAATATAAGTCACATACTTTTTGTCTTTTGGAATGTTCCTGCTAAATACTTTGTTTTCTATGGTCAAGGAAATATGTAAAATCCTGTGAAAAGCTTGTCTTTTTGCTGTTGAGCCTGGTCAGAATTTTTCAATGGGCCTGCTATTAAACCATGTAATTGAATACAAGACTTTTGTTGGGTTTTTGCTGGGGTTTTTTTCAGTGGGCAGGAAGTTCCCCGCAACCAAGTTCTTATAGAATTTTTTCCTCTTTGTTCCCTCTCTAAAATTAGTTTATAAAAAGATTATGGTTTTCTTGGTTTGCTGATGCAGATATATTTTTTCTGTCTTCTGTGATGCTGAAGAGCCCTAAGGACAGATTAACAGTCCTCTTTGGTGTATTATATCAGATGACATTATTATTAGTAGTATTTCAGTATCATTTCAAACTGTATAAAAATAATGGAATTGAGCTTTAGAGTCCTTAATTATAGGAACCTTATAAACTTGGCATTTTATTTAAGATAATATTAATCACCATTCTCCTGTCCTGTGATTAGTTGGCAAACAAGCACAGAGCAATGTAAAGACAACTTGTTCTGTAAATTGTTTTGCAATTACATTGTAACTTATAAGAAGACTAAAATAATTTTCATTTTAAAACATTTCAAAAGCACTTTTTGCAGATAACATTATGTCTCCTTCAATTAGACAGAATTCAATGTAAAGAACAAACAAAATCCTAGATGCAGAAACTATTTATATATCTTTCCTCTAAGCGTAGCAAGCAAAAGCCTTGTATAACATAAACACAGGCATGACTTTAATGTGAATTAGCAGTGGTCTGAGAGGTGGAAGGAGGCTGATAAGAAGACCTGACAAGGATGAAAGTAATATGGGACAGCTGGAGAGATTTAGTTTA
Organism: Chionis minor; assembly: GCA_013398295.1. Classification (NCBI taxonomy): domain Eukaryota; kingdom Metazoa; phylum Chordata; class Aves; order Charadriiformes; family Chionidae; genus Chionis; species Chionis minor. The sequence continues at coordinate 61,228 of VZSF01006470.1, forward strand.
CTAGCAAATAATTATCCCCAAGCTGTGTAAACTTGCTTAAACAAATACTTAAAAAAAAAAATCAAACCAGCAAACAAAAGAACAGATTTATCATTTCAGCATCAGTAACAACAACTGAAGTCCGTATATTCACACAGGCTTATATTTGACTACGTGATATAAATACATTGCTTAATCTGTTTTTCAACAGATAATGAATCTTAGTGTTGGGAGGAAGTTCCTAACATCCCTGACTGTACAAATCACCAATTGCTGCCTACTGGAGAAATGTGTCACTACAAGAGATATCCCACAAGTAGTGTCTCACCACTGGAAATTTCTTCCTGAACCACCGAACCCTGAGCCATAGCTGAACAGGAAAACAGATTCTGGAGTTCTTTTTATTATGCAATTTAGAAACAGAAAACAGGATATTGAAGCATCTCTTAATATGGAATATGTGAAATTCTGATGAAGTGCAGGATTTTTGCTTGAAGACATTGAATACAAAGAACTTGCAGTCTAATACAATAATCATGAAAAGAAGGAAGACAGGGAATTATGGAACCTGAAGTCAATGGCACTTCCAAAAAATCTCTATCAAGATGTATGTTGAAATGTAGTGGAGGATTCCCTTCTGATTTAATGTCAGAAGAGCTTGTCACGTGACATACATTTGCAACTGTTCACCAACGCAACAGATTAAATTTATGTCTGTTTTACTAAGATTCCAGAAATAGGAAAGAACTAGATTAAATCTTTATTAGTGAGTGTTCATTTTTTTTATCATATCCATGAAAAAAATATGCAATATAAGACTTGAGTCTTTTTTGTTTTGTCTATAAAGCAAAAACAATTTTTGGAAAGGCCTTGGAAGTAAACTGGTTAGGTGGAAAACATGGTACATGTAGAAAGGCTTCACAACTGATACTTAAAATCAGTAGATTTATTCTGTCAGATAGCTAGAATAATACGAAGGTAAGTTAGACCATTGCTTGCAAGGTTCATTGTACCTCAAAAAAGCTGTATAAGACATCTGTGATCTTCTACTGTGTGACAAAATATTTTTGATTTAATATCTAAGCTAGAAATGTTAAATTATTTTTTTTAATATAAGTCACCTTGTTAGAACAACACTGAATCGCATTTATGCTTATTTTCAGTTACTCTGTTAGTTGCCTTCCTCTCTCCTGGCATTTCCTGGCATTAATATTAAATGATTTTTTGGTTTGTTTGGTTTCTTGGGGGGTTTTTTTTGGTTTTGTTTTGGTTTTTATTTTTTTTTTTTTTGCATAAAGTGCTTTATTCTAAGAGAAAATCAAATACAAAAAGTGAGAAAAATTTTGAGTTTCAACTCGTGCTTGCTTGGGAGATACTAGAAGCATAATTGGGGCACAAATAATCAAACTGCGTTCTGCTGTTCAGCGCTACAGCTACTTTCTTATTTCTATCTCTTCATGAAATATTGACTCTCGTCTTGCTGTGATGCTGTATATAATTCCAAAATCCTTGTGAAATCCAGCTTTCTTCAGTTTAATTAGTCACTGCTGCTAAATTAAGTTGACTGGCTTTGGTTTTCAGCTACAGGTTCTTGGGGTGTTCTTGTGATTATATGTCCATGAGAACCTGGGGTATAATTATTAAACCACCTCATCAGTCTTACTTGTGAAGATCATGATTGCTAGCGCCAAATTGCTCAGCCCCCAAATGCTTACTTTGGCAACACTCATGTTCGAGAAGTTTGCGCAGGACTGTCTCCCATAGGAGGGACCCCATGCTGGAGCAGAGGAAGAGTGTGGGGAGTCCTCCCCCCAAAGAGAAAGGAGTGGCAGAGACCATGTGTGATGAACTGACCGCAACCCCCATTCCCTGTCCCTCTATGCCACTGCGGGGGAAGGAGGCAGAGAAGATTGGGAGCAAAGGTGAGCCTGGGAATAAAGGAGGGATGGGGATTTTTAAGGTTTGGGTTTATTTTTCATTATCCTACTCCAATTTGTTTGGTAATATATTAAACTTATTTCCCAAGTTGAGCCTGTTTTGCCCATAATGGTAATTGGTGAGTGATCTGCCTGTCCTCATCTAGACCCATGAGACTCTAATTATATTTTCTCTCCTCTGTCCAGTTGAGGAGGGGGAGTGATAGAGCAGCTTTGGTGGGCAGCTGGCATCTAGCCAGCATCAAGTCACCACGTTTCTATCATATGTTGAGTTGTATATGTTATTAATGGAAATCTTATTAACTCTAAAGAATTTCATTCTGCTCTTTTCAAAGACAGGCACAAGAGTAAAATAACAACTGGAACTTGCAAAAAAAAAAAATTATAAAAATAAAAAGATTACCTTGGGTTGTGACTCTAAAATCCTGTGTTATGACTTACAGAAATTCTTCCTGCCACATTAGTCCAGTCAGATGTAGTCAGTGACATATAAAGAATTGGTTTTAGCTGACATGTGTGTTTTGGTAACTAGATAGAGGAGTTACCAGATAAGACATGAGACTAGGAAGAAATTACTTATATGACCAACATTTTTGGCAGATAGGTTAGAAAAACTGGCTAGAAGGACTTGTTACTTCATGCTTTGGTGGGTACATGTTCTTCTCCTACAAGTATTCAGTTTTAGTAAACACGGATATCTATTCTTATGTGATCTAGTAGTACATTAGAAAGTTTTGACTTTCATCAATACATGTTGCAGTAGTAAAATAAATCCAATAGATACATAATTAGATAATTAGATATTAGATACATAGGAAAGGACATTTTTGAGAGATATGTGAAATGATGGAAATGTTACTTATTGTTACTTTCAAGATATACTATTTTTCTAACAATTAAGATTGTACCATATGCTTTCAAGGGCAACGGGGCGAAAAAAGAATTTTTACTGCTCAAGTAAAGAATACCTTCCAACCCCTTCATTTTGACAGGCAAGGTATTCCAGAATAAATTGATAAAGTACTTGAATTGTTCAGATCATTCTCAACTAAATTTAAAGTTCAAGTGATTAATCAATAATGTAGTAATAGAATTTTAGATGTAAACCAGACTGATATGGATTTTGGAGCATTAATGTCATTATGCATAAGAGTGAACATTCACCTTAGCCTATGCATTAATGCATTTTTCTTCTTAATGCATGTATATCCCAGTGAGTCTTGTTGCTTATGGAATCCTATCCACAGGAAGACAAATGCTCTAAAGCAGTGAATGATTGGTGAGAGTTAGTTAATCTCTACAGCATGATTTATAATCCCATCTTGAATAGTCAGATACAATATCTCTAGGTCCTGAGCAAGGAAGAAATCCAGTGATATTTCACTTTCAGCTTTTCATTTCTTGAGTTAGTAGAGGCTTCTTACAGGCTTATTTAAATTTTCTTTTGTTCCGCAAAGCAGTGGAACTCTACAGCAGAATAGGTTTCCAAGAGCAACAACAAAGTCACTTGACAAGTCTTCCACCAACAGTTGAAAAGAATAATCTGTGTTGTATCTGCTTGCAGAACGTTTTACACTCTCATCTCACAACTAGCTTGCAAGTCAGATTGTTCTCTTTGTAGCTAAAAAATTGTGTCATTATTCCTAAATTGAAATAGTCAAGACTAAACTGTTTAGTTTGTGGGATTACTTGTAGTTTTTCAATGGAGGTCCCTATGATAGGTTGACCTTGGCTGACCAGACACCCACTCAGGTGTTACCTCACTCCTCCTCAACAGGACAGGGGGAAGAAATAAAATGGAATCTCACAGGTTGAGATAAAGACAGAGATCCCTTACCTATTACTGTTGTGGGCAAAACACACTCGGCCCAGGGAATATTAATTTAATTTGTTACGAATTAAAATAGACTACTATGGTGAGACTGTCAAATACTCTGATCAGGTTCTTTTAGATATTCCACTTGTGAAGGGTATAACGTTAGATAACGAATATACTTATTTGAAAATATTTGATATTACACAAGATTTCTTATTTAGCAAACTGATACAAAATATACTGAAAACACAATACATGTGTAAATTTGACTTAGCACAATATATATCAGTTGAAATCTACAGTTCAAACACAATACCAATGTACTTCCATTATCAGTCTGTATGATACATTCACCGTCGTGACACTGTGTGTGTCCACGTCCCAGAAGGAAATACATGGGTTGAAACCAGCTCAAGTCCATTTCTCTCTTTAAAGTTCTTTTGCTGGTTATCTGGTGTTTGTACTCTATGTTGGGCCAAAGCACTCTTAATTCCCCCATACTGGTCTGGCTAACTCAAGGAGGTACTTACACCTCCAGTTAATCCGCTCAGCTGTTGATAGGTGTTCAACTAGAACAAATTCCTTCTTGCCCTTTATTTTGACCAGTAGGCCTTGACTCATCCATGACAGTCTCTTGCATTCCTTTCCTGATTTCTTACACCTGGGGATCAAGAGCTCTGGAGCTCTGTGGAAAGCATCCTTAAAAATTTGACAGCTATGTTCCAATTCTTTGTCCCTAAGGGCAGTTTCCCTGAAGGTCCAATTGACAAACTCCTTGAAGAGCTAGAATTTTGCTTTCCTAAAATTCAGGGTTCTGACTTTACTCTTCACACACACCATATTCCTCAGAACTGCAGACTCCACTAATACATGATCACTGCAACCCAGGGTGTCTCCTATTAGTTTAAGAAATAACCACTCAACTGTTTGGTAGAAACTGTGTGATTTGACAGTTATGTAAATACAATTTGTTGATCTGTGTCTTACTTCTTGTGCCTGATTCCCTTATCCATTTATCTTCCTCTCAAGCAGTCAGTCTGTCTATACCAGAATTGAGACGCTCCCAAATGGGAAACATTGCATATCTGATATTGTAACTTTATATTGAACCTGAAAAATATTGAATACAAACTGTACTCATAGTTATAATTAAGACCAATAATACTTAAAAGCCTTAAGGGAGAATAACTCCTTTCCAGTGTGCTCAATATCTTTCCTAACAAGGCAACACATGGGCCTAGTACTTCTGAGCACATCAGCAAACTGTGACTTGTGTTTGGTTTTAAATAGCTGCATCATTGCAGAAGGGTGAAATAGCTTTCAGCTGTCTCTAATGCAGCTATGCATGGCTGTCCTGGTTTTGGCTGGAATAGAGTTAATTTTCTTCCTAGCAGCTGGTATAGTGCTGTGTTCTGGATTTAGGATGAGACTCATGTTGATAACACACTGATGTTTTAGTTGCTACTAAGCAGTGTTTACACTAAGTCAAGGATTTTTCAGCTTCTCATGCTGCCCTGCTAGCGAAGAGGGTGGAGATGCACAAGAAGCTGTGAGGTGACAGATCCAGGACAGATGAGCCAAAACTGGCCAAAGGTATATTTCGTACCATATGATGTCATGCTTAACATATAAGCTAGTTGGAAAGCTGGCTGGGGGTGGGCTGAGCATCAGGTGTTTGGTGGGTGGTGATTCTTTTCCATTTGCATCACTTGTCTTTCCTTGGGTTTTATTTCTCTTTTTTTTTCATTTTCTTTTTCATTACATTTTTTCTTGTATTTTTTTAATTATTATTTTATTTTACTTCAATTATTAAACTGTTCTTATCTCAACCCATGAATGTTCTCACTTTTACTCTTCCGATTCTCTTGCACATCCCACCGGGTGGGGAGTGAGGGAGTGGCTGGTTAGCTGCCAGCTGGGGTTGAACCACGGCAATGGCAGCTGTGTTCAGGCAGAGAGGCCTGGGCTGCTCTTGCTCAAGCCTGCTGAGGAGCTGGAAAAACAAAGTCATTTGAACTTGGCTCTGTCACTCTACTAATCATGCTTAAAGCCACACAGCTGGGGTGAGGAAGGTATATACTGCAACTGTACAATTTCTAATGCTTTGTGTGACTCAAAGAATGCTCTTTGGACCAGCCTTCTCATTAAATACACACGTGTGCTAACACAGACACAATATGCTCTGCATCCAAACACTGCTGGGCTTTTAAGGATTAATCAGGTCAGCTTTGTTCAAGCACCATTTTCCATTGCTTGGTAAGTACATGTTTGTTGTGAGTTTGTTATTAGGTAACATCTGTAAGATAATGCAGTGGCTGTTTATGGATTTGGTTGATTCTGGGTCCCTAAAAAGTTGCATAAACCTTAGTGGGAGTGGTTATCAGATGTGTGGCATTGTATTTGTATCTCTACTTGAGATAGAGACAAAAATCTGTGAAGGTTCTGTACCAAGCATGTATATGTAATTTTTTGCCTTCCATAGCCATAATTTGCTCCAGGCATCTAGAGAGTTTAAATGTAAACCTAGATATTTAGTCACAGGTAAGTAAAATAACATATATATATAATACTCATAATAATACTCAATCTTTCTTTTTTTCCTATCTGTCACATTTATATAGTTGTATGAATTTTATGGTCAGCCGTGTTATTGAATGCTCACAGGGTAATGAGGTAATGCATGTGGGTGAAAAGCTCATCTAGGTAGCCTTCTGTACATCATTAATTTACAAATATCTATTTATCTCTTCATACAGATGACATAATACAGTTATGAACAACATATTCTTTTACATAACCCACTAAAACTTGAAAAATAATGTCATTCTTGTTTTCTTTATTTTTGTTGTTGTTCTTGAGGTTGATATTTTCCAACTGTATTACTCAGATTAAGGTTGTCAAGGTTTAGGCTGGGCTGGCCACTAAATGAATGACAGATGTTTTTTTAACCCCTCTCCCCTCTCTCCCCCAGAAGGGGAAGGGAGGGAGAATAAGGGAGAGAGACCTACAGATTGGGAAAAAAAAACCCTAAACCAGCTTTAATGGAATACTAACAACAAAAAGAAAAGATAGTAATATTAATAAAAAAGTAATGAAATACATACAAAACCAATATTGAGTGCTCAGGATGATGATCATGTTGCCGGTAGGATCTGCGAAAATCCCAGACTGGACTCGGCTTTAGATGGGAACTGGATTCAGCAACACACAGATCAGGATCAAAGGCAGATGAACAGACAGAGTTCTCCTCATATTCTGGCAACTGAAGAATAGAGGGCTGATCCCTTGTATCCCTCAGCTTTATACTGAGCGTAATGCAGACGGGATGGAATATCCTCTTGGTCAGTTTTGGGTCACCTGTCCTGTCCAATTCTCCCCACAGGTGTGAGCCCTTGACACTTTTCTGCTTTTGTCCCTCCAACTTGGCGCACAAGAAAGTTAGCTGAACTTGTCTGTTACAGGAATAGATGTAAGCAAGAACCTCTCTGCGTACCATTCCTTAGTATTAATTATAAACGTAGGACCTTTTCAGTGCTAGAATCAGGCACTGTCTGAAAAACATACTGTTAACTTCAGAGACTGCAGTCAGTTAAAAGAGGCTTAATGGAAAAGTAAAACTACTGAAAAGGAAATTAGTTTTGTTCTACCTCAAACCAGGACAAGGTTGTGCTACATTACAAAATATATCATTTAACAACTTCCTTTTTAAGGCTTCTCAATGTTGTTCATACTTTTACTAGATAAAAATCAAGGAAAAAGACCAGTAAACCCCTCTCACACATAATTATGATGTTTCATATGAGCGAAGGGTATGCTGTTGATGTCTGCAAGATATTGATAAGATAGGAGCATTCAAAAGATTTTTGAAAGGTTTTAAAAGAAATTTACTGCAAAAATAAGGTGGTTTACAGAAATAGGTGGTCCCCTAAGTTAACAAGTTATAGGGTATGGTTTACGTTGATTAATTATATTATATTAATATAAACCAAAGACGGTATGTAGATTGCTTTAGAGGCTTGTTTTTAATAGTTGGCTCTGTTTTTTGGAAATGAAGCTATCTATTCTTACTGTTAATAAATAGCTAAAACTTAGAGTACATGCAATTTTCAGATCTACAAAAACAGAAAACATTTAAATCCTCAATAGTGCACAATTCCCACTATTTCCACTCGAAGTAGAAGTATTACCAGGTGCATCAACGTTCAAGCTTACAGTGATATATAGTCTAAAAATTATACAGAATGAGAGATGTTGTTGATATAAAAGCCTTTTATAATTTGCAATGATTAACTTTTGTAATGTTAATTGTTTGTTGTGACAAACTTTTCATAGACTCTCTATATAACATACAGAGACAACAAAAGAGTGATCTGAAGGTAAGGTTGCCAAGACTATGAAACTCCACCTTTTACTTTCTTAGATTTTCAGTAACCCTGTCACAAAAAAAGTATTTCTTTAGGAAGTATTGTAAGAGCAGGCTGATATTTCATCTCACAAATAAAACATTAAATATTTGATTTCTGATCTGACAATAGTAAATTACATCAGTAAAAAGAACTGCTTTTAGTCTCTGTCTCACAGAAGTAAAATTAATTCCCTCAGCCTATGCCTGATCCTTGTCATGAGCAGTGTAATCAAAATTATTTTGATAGCTTGAGCTTTCACTATGAATCATTGCCTAAGTGAAATTCTAGTCACTAGTCACTGAACCATTCACTGTGCAGGTTGCATATGGCTTTGTTAGCAATTACATTTATTTTAAATGGGGAGAATTACTTGGAAACACTGTTCACTGAAGATTCAAACAGACCAGAGCAATTAAGCATTAGTTGCCGAAGGCCTTCAGTTGAAATTATCAGATGGTATTTTCACTACAAATGTTCATCTGCCTGATCTCTGGAGATTCCTTACTGATTTCTAACAAACATTCACATTTCCTTACTAATACCAGTATGAACATTTATTAACTAAAAAAAAAAAAAAAAAAAAAAAAAAAAGGGCTAAGGGGCTAAGTTCTACCTAGCTTTCTTCTGATGTCAAAATATAGAGGATGTTCAGGGGCTGTTTCTTCCAGTCACTTTAGTAGTAGAGCCCTCATGCAATCTTACAATATTTCCATCTGATGGGGGTCTCTAAGCAAGGTCAGATAGCTGTAATGTCTGCCATTATTAATTGTGACTCCCTCAATATAACTAAAAGACAACTTTAATTACCTTAAATTACTCCTTTTCCAAGTTTACTGAATCAGTCCTAATATATCTATAAACAGATGTAATGGACTTGCAGATCTCTTGATTAGGTGTCCCTTGATGGCTCCCTATAAAACAGCTATCTTCTAACACCGTGAGAAAAAATATAAAAGCAGGAAGAACTTACTGCTGCGAGAAGGAAGTAACAGAAGAATATTTAAGGAATTATTATTTTTGTCAGTAACACCAAATGCAGCTTCCAGTGTAACCCGTATTAACTCCCAGTTTAAGTATTTTGGCGCAAAAAATATTGATTCTTAGCCATTGTATGTCAATAGGGACATTGCACTTTTGCACAATCATTGCAAAACTTTTTCTGGTTTTACTTCCAGTAATTCTGTAAGTGGTTTAGATGCACAGACTAAAGATGGGAGTTGTCATTTTTGGCTAGAAAGCATGAGGACCTAAAACCATCATATTGGTAGCAGATTCAAATTAACTTTTGTTTCTAATTTCCATTCTGGTTGGTGGTTTCAGTGTAATTCTAACAAATGAAAGTGGAAGAAGTTTAATTTATCTTACATTTAACATTTTCTTTAGAATGATGAAGGGGAAAGTATGTCTATAATTGCATTTTTAAAATGTAGATTAGCCATAAATCCTGTAATATAAATATGTGTGGTCAGCACACTAAAGAATTTGGTTTTATTTGCACCTATAGGGTGAAGAAAACTTGAGATACGTTCTTCCAGTAGGAAAAAAGTATAAATTAGAAAGCCATCTATTTAGAAATTATTGGCCAAAAATGCATTAGTAATGCATTGAATAGCATTCAGAGAGATTATAAATTCAGTAATTGAAATGCATATTATGCATGCTTATTATTTATGAAATTTTAAGTATTGCTTTTCATTACAAAATGTAAATGGTATTTAAAACAATTAATTATTCAGACTGGTGAAATTGGAAAAGCTGGCAAAGCACTTTACCATCCCTGAAGTGAAACTAAATAAATTGAGAAGACTCTAATTTCTTTTGCTGTTTAGGCTTAATGTAGCAGCTTAAGTTATTGGGTTGAAAAACTAGATGTAATTCTGAAGTGTGAAAAGTACACTGCAAATGTCTGTTCTTGTTTATGATAAAGGATTCCTAAAAAGAATTCTTAAAATGTATTTGTATTGGATCACCAAGACATTTTACCCCTTTGTCTTCTCTTAGAACAAGGGTCTTTGTTTTAACAAATAGTGTTATAAAATAAGAGCAGGGGGGAGGGGGGGAATATCTTTGGCTTTGAAACAAATCTATCTTCATCTCTTTTCCTTCTCCCCTTCTTTCATTTCTGAGAGACAGATAGTAGAGAGGATGTGAAATTAGAAGAAAAAATAGCATTTGACACCTTCTGGTAACACGTGCCTTTAAACAGATGTTAATAGCAACATAGTGGGGAGGTTTAGGCCCCGTGTATGAACATCTATAGGAATATATCATGATTGTTGTTATTTAAAGTGAATTTCTAAAGATTTTAGGATTGTTTGCTCAATGATGTCAAAGAGTTTTAGGGTTCGTTTGCCTTAAATCTATACTAGTGGGTTGAAGGGGGTTTTTTTGGCTTTTTCTTTTTCCTCAGGGCATGTAAAATATCTGTAGAGTTCAGGAAAGTCAGGGAAATGATCTTAGTAAGTCATCAGAGGATTTAATGTAATATTGCGTAGACAGTGATATGAGGATAGTCCAAGAGTTAATCAGATTTTCCAGATTTATAAATGGGGAAATTAGAAGGATAATGAACTGATAAATCAGTAATAAACCTATTCTAAAGAGTAAGACATTTTTGGCTCTCTTCATTAAGATTTGTATCTCCTAAAGGAAAAGTGATTTCTTAATGCTAAGCCTTCTAGAAGTCACTGTGACCTATTTCTGAGAATAAAATTGAAAAGATAAACTTTCCTTTGAAATTCATAGGTAGGACAGAGAAGTCACAAAGGGAATGTAAACTTATTTTCTGCAGATAGCTCCCATGCTAACAGTTTCACAAAAGGCAACTGGAATAGCACTGCCATTGATTCAAATATCAGAAATCCCACTGTAACTGATGTACTTGCACTTTCTGTAATTCAATAAAAGATTAATTCTAAATAAAAGGTTTAATTCTGTATTTTGGATTAAGAAGTTCAGCAACATGTATGTTAATGCACACTCATTGCTAATTCTTCTGGGTTCAAAACATATATTCATATTTGCACTCTATTACTTTCCTCATAGAAAGTGTCAAAGGTATATGGAAACTTTATTAAAAAGAATAACCAAAGTTCCTCTATTTTTCTGTATGGGGAGAGTGTGCTTTGCCATCACCTAATTTGGGATACAATCTGAATCCCTCTGCAGTAAGTGAAAAATTCCCGGGGACTTCAGTGGGCAGGATTCATTTGAAAATACTAGCCTTTATACTTGCAAGTCTAACTTAAGGACTTTTTATTTTCCCCTTTTAGAAGTTTAATGGTTGAGCACTCATAACTATGTGTAATATATGTGTGATAATCAGTTTTATTTGTTGAGCAGCTCTGCCAATAATAACGGAACTGTGGAAGTAATGATCCAGGAAATCACCTGCAGTGCTGTCTTCCTTATCTTCCTGTAATCACCTACTGATCAAAGTACTCATGGTACTGGTAATTTAAAACTGACTGGAAAAAAAATATGTCTAGAAATCTATACAATCTCAGACAATTTTTGTCAAAAAAAGAGGAAAAAAAACCCCTAGATGTCAAATTTTCCTTGAATTTAGAAAAAGGAGAGTTGCCTGTATTCAAAACAAACAAACAAAAAAATTAGAGTTGTAGAATCATAGAATAGTTTGGGTTGTAAGGGACCTTTACAGGTCATCTAGTCCAAGCCCCCTGCAATGAGCAGGGACATCTGCAACTAGATCAGGTTGCTCAAAGCCTCCTCCAACCTGACCTGGAATGTTTCCAGGAATGGGGCCTCTCCCACCTCTCTGGGAAACCTGTTCCATTCTTTCACCACCCTCACTGTAACAAATTTCTTCCTTCTACCTAGTCTATATGTACCCTCTTTAGTTTAAAACCATTATCCCTTGTCCTATTGCAACAGGACTTGCTAAAATCTCTGTCCCCGTCTTTCTTATAAGCCCCCTTTAAGTACTGAAAGGCTGCAATGAGGTCTCCCTGGAGCCTTCTCTTCTCCAGGCTGAACAATTCCAACTGTCCCAGCCTGATCTTGTAGAAGAGGTGCTCCAGCCACCTGATCATTTTTGTGGCCCTCCTCTGGATCCTCTCCGATAGATCCATGTCTTTCCTGTTCTAAGGGCTCCAGAGCTGCATGGATTATTTTGGGTGGGGTCTCACCAGAGCAGAGGAATCACCTTCCTATATATACAATACAGTGTATAATGAATTAAAATAAATTATGGAATTATAATAGTCTTGTTAACTATTTTTCCTGGTTGATATTCAGACCACTTAGAGGCCTGAGCTCTAGCTTGCTAATGTAAGCCAGCATTAACAGCATGTCACTAGATTGTATTCAATATCAAAACCTAAACAGAAAATCTACTGGAATCCAAAGACTTGTGCAGTTTTGTAACATAGTATTAATATATGTTAAGTACATTTTTTTCAGCGGAGTGGAGAAAAAAAAAAAAGTAATACTTCTTAAAATGTCCAAGACACATTTTTCAGCTAAAGAAAATGCTTTTAAAACAGCCTTTATTGTGACCCTGGGTTAATGTCTATAATTCATATCTGGAGTAAAAGAGCAAAACAGTTTCTCTGTGGTTATAAAATGATGTTATTCATATTTTAATGCAAAAGAAATTTCCTTTGTTTTCTATTTTTTTTAAAAGAGTTAATTTTAAATCCTACAAAGGAAAAGTTGAGATAAAACGTGATCTTTCATCACTTTTTGGGGTTTTGTTTTTTCTTCTTTTTTACCCCCATAGGTGTTGTGCATTTTCTAGTTTATTTTTTCCGAACAGCAAAAATAAATGTTCTACTTATTTCGGAAACTTTTATTGCCATGCTTTTCTCCATGCTGTTCAATAAGATGGTTATCCATCAAGACAACATTTGTGTTTTATTTTACTAGCAATACTGTCCTCTCTCCCCCTTGTCTAAAAGTTCCTTTTCCCTCCCCCATAACTCCTCCAGCGAAGAAATTCTGTAACTCTGTTACTTTACTGTAAAAACACCTTGGCCTTAGAAAAACATTGCTTATCCCTTGTCAAACCCTTGATAGAGATTTATGAGATATGTGACTAAATGATGTAGCCAAAATTACAAATACCCTTGGAAAACAGAGTTATGTCTATCAGGGCTATGTCTGAATGTTGATGTTTCTTTATAAATTTTTCTGGAGTTATTTCAAAGATTCTTATTTTCTGCTCACCTCCTCACTCCCCCACTGCCCTTTAACCCTTGAGTACGTGAAACCAAGTAATCCCACAGGCAACTTAGAACAAAATAGAAGTAAAGAACAGTGAAAGACATGCAGGAGACACATAGTAGTGCTGCTGTGCGCGCGCACACAACCTCATACAATGCTAATGGCAGGAGTGGGGAGACTGATTTGGTGTCTAGTTTCCTTTCAGTTCTGCCTCTCCTTTTATCTATAAAGTTGACCCCATTTAATTAGTGGTTTTATGGCAAGTCAGTTAAAATAGCAAAGCATGAAGCAATCCAACACAGAGGAAAAGGAGCTGTGTAACAGTCTTTTCCTGTCATGCACTTAGCTCCACTTCCCAAACTGTACGTGTACTATGCAGAATCGATGACTTGTATGATAAAAAAGAGGACGCCTCTGATGAGTCAGGTTACAGTTTTTTCAGCCTGTATATTTACCAGAGAAAATGATATAAATTACATATGACTTTGTATCCAGGATGTCAGTGTTACTGCTGTTAGAAGAGTAGGTTTCCTCCTAGAGAACAGGAGGATTAACTAATAGTCTCAATACAGAAAGATGAGAGGCAACCAGTGAACATCTTGGGACATCAGACTACACATTTTTATCTCCAGGTGAGTAGATTATAATAGTCCACATCTGGCTATTAAGTGATCTCCCTTGTCATTCCTATTCCATATGATATCTGAGGCAAATACACCCTTGATGGATTTTTCCTTGTTAAGTTTAAAAAATCACCCCATCTACCTTTCGGGGGGATTTGGGTGCAAACCTGTTGGAAAGGTTTAAGCCTCCCCAACAGAGTGTTGTGCGACAGATAAGCAGAGTTTCTGGAAGCTGGGGGAAATACTCACCATATTCTTCTCTTGCCAGGCACAGATGTATGCAGCAGTATATTCTCAGCCACTTTCAACCTACCCTTCATTTTTACATTTCTTTTCTTCTATTTCCTAATGCAACATCCAGGCCAGGAACTAGCAGAAGGAGACCTTACTGTATGTGCATGGATGTCTGTCAGAATAAGATAGGACAGTGTAACCAACATAAGAGGCTTGTGTTTATCTGTCTTACTGGGTGGGAGAACATGATCTATGTGTGAAAGCATTCAGACATACTGGAAAAAGAGAACTAAGGAGGTTTTATTTAATTTGGTAGAAGACACGGAAGAACAGCAGTGGTGAAAGCAGCTGGGATCCTGTCACTAAGATTTTATTGTGCAATGTAGTTGTACTGACCACCTAAAAATGATAATTCCACGATAGTTGTCTACATAGACTTCTCCCACATTTTCTCTAGGAATGAACGATTTGGTTCTTTAAAGAGGAAAAAATGTGTTAATGGCTTGTCCTCAACTGCAGGTGACACTGTGAATATCAAATGACTTAAAATGCTGTGTGTCTCATTTCTTCATCTAACAAAAGGATAATGTTCATCTTTTTAACAACTGTGTTGGTATTTACTTTGTTGATTACATAAAGCTTTTACGTATTCCATAATAGAAGCTATTCCTGAAATGAGTACAGCTAGAGTTATGGATGCAGGGGAAGCATAGGGGTTTATGGCTCAAATTTTCTGTGTTATTCTACCTGTGCATCAAGCAAGACTAAGATAATTTCCTGATGTAATAGAGGTCATTCACTACTGAACTATGTAAACATCAACAAGTCTCTCATTCTCTGTAGTCTGAGCCACATCGAAAGATTTTAAAGGGCACTTTTCTTTTTGGGGTTCTGTGCAAATTTAAATCCATGGAGTGAATTATTAAATGGCTTTGTTTCTTTCAAATTAGAGGGTCTGGCAAGGAGGTTGCAGTGCCAACTTACGTTTTTATGTTGTAAGGTATAAACTAGAATTTATCAAAGTTTTGCCACTATCTGAACAGACAGGGTCTCCTGATCTGCAAATAATCAAAGAGCAGGTGTTGCTTTTTCCGCAGTCCACTTACTTAAGAGCATAAAATGGTTGTACTTCAGGAAAGATGTTAATCTTCTACCATGTATCGAAAAAATTAAGGTTTTTAAACTTAAAGCACTGTGTTGCTTATCCCAAATAGAACTCCCTTCTCCTCACAGACCTCAGTAAGAATCTCTTGGTATTGTTTTTAATTGAATAAATCCATAAGGGTTCTAGTAGATATCTCATCATCTGCCAGTTATCTCACTTTTTCAGCCAGGGATTTCACAGAATTTTCTGTATTCCTAATGTTACACCTGGGCCTGGGAAGGCTGTTGGGAACGTGAAAGAGCTCAGCTAATAAAAATTGTGCAGACCTTATGGATAGTGTTTGTCAGGGTGAGGTTCATCAAGAGCTCTACAGGGCAAAAGTTCAGTACTCTACAAGCAACAAATGGAATGGAATCAGAGAGAAAGAGAAATGCTAAATACTAATACTTCTCCACTTTGGCAACTGTCATTGAAAATACCTGTTGT
Organism: Chionis minor; assembly: GCA_013398295.1. Classification (NCBI taxonomy): domain Eukaryota; kingdom Metazoa; phylum Chordata; class Aves; order Charadriiformes; family Chionidae; genus Chionis; species Chionis minor. The sequence goes on from VZSF01006470.1 coordinate 76,998, forward strand.
CCTCCAAAGGTTAGGCTGAATTCAGCTAGCTTAAGTTCTTATCCAGGACATGATTACTCAAAATTGAATTACTCCTGGCTGCAACAACGTTCTGCAACATATTGGCAATGCAGTCATATTTATTAAAAAGGGAATTGTGCCCCTAGGTTTTTACATTTCCATTTCATAAAGTTAATGCACTTCCTTAAGAAACATTTCATTGTGATGGCAAACTGAAAATAACTGAAAGGAAAAAATAACTGAAAGGAAAACTTGAAAATTATAATGAAAATGATCCTGACTCAGAGGAAATCTAAAGTACATGTACTGTATAATTTCCCTGTATTTGTTCTTTCAAATTATGTAAATTCTGTATTGTCTGACTTCAGATATATTTACATGCTTAAATTACTCATTTTTCACTGTTCACCTTAGGGGAATTAGAAGTTGCAATTGAGGGAGCACAAAACAAAATACAGGCCCCCACCCCCAAAAACTAAACTAAAATAATGCAAGCTCAAATCTAAAGTAAAGGCTGTGGAAATATAGGCATCTCGAGCATGTAAATTACTCCATCTAGAGCTGATTATTTTTGTACTAGTTCTTCAAAAAGTGTACTGTTTAACAATATAAACCTGTTTTTTTAAAAATAATAATGACAATTGTTACCAGTCTAATTGAGGTTTAGCAATGAAACTAATTTGAAGTCGCTTGTGAAATGCTCTGGAACAAGATCAAAATTAATTCCTTTCATGATGTTATTATTAAAAATATCATATTTTAATGCCAATGATGTTATTCACTAAGATATAATAATTTGTGTATTCCAGGAAGAAATAGGTTTTTTACTATATACCTAAGTATGTAATTTTACCAAGAAATTAAACAAAACTACAATCTCTTCAAATATGTCTTAATAAAATATCAAGGTTAAGAACATAATAATTGGGAGCCAAGAAGAAAATATTCATCAACCTTAAATACTAGAACCTGTACTTCGTGGTTGGGGGAACCCTCTTGGTGTGCTCATGTACTTTCAGACAGCAGGGAACCAACCATCTTCTGGAATTTACAACATAAATCTTATCAATAAATGGTAATTCATTGATTAGGAGTGTGAAAAGTGGTGCGTTTCCAGCCCCTGACAGAGCTTAGTTACTAAAAGGATTATTGTAAGTACTCCACAGCAAAGCTTATTGCAAACCAAATTCATCTTCTGCTTGAGGCAACACACATAACTTGCCCAAAAGCTGAATCAGAAGAGTTTGAGGCATTCTTTTTGTGTGCCAGATTGGGGTGGTGCAAGTAGCTGAAGTAAGGAGTGGAGAAAAGGCATCAACAGATTCATGACAGGATTTGATAGAAGGTGGGAGCTCAGCCCCAGTGTACAGCAATCTGCAGAGAAAATTCACTGCAGGATCCTGGCAGACCAGGCAAGTATATGCTGAACTGCGTAAGGCCATTTCCAGCAAAGAACTGATAGGAAAAATCTTCTTGAGTGTGACATTTTGACTTATCATGGATGTATTTCTAGTACTCAGTATTAACTTTTTTTTCTCTTTGAGAAAATGACACCAACAGCTTCAGTATTCTACATCTGTATTTTTCAAGTTTCAGAACATGCCGAGCTTAAAATATCTTTTTTTTTTTTTTTTTTTTAAAAGCAAATGAGCTTAAAAAGACCAAAATATTCATGTGTTAGAACTGGGTTAAAAATTATTACTAGAAATAAAGTTAACATTTTAAATGCTGTGTAGAAAAAAGTGAGAATAGCATCTGGTCTGGCAAATTTGAAGACGGCATTTATCACTAGCTACTGGACTAGCTGACTATAGGTGAAACTATGTAATGGGGTTTGCCTCTGATAGCAGAGGGCTGGACTTAATGTGGGAAATCCCATACTTCCTAACTGGAAGATGGAGATTTTACTTTCTAATATTACTAAGATTGCTTTCTGTAGAGGGCCTCAAAATTAAGGAAAGTGTAGGGGCGGAAAATAAAGAAAAATATGAATGAGTGAACAGGATGGGTATGTGAACGATAGTGTATATTCTAATGAAAATAAACCTTACCATTAATCTAATTGATTTCTCTTCACTTTATTCCTCATTTATTATTGACAAGCATTGAAATAATGCCCTAAATCATCACATATCTAGGTTATTTTCAGTAGCCATCTTTGTTATCTAGAAATCTTACAGTAAGAAATAGTATTTTTTCCAAGGACGATGCATAGAGAGAGCTGTCCTTAGTGCACTGTCTTGCAATTCAAAAAAATTTTAAGAGATTTATTAAAACTTGACTACATGAGAAAGTACATCCCAGGGAAGACTTATCGAGGAGACCAGCTCCAGTGCAGGTTAGTCTCCACTGGGGAAGGCAATCAAGGTGAAAAGGGATGGCAAGGGGCTCTTTTTGGAGCTCTTTGAAGCCAGGAAAAGTGGCTAGCCTGTGCCAGGATGGGCAGCTCATGGGAGGGCTGCTGACATGCAGGGGCAGAGCCAGCACCACTGGCAGCAATTTTAAACGAGCCCTTTGGAGTACAGTGACCTGGTCCCTGTGCACCAAGCAAGCAAGCAAGCAAGCAGCAAGTGGGCATCATCCAGGGCCAGGAAGCCATGGTACCTACTTGGCAGAAGACCATGGCAGCCCTTCACTCTGCACAAACCACCTCTGATGCAGCCTCCCAGACGGAGCTCTCCTGGGAACATGCTGCCACCCAGGTATCGGGCTGCAGGGTGTTCCCTGCAGTCCCGCCAGTGTTGGATGTCAGCGGTGAGTGCGCCTGTGGGAGGTGTGCCCAGTAGAGGAGCTCCTCCACTTAGTGATGGAGCTCAGGGAGCATATAAGCAGATTGAGAACTATCACATAGTGTGAGAGGGACATAGACACTTGAGGTTGTACCCTCCCCCCCACAAGAGAAGCTCAGCAGGCAGACAGAGCCCCTGCTACAGAGAACTCCCTGTTCACTCTCCGACCAACTGAATGTGGTGACTTGGAGGACAGGGGGCAATGGCAAGAGGTTCCTGCCCAATGCAACAGGTGCCGCAGGTGTATCTGCCTGGAGACTACCCCACCTTCCCAGGTGCCGTTGCAGAACAGGTACAGCACTCTGCAAGGGGAACTAGACAATGGTGAGGATGGTAGTCCTTCAAGCTTGCAGGTGTCATCGAGGTCTAGTCAAACCACACCCTGCATCGAAACCACCTCAGTAAAAAATAAAAAATGGGTCATTGTCATAGGCGACTCACTTCTGAAGGGAACGGAAGGCGTGATATGTAGACCACACTCACTATATAGGGAAGACTGATACCTCCCTGTGGCCCAGGTCACTGATGTAAAGAAGAAACGTCCTTCCTTAGTACAGCCCTCAGGTTATTACCTTTTTCTGGTCTTTCAGGTAGGCAGCGATGAAGTAGAGAGAAGTCCAAGGGCAACGAAGATTTCAGGGCCTTGGGCCAACTGGTCAAGGGATCATGAGCACAAGTTACATTCTCCTCTATCTCGCCAGTTGCAGGGAATTATGAGGGGGTAAACAGGAAGAGCCAGCAGACTAATGTCTGGCTCTGTGACTGGTGCTACCGGCAGGACTTTGGGTTCTTTGACCATGGCTTGATTTACAGGACACTAGGCCTGCTGGTAACAGATGGGAAAAGCCTGTCTCATGGTGGGAAAAGGTTCTAGGGCAAGAGTTAGCAGGGCTCACTGAGAGACCTTAAGATAGATTTGAAGGGGGACAGGGATGTAGCTGGGCTCACTAGAGAGGCACCTGGGGATAGTAGCCTGGCACTTGTGGGGCAGTGTGCTAGTATTTTTGAGAATCAGAAGGCCTACCACCCCCAAGGGCAAAAACTATATGCCCAGCTGCCTATCTGAAATGCTTATACACCACCGTGTGCAGCATGGGGAACAAGCAGAAAGAATTAGAGATCCGTGAGTGGTCACAGGGCCATGATCTCATAGCAATTACTGAGATATGTTGGGATAACTCACATGACTCGAACACTGTCATGGATGGCTATGTTCTCTTTAGGAAAGATATAGGCCAGCAAGGCGAGGTGGTAGAGTTGCTCTTTGTGTGAGAGAGCAATTGGAATGTATTGAGGTCTTCCTTTGTGTGGATGAAGAGCAAGTGGAGAGCTTGTGGTTAAGGATTAAGGGGCTGGCTAATAAGAGAGACACTGTTGTGTGGATTTACTACAGGCCACCTGATCAGGATGTGGAAGCTGATGAGGCCTTCTACAAACAGCTGAGAGTTGCCTCACAATCACAGGTCTTGGTTCTCATGGAGGACTTCAGTCACCCTGATTATCTGTGGGAAGGTTACACAGCCAGGCATGTACAGTCCGGGAGGTTCCTCCAGTGTATTGATGATAACTTTTTGATTCAGGTGTTGGAAGAGACAACAAGGAGAGGTGTACTACTGAACCTAGTACTGACAAACAAAGAGGGACTGGTGGAAGACAATAAGGTTAGGGACAGCCTTGGCTGCAGTGATCATGAGAAGACAGAGTTCAGGATTATGTGTAGAAGGCACAAAACAACAAGCAGGGTTGCAGCCTTGGGCTTCAGGAGGGCTAACTTTGATCTCTTCAAGAAACTGCTTGGAGAAATTCCATGGGCTAGGGCTCTAGAGACTAGGGGGCTCAAGAGAGCTGGTTGATTTTCAGGTATCACTTCCTCCAAGCCCAGGACCAGTGCATCCCTAAGAGCAAGAACTCAGGCAAGGGAAGCAGGAGACCTGCATAGTTGAGCAGGGAGCTTCTGAAAAATCTCAAGTAGGAAGTTTACAGTATGTGGAAGAAGGGACTGACCTCTTGGGAAGATTACAAGAATGCTGCCAGAGTATCCAGGATGAAACGAGGAAAACCAAAGCCTCCTTGGAATTAAATCTGGCAAGGGATGCCAAGGTCAACAGGAAGGGTTTCTTCAAGTACTTCAACAGCAAAAGGAAAACTAGAGAAAATGTGGGCCTGCTGTTGAATAAGACAAGTGCCATGGTGACAGATGATGCAGAGAAGGCAGAGTTACTGAATGCCTTCTTTGCTTCAGTCTTCACTGCTCAGGCCAGCCCTCAAGAGTCCTAGACTTTACAGGTAACAGAGAAAGTCTGGGGGAAGAAAGACTCTCCCTTGGTTGAGAAGGATCTAGTTAGAGATCAGTTAAGTAAACTTGATATCCACAAGTCCATGGATTGAAAACTAGCTGGCCGGTAGAGCTCAGAGGGTTGTGATCAGTGGAGTAGAGTCTAGTTGGATGCCTGTGACTAGTGGTGTTCCTCAGGGGTCAGTACTGGGTCCAGTCCAGTTCAATATGTTCGTTAATGACCTGGATGAAGGGATGGAGTGTACTATCAGCAAATTAGCTGATGACACAAAACTGGGAGGNAGGTAGGCAGCGATGAAGTAGAGAGAAGTCCAAGGGCAACGAAGATTTCAGGGCCTTGGGCCAACTGGTCAAGGGATCATGAGCACAAGTTACATTCTCCTCTATCTCGCCAGTTGCAGGGAATTATGAGGGGGTAAACAGGAAGAGCCAGCAGACCAATGTCTGGCTCTGTGACTGGTGCTACCGGCAGGACTTTGGGTTCTTTGACCATGGCTTGATTTACAGGACACTAGGCCTGCTGGTAACAGGTGGGAAAAGCCTGTCTCATGGTGGGAAAAGGTTCTAGGGCAAGAGTTAGCAGGGCTCACTGAGAGACCTTAAGATAGATTTGAAGGGGGACAGGGATGTAGCTGGGCTCACTAGAGAGGCACCTGGGGATAGTAGCCTGGCACTTGTGGGGCAGTGTGCTAGTATTTTTGAGAATCAGAAGGCCTACCACCCCCAAGGGCAAAAACTATATGCCCAGCTGCCTATCTGAAATGCTTATACACCGCCGTGTGCAGCATGGGGAACAAGCAGAAAGAATTAGAGATCCGTGAGTGGTCACAGGGCCATGATCTCATAGCAATTACTGAGATATGTTGGGATAACTCACATGACTCGAACACTGTCATGGATGGCTATGTTCTCTTTAGGAAAGATATAGGCCAGCAAGGCGAGGTGGTAGAGTTGCTCTTTGTGTGAGAGAGCAATTGGAATGTATTGAGGTCTTCCTTTGTGTGGATGAAGAGCAAGTGGAGAGCTTGTGGTTAAGGATTAAGGGGCTGGCTAATAAGAGAGACACTGTTGTGTGGATTTACTACAGGCCACCTGATCAGGATGTGGAAGCTGATGAGGCCTTCTACAAACAGCTGAGAGTTGCCTCACAATCACAGGTCTTGGTTCTCATGGAGGACTTCAGTCACCCTGATTATCTGTGGGAAGGTTACACAGCCAGGCATGTACAGTCCGGGAGGTTCCTCCAGTGTATTGATGATAACTTTTTGATTCAGGTGTTGGAAGAGACAACAAGGAGAGGTGTACTACTGAACCTAGTACTGACAAACAAAGAGGGACTGGTGGAAGACAATAAGGTTAGGGACAGCCTTGGCTGCAGTGATCATGAGAAGACAGAGTTCAGGATTATGTGTAGAAGGCACAAAACAACAAGCAGGGTTGCAGCCTTGGGCTTCAGGAGGGCTAACTTTGATCTCTTCAAGAAACTGCTTGGAGAAATTCCATGGGCTAGGGCTCTAGAGACTAGGGGGCTCAAGAGAGCTGGTTGATTTTCAGGTATCACTTCCTCCAAGCCCAGGACCAGTGCATCCCTAAGAGCAAGAACTCAGGCAAGGGAAGCAGGAGACCTGCATAGTTGAGCAGGGAGCTTCTGAAAAATCTCAAGTAGGAAGTTTACAGTATGTGGAAGAAGGGACTGACCTCTTGGGAAGATTACAAGAATGCTGCCAGAGTATCCAGGATGAAACGAGGAAAACCAAAGCCTCCTTGGAATTAAATCTGGCAAGGGATGCCAAGGTCAACAGGAAGGGTTTCTTCAAGTACTTCAACAGCAAAAGGAAAACTAGAGAAAATGTGGGCCTGCTGTTGAATAAGACAAGTGCCATGGTGACAGATGATGCAGAGAAGGCAGAGTTACTGAATGCCTTCTTTGCTTCAGTCTTCACTGCTCAGGCCAGCCCTCAAGAGTCCTAGACTTTACAGGTAACAGAGAAAGTCTGGGGGAAGAAAGACTCTCCCTTGGTTGAGAAGGATCTAGTTAGAGATCAGTTAAGTAAACTTGATATCCACAAGTCCATGGATTGAAAACTAGCTGGCCGGTAGAGCTCAGAGGGTTGTGATCAGTGGAGTAGAGTCTAGTTGGATGCCTGTGACTAGTGGTGTTCCTCAGGGGTCAGTACTGGGTCCAGTCCAGTTCAATATGTTCGTTAATGACCTGGATGAAGGGATGGAGTGTACTATCAGCAAATTAGCTGATGACACAAAACTGGGAGGCTGATGTTTGCTGATGACAAAAAATGGCAGCACACCAGAAGGCTGTGCTGCCATTCGGCGCGACCTGGACAGGCTGGAGAGTTGAGCAGAAAGAAGCCTAATGAAATTCAGCTAAGGCAAGCATAGGGTCCTGCACCTGGGGTGGAATAACCCCATGCACTAGTACAGGTTAGGGGCTGACGTCCTGGAAAGCAGCTCTGTGGAAACAGACCTGGGAGTCCCAGTGGACAACAACATGACCATGAGCCAGCAATGTGCACTTGTGGCCAAGAAGACCAATGGCATCCCTGGGGTGCATCAAGAGGAGTGTGGCAAGCAGGTTGAGGGAGGTCATCCTCCCACTTTACTCAGTGAGGCTGCATCTGGAATACTGCGTCTAGTTTCGGGCTTCCTGGTTCAAGAAGGACAGGGAACTGCTGGAGAGGGTACAACAAAAGACTACAAAGACGATTAGGAGGCCTGAATATCTTTCTTATGAGGAAAAGCTGAGGGAGTTGGGTTTTTTTAGTCTGGAGAAAAGAAGACTGAGAGGGGGGATCTTATCAATGCTTATAAATACTTAAAGGGAAGGTGGCAGGAGGAGGGGGCCAGTCTTTTTTCAGTGGTGCCCAGTGACAGGACAAGAGGTAACAGGCACAAACTTAAATATAGGAAGTTCCATCTTAACATGAGGAGGAACTTCTTTACTTTAAGGGTGACAGAGCACTGGAACAGGCTGCCCAGAGAGGCAGTGGAGTCTCTGCCTCTGGAGACATTCAAAACCCACCTGGACACGATCCTGTGCAACCTGCTCTAAGTGAACCTGCTCTGCCAGGGATGGTTGGACTAGGTGATCTCCAGTGGTCCCTTCCAGCCTCAATGATTCTGTGAATATGAATTGCTTAATTCAATAAACTATTCCCCAGTACCCATGTTAAGATGTGTAACTAAATTATTTAAGTAACTTCATCCTCTCACATGTAGTGTAACGGTAATAAAATAAACAAGTTCTTTACAGAGGGCATACATTTTCTGTGGGTCAAAATGTAAAAAATGAAAGCTACTTCTTCACTGTAGAAACTGAGTTCTCTGTACTCCAGGGCAACAAACATACTAAAGATAATAAAGTCAACTAAAATGATAATATCAACAGAATGGTTCCTGGAAGTACTGCCTTTTTACTTGTTCCTTTTGTATTATGTTAAATGTCACAAAAACATAGAGTTTTATTTCCCCAGTAATTTTTTTTGCACTTTATTTTCTAGTTAGCTATAAGTATATAAATATTTATATTTATTTATAAGCCTATCTTTCACATCTAGCTAGTAATATTTTATTGATGTGCCATTTGCCTTTATTACTTTATTAAAAATTATGCAACTTCAATGTACTGTTTCTGCAAAAGGATTCCAGTCCTTCATAGAAGAATGCAGCAGAACTTTGGAGGGGTTTTTTTCTTGTGATTTTGTTAAGTCAGAATGTAATTTTACATGTACTTTCTGCATGGGATTTACAGAAAAGCACCGTGTTCCCTTAAAGGTGCTTAAGAGCATAATACAGTTTTGCTAACCTTTTGATATATACTTCCATATGCCTGGGAAGCATAAAATAGTCTTTGCATTATTCAAAGCATATGGAATTATTTGTAATGTGCTTCCATGTCATGGGGAAGAGGACAAAAATTAGAGCACGCAGGGAAAAATCATAGAATCATCTAGGTTGGAAGGGACCTTTAAGATCATCAAGTCCAACCATCAACCTAACACTGCCAAAACCGCCTCAAAACCATGTCCCCCAGCACCACATCTACATGTTGTTTAAATACCTCCAGGGATGGTGACAACCACTTCCCTGGGCAGCCAGTTCCACTGTTTTATAACCCTTTTGGTGAAGA
>VZSF01006475.1:6193-22738 GCA_013398295.1 Chionis minor
CTGACACTGTTTTCCGTGAGGTCTGGATCTCCACAGAGCCGCCTGGCCCTGCCGCTGGTCCCTGCTGCTCCACCACCCAGTCGTGCTTCCAGGGGACAGTGACCCGGGGAAGGGAGAGGGACCTCTCTCCATCGTGCCCAGTCCCCAGGCTTCCCCCCCCCCATTTCGCAGGCTTGAAACCGTCACCTGACAACCTGGCTGAGGAGCATCGGGTGCGAGTGGCAGCCACCCAATGGATTTTGACATTGTCCATCTGGCTTCCTTGAGAAACAGCAGCATCCACACAGCCTGTAAGAGCGTTAGTGAGCAAACAGCACTTTCTACAGAGAAAAACTGCAAAAAAAAATCCCGCTGAAAAGCTAAAAAAACTGCTAAACTTCATTTGTTTTTCAGCCCAGTCTCATCCTTCCCTGCTATCTCCCACTGTTTCCACAACTGCCAAAGCATGCGCAGGCTTTCCCCTGTGCCAGCCGTGCTTTTCCCTCTGTCTGTCAACTAACAAAGATGACTTTTCCAGCTAGAGATAAGAGATGCTGAGGCAGTGGCTCGATGTTGGGCCACGGAAGCAAAGACAGACAGGGATCCATTTGGGCCAGGCCAGACAAGCTGGTGGCTTTGTCACAGCAGTACAGGACTGCTGCAAGGGACCAAGGTGCAGGAAGGGCCAGACCTGGACTAGCAGCTGGACGGGAATGCTTATCACCGCTGGCTGTGGAGGATACTTAATCCTTGGAATAACCATGGAATAACCTTGGAATAACCATGAACGCTCACTTGAAGTCACTCCAGAGCTTCTTTTCCTCTCGCCCGAACCTGGGAAGGGAGAAGGGAGAAATCCTACGCCAAAAGCGGCAAGGAAAGAGTGTCAGCTTCACAGTTTGTGAAACATTTGCCATAACCACAGTACAGGAGAGGCACGTGAAGACGACTGTTTTTCCAGCCTAGGGCTGATGGGAGTCAGAGGCCGGACTTTGACGCTGTGCAATAATTAGGATCAGACTTGGCTGATTTCAACTTCTTTTAAATGGCATTACTTGGTGAAGGCAACAATTGTAAACCGAAGGGAGACGCAAGTTAGCACACCTTGTATTGCCTACACAAACTACGCGTTGTCTCCTTTTAAAAGGTTTTTCAAAAGGAGACAATGAAGCCCATTAAAAACCAAACACAGCCCAAGCCAGTATCTAGTACTGGTAGGTAGAGCTGTTCCAGAAGCCTTTCATCTGAGGAAGCAAGAGTAAGCTGAACTGGGTTCCCACAAGGCCTTCAGGGAACCGTGGAGAAGCCAGTCACTTGCCAGACTACGTGTAGGCAAAACAGCCTACACCAAAGTGAAAACCTGACTCTGGTGTTCCTGCTTTTAGGTAAAAACCCAACAGATTTCACTGGCAACAAACTGAGGCCAGTAGCAACCTCGCTCTCCCATATTACCAGTACTCCTGGGGAGCATGTTAAAACCTGCAAGGTGCCTCATGTTTAGTACAGTAAGTAGTACTACATGAAGTAAAAATTTTATGAGCTATTAAGTATCATTAGACACCATTGATCTCATCTCTACATCTCTTTGAAACATCTATTGTCCTAATCAAAATTGTAGTAGTTAAGTCTTAGATCTTGTGTAATCCAGTTCTACGTTACTACATAACTAGGTAACTATCATAAAAAATTAACAGCAATGAACTCTCGTTTAAGCCCTTTTATTCAGACAGCACGGTAAGTGAAGCAAGAGATTAAGCAAGCAGAGCACTGACAGAATGCAGCCTGGAGAACCGAAACCCCTCGTAAGGCCAACAAATTTATAACTGAAGAAACCCTAGTCCTTACATATAGCTTAAATTTGTAAGTTGATATTGTGCCAATCACACTGTCAAACTTCAAGCCAGAAGAAATACAATCGACATTAACCAAATAAAATGAGGAATTCAGAGTGTGGTAGTTGTTTTAAAGACACTTAGTTAAAAACCAAACCAAAACAAACCAAAACACCCCAAACAAACAAAACCCCCTGCCCAAAACAACAACCAAACCAAAACCACAACAAACTCGAGCCAAACAGAAGACTAAGATCCAAGAATTCAGATCTGTTTCAGATGTACAAGTTGTGAGATGTAAAATACCCCTACTTATCGCACTGGATGCAATCACAATCTGCTCACTGTATCCGCAGCTGAGATCTGAGGGTATAACAGAGCTTGGAAATCAAGTAATTATGGATAACTACACTCACTTTCTTGCCGCAACATGGGAAGTTACCAGCCCTGGGCTGGGAGGCCGTAGGTGACAACACATGACCCACATCCATTCCAAGTGTAAAGCCAGTACTCGGCCTGAAATGCCTCATTCTCTGCCCCTGCTTGAGGATAAGATATAAAATCCATGACCTCGACCTTCAGCATTTTTTTAACCTTAGGCTCTTCTATCCATCCAAGTTGCATGACATGTAACGTCAAAATATCTGTACTGAAGAGCAAGCCCATAAGCAGCGCTCCTGTCCAAAGGACTAGAAAGTAGCATGAAAGAAAAAACAAACCCTCTTCCTTTATTCTAGTCTGATTTCAGATATGATGCCAGTTGCATTCGTGTTTCCATCACTGAAAACTACTTGTGTATCAGAAGTATACCGGAGTATAAAACGAAGCTCATAAATGCACCCCCCCAAACCCACAACGAAACAAAACAATGACCTTAACACTTATTTACTGCGTATTTATGATTGCTTGGCAATACAAGAATGTTTTAAGAAAGTATTAGAGATGTATTTGAGAAGCCCTTGCCCCTTCTCCCAAAGGGTTAAATGAAGGCAGCGCTTTTTGACTTATTAGTAAAATTACTCAAACCAAGTAGCAGCTCATGTCTTTGAGCAGCTGGCTTTGCTAGCTCCCCAGTTTCTGAAAAATACTGGATTTTTCTGTGAAGATAAAATTTGGGGTGGTATACTGAAAGCAGTATATGAAAACCTAATGGTCATTCTGCCTGTCACCAGGAAAGGGTCCTTGCATGTATGGCTTGAATGATGAGAGTTTTTCGGCAAAGCTGTTTCTCAAAAAATAGAAATCCCAGTTTAGAAGGAACACAGCGATTGCACAAATGCATGCACGTTATAATGTGAAATGGAGTTCTTGTTGAAACTGCTTACAGGACCTAACTTTACAGAAGACGAGCCAATTTATTGAAATTTTCCAAACGGCTAGCCCTCTTTTCAAAGGAATGAAAGGCAGCCTATAGATTTTTCATATCATAGGTATTGATGAAGCAAGGATGTCTGTTTGTAAGGAATGCCATCAGAGGCCTATACAGAAAGAAAAACCTGTATCTCACAATTAAATATGCCCTTAAAAAAAACCCCAAACAACTTAAACACAATAATGCAAAGAAACCAATTTTGCTCTGCTGCTTAATTAGGTCTCCTGCCTGTAGTAGGCCATCACATTATGTTGACCTATGCAATACTTCATGGAAGAGTCACCTCCAGAGAGGCCGAAAGCCATTTCCATCAACTGTATTGATGCTGACACTAGAATGGTAATATGTCTAACAAGGAGGAGGAAGGGAGATCTGTTTTTTTTTTTCTTGTGAATAAGCTCACATTTATGTTTTACAAAAGTTAGATATTTTCCAAATTATGAAAAAAAGAAAAGTTTCCCCATCCTCTTTTTGCTAATTCAATATTTGAGGCAACATCAAGGATTACAGTGCTTATAACATGTTTTATTCAATTCACATAGAAAAGCATGCAGTATTAATGTAAAATGGTACAGTATTAATGTAAAATGTTCAGTGCACATTAGGTAAACAAATCATTAGCATACAAACCCATTTTTACGGTCCATACAGGCATACTGAACACATTTAGCATAACAATACTTTTTAGGAACTAAAATAAAAATTGTGCTTAACTTCAAAAAATACAAGCCATGTTTGCAGTGTTAAAGAGATATTTTCTAACTGAAGTGCTGTAACCCTGAAAAGAAAGAGGCCGCTACCTTACACCCACTTAAAAAAAGAGTTTCAGTTCAGTACAATGCTATGAAACAGTCCAAGCAGCAACATTTCCTCTGGGAGGCAAGTTTTATGGCAACTGACATTGTTTTATAGCAATTTCATGAATCCATAGGATATATAACCAGTAGCTGCCTTACACGCACAAAATGCAATCTTTAGGAATGGGAAATGTAACCTTTAAAGCAAATTCTTACGTAAATGACTGATTTGACGAGACCACTTAAAACTGTCCTGTTCAAGGGAGCCGTTAGCTGTGCTCTCAACTCAAAGATCATGTAACCCGAAAACACAAAAAACCCCATCCAAAACCCCTAAACCCCCAAGTAAACAAAATGCCCAGCCACAGAAAAAGGTTTGGAATGGTTCATCCCTAGGAAAGAGCTTGTAATGGGCAAGGGAACGTTCAGTTTTCACATAGTTGAAAAAGAGACGATCAGATTGCATGGAAGTCATTAAAAATTAAGTTCACCTGTAAATATTAAACATTTGCAGGTTGATGACTTGGAGTCACGTTCGATTTCCAAGCAGAGTCAGTTTTTGGTGGTTTTCGATGGACTAGCACTGGAAAGGCTGCTTTGAATTTTCCTCTTGGTCGACTGACTGACATTTTTATTTTTCCTTTCAGCTATAAAGGAGGACACCCAAGGAGGATTAAGCGGATTGTGCAGGTCAGATGACATCTTTAGAAAGCAGGAGCCAAACTTTTGTTCCTCAAACAACCTTTGTGAGTTACTAAATAGTGAACTCTGGGAAAAGTCTCTTTGAAATAAACAGTTTGGAGGTTTGATATCACTAGTCACTACGTTTTGGCCTGTAAACAGCTGAAAGTGATCATTCATATCAAGCTCAGACGGGGAGAGGATGGAAAACATAGCAGGTTTCCAGCCAGTTCTGTCAACTGCTAGATCGCTTGTCTCTGGACACTTCATACTCTGTTCCTCGTTCATCTCTTCCAGTTTCTTCTCAGTTTTATTCAGAAGCTTAGAGCACTCTGTGGACTTGGAAGAATTATCAAGATCGGAAGACTTGAAATTATAGCACGGACTCTTGCTGTTGTCCGATTCGGACATCATTGAGTCCAACTCGGAAATTTTATCGAGGTAGGCAGCATCCATAGATGCCTCACTGGAGGTTCTTGTGCGATTCATTTCGGAAGAGCACAGAGTATGCAACCTTTTAGGTAAGCAAGAACTTGTTTTATCATTGGACTTTGCTGAGGTCTCATCTGACTGACCAGTTACTGAATTTTGCTCTGATTCATCAAAATCTAAGTTCTCAGCAAAATTTGTCGAGCAGGACCCCCAAAACCCTGATTTTCCTGTAGTAAAACAGTTCAGTTTCTTTTCGCTATTACAGCTGCTTGTGCTGTGCTCGGAAGAATCTTTGCTGCAATCATCTGAAGAGCCACAAAACTCTTCAAATTTCAGCTTCCTCAGGAATGTTGATGGTTTCCTTGCGTTTTCTTTTCCATCAGGAGTGTTCAATTGAAGGCGACTGAGAGACAGAAAAGGAGTGCAGGGTGGTGGAAGGTCATAAATTTCTTCATCCTTGTATGGGGTACATTCCTCAACTTTATTCCACTGCTCTTCTAAGCAGGCATCCATATTTGTAGTATTTTCATCCAGGAGAACCCCCTGGCACCCTGGAAATAGTTCTTTATTTGGGCCACATTGGGTATTTGAGCCATTTGAACCATCTTGACGAGAAGAGCTTAAACAAGTTCCACCACTTGTCAGCTGTTCAAGACCATCAGGACTTTGACTGGTAGTCAAAGCTTTTTTCTCCTCCACCTGGGTTTTCAAACATGTTGTATCTTCGCTGCTCTCAGCTCCTTTAGCATCTGTGGAAAGCGCTCTCTCACTAACAGCACTCACTGTCTGGGTTCCTTCGCCTGCATTTTTCAGCTGTAGAAGCTGACACTCCATTTCTTCTATGTATTTATCACTTCTTTCCAGTGCCTTTTTTAGACGGTTCATTTCACGTTCACTTTGTTCTACTTTGGACTGAAGCGCAGCTACTGTAAACCTACCAAACCTGCAAGAAGTAAAAAAAGAAAGAAAATATTAAGCTCGAAAAAGACATTCTTGCGGTGCTTTGCGAGCTCATTTCAAGAAAGAACAAAGCTATTAAACATCACATTAATTTGAAAACAAAAGTCAGAACTTTTCTCTGCTAGTTAGGAAAAAAAATAAAATCATCATATATAATGTACAGATGGAGGTGAATACCTGAAAAGCCAAAATTAAACTATTAGTGGTAGTAAGGCAATAACAAGCAGATTACCCTTCCAGGGGCCGGTTCTATCAATTCAACTCAAATATGCATGAAGAATTATCCCCTAAAACAATGGCAAAAATTTATGATAACATTTGAACAGTGGGCCACATCTTGAAATATTTACATTCAATCATTTTCCTACAGTACAGCAGTGTTTTACAATACATTTCTTACACAATGTCACCTTGTCAAATATAAAATGCCAATATGAAATTCAGAAATTGCAATAGTCCTTTGAGATACTTTAAATACTTATATAGACTATTTCAATTATGCTCCCGTTAGATATACAGCTTTTCCTCTGCCATCACATGGATGGTACTTCCACTTACTTCAGAGCGACTTGTTTTTTTGAGCTTTACAACCAGAACAATCTAATTTCTTCCGTGACTCCAACACCAAAAACCTGCCACTCGTGGTTTGTGAAAGTTGTGTGTTTGTGGGGCTTCCCGCTTAAGCACATTTTCAAGTGCCAAGATACAGATTTGCCTTCCCCCATCCTCCACCAGCTTTCAAGACTGACCTTCCCCAGAGGGCAGGTGAAGGTTTCAGCTATATGCCCTAACTAATTCTAACCTGTCACTGACAGGTGGGCACCAGGGAATTCCCCGCTCCAATCCGAGGCTTTCAATCTACAGAAAGAAAAAACAATTAAAGTTCTGGTATTATTAGGAAGGAGGGAAGGACCTGCAGCCACCCTACAACTCTTGACACATAAGGTTTTATATCACAGAGAAATGACAATTCTGTATGTGGGCTTACACTAGCCTCCACTTGCCATCTTGCAGCTGAATGTTACAGCACAAGTTTATATTCACTCTTCCAGCACAAACACTGCCTGGAATTTCCACCCTGTTTCTTTGTCTGTGTGCCCCTCCTTCAGCATCTTTCAGTCACAGGGAATTCCCATTCCATTTTGCCCATTCTATCCCCTTACCCCTTCACAAAACGCTCCCACTGCAACCCTTAAACCAGCGAGGTCTAGAGGTGGCGTATCTGTGGCCTCAGACTATGCTGACAAAACATCCATGAATCTACGCGCGTATTTCCAGCAAAGAACCAAACTGGATTTTGTTTCTTCAGTTCCTGAGCCCAAAGCATTAGGAAACTGCTCTGTGCTGACAACTGCAGTGCTGTGAAGTGGGATGGCAGGGAAAGGAATAAGGGCTATCACAAGCCCCTGGGCACAAGTGACCAGATCTACCGATGTATTTCACCATTCAACTGCTTCTACATATTTAAAGGACTTTGAAGATTTTGGTGCAGATGGTTCAGCGGTGGGGAAGATTCACACAACAGTCTTAAGTCAGCTCTTTCACAGAACTTTTAAATCAGATCAGCCTAAGCTCCACACAGTTTTGGTACGTGACACTCACTGCTTTGTCGACATGAATGGGCAAGGTAGTAGTTTGATATTTAGAATAGGAGTGTGACCTTAAGTGTCCTCACTGTGTTCCCTTCCCCCCCGCACCCCCAAAAGAAGCTGGCTGGATTCATAGTATATCAAGGCAAGAACCCTCCCACCTCTGCATTACCTCTATCTAACTACCTTTGTCTTCATAAAAATGAAGACAGACCATTTTTCATTTGCTTACTCTAACAAGTACCGAGTTTTCTCAGTTGATTATAGCAGTTTCTCCATTTCTGGTTGCATGCAAGAGAGAAATGGGAAAAAGGGCACATAAGACTTCTTCCCTCTCCCCTATGAAACTAGATAAAAGCAGAATGACAGACAGCTCAGGAATGTTTATGCTTTCAGAGGAAGGAGGTGACAATGAAACAAGCATCCTCATACACAACACACTTTGCTTATTCCATCCTTTAGGAAAAAACCCCCAGATTTTGGTTTAAAGTTCTGAAGGAGCCACTTGTAGCACAGCGGGGCCCAAGCAAGACACTTCCTGCTTCCTAGGGCGACTCAAAAGTATTTATTTTGCCTTTCTCTAACAGACCCGTTCACACAGCCTTACAGGAGCACACCTCACGCTGTTTAATAAAGGGTACAAAATGATGCAAAAATACCATTTAACGTAAGAGCGAAGTAAGAGATAGGGAAAAATGCTTATGTAAAATAAGATTTTCTGGTGTCTGCTGTAACAGACACTTTGACATAAAAATTAAACATATTTACATTTATATGCATACCTGGCAATTCCTTTTTAATGGAATAACAGTGTAATATGTTTATTTAATGCAAATAGCATTAGCCTGAGATTTGCTTATGAGGAAGAAGCACTGTATTCTCAAGTGCAACTTCTATAACAAGTGTCCTCAGGTTAAAAAAATATACAGTATGTTGTTCAAAGCCAAACAGCATCGCTAATATGTTAATTGCTGTAGAGGGATGTGCTTGGGAATTTTGGTTTTCACAAATGGAGCATCTGACATACTGCCTACAAACAGTTACCTCTGCATCTAAGCACCAGCGCAGTAGTTGCCTTCTGTTCCCGCCTTGAGACTTGCATGCATTTATTTCCCAAATTTTTGACGATACGGATTTTTAAGGCAGCCATATTACAACATATATATCTAAACCAATTACTCCAGAGCATGACATAAGTGTTTTGGTGACTGATCTGGCAGATCAGCAGACAGTTTAGAAGACATGTGTATTTTGGTTAAAGAAGCCAGAACCCTGCCCATCTCTCCAAACCGAACCACTCTCCTAAGAGATACCCTCTTTTTTTCCATTCAGATATACAGTGAGCTGTGCCATAGGCAAAAGGTTACAGTCTGATGATAATAATAATAGAATGTAGTACAGTTATATGAAAGTAAACTAAAGTTTGTCCTGACAGTCCAGATAAATTACTTTTACTGAAGAATTTGAACCATTTCACACCTGGTAACAATCTAATACATCCTCATTAGAAGCTAAGGCATTCAGTATACATGTGGTAAAGAGCACTTTTCATATCCTCATGCACGGACAAAGTCTTTGCAGCGTTAGGGTCTTGTTTGTTAGTTGTATTACTTAAACAATGAGTTTGTATCTCACTGCATTTGTTTCAAGTATATCCTTTCTATAGGAAACTGAAAGCCCAGAGAAACTAGTGGTCTCTCAAAGTGAATAGAAAGACATATCAGGTGGGATTTGCATCTTCAAAACAGCCACCTAGTGACATTTTAGATGGGCTAAGGTCTTTTACATGGCTGCTGGCCTCCAGCTATCACTCTGGAAGGAGACAGATCTCCTACAGGTCCTGCATCAGAGCTGCCAGCCCCAGGCAGGCATACTGGCTACGTTAGTGTCTGACGTGACATTGGATGTTCAGATGAACACCTGAATCCTGTATTTCAGGACCTTTCTTCAAAGTCCTTCTTCTCGTCCCAGCATTTTCTAACTTGACACCAATCAGAAAACTGCAGTCACCTCTCATCTACCCTGAGCAAGAAGAACCAACTTTATAGCTATAGAGTTTGAGTAAACCTCTTTCATATTATTCCACAACTGCTCCCTCAGTTATGTTCAACTACTCCAAAAGACATTCATTTAGAAACTGTTTAGGAAGTTTAATAATCTCTTACCCACAAAAGAAATTGTTTCTTCAGTTGTTTTTTCTCTTCTTATGTACCAGTTCTGTAAATTCAGCTTTAGGGTTTTATTTTCATACATCAGTGACCACTGACTGTGGCAGATCTGTCTAGTTGAGCCCTTAATTCGTAAGAGCTCAGTTTAAAACCACACAGCCTCATATAAACATTTCTCTTTGTGGAGAGTAAGCAGCTGCAGCAAATAGTTTTCCTGTCCAACCACTTACAGAAGACTGGGGCTGCAAGGATGCCATGGAAGATCGCTCTCCAGTTCCAATCACCTGATGGCCCAGACTGGCTGCTGCCCTGCTACTCAGATACTCGAGCATGATCCATCTTCCAAAGGAAATAAAGGATGAAAAGTGGGAAATGGCAATGTACAGTCAGGCCTTGTCACAGTTCGAGATCAGGGCCATGCCAGAGTGTACAACCAAACCCACCTCCATTACTTAGATACACATTTTCACATGGCTTCTGCAGTCAGATGGGAAGAAAGAAGTAGGAAATCCAAGAACAAACCAGCTGAAAGCCCCACTAGTTTCTACAGCCCTTTTGTGATATCATGTACCAGATGCAGCTGGATGAAAAAGAGTTCTGCAATCATCCTCTACAGCAACTACGAAAGGTGATCTGCAGCAACATCTTGACAATATCCCAGGTTATACACAATTGCCTTAAAAGTGTGTTATATTTGCACAGGCATGTTTAAGAAGAAAAACTAAACAGTTACTGTACTTTTCCTAGCAAGGAAAAAGAAAAAGAAAAAAAAAAGCAAGAGATATACCTCATGCAGGTTTCTCTATTAAAGATCTGAAGCCAGAAAAAAATGAATCGATAATAGAATTTGGTTCCACTGAAGAAGCAGTCTTGGATATAGCCTACTACTGCTTTCTATTCTGCAGACCAGGCTGGCTGACAGAATAAAGAATACAACGGCTCCTTCTTGAAGGAAGCAGTAGAAACACTTGCTAATTTTCTAAGCTTGGAGAAGAACAAGTTATTTTCAAGACAAGCAAATACTGGGCAGTAAATCCCTTTCATGGCACAATTCACAGAGTACAAATCCATCTGAAGACGCATGGCCTTCCTCATGACATCTCTCCTGAGCATGAGGGAATCCACTTCCTTCACATCACAAGAGTAAGGCTAAGCTTTACTGTTTGTTGAATCACTGTAGAGCAGCAGGATGTAAACAGAAGGTAAGTCAGGTACGAGGTATGTTCTTTAAAGCAAGCTTCTCCTTTCACTTAGGGAATTGGGCGAATTCAGACAAATATGCAAAGCCTCTCCAAGGATTTTAGCATCTTTCAGTGAAGCAGCACTGGTGTTCCATGTAACAAAGCCAGATTGTACCCAAGGTCGGTGAACGGCATAAAGCAGAAAGGATTACTTCAGAATTAGTACAAAAAAACCACCAGAAAACCCACAAAACGAAGGAGTCTGAATGTCCTTGCTCATCTGCTTAAGGTTTGGATCTTCATGCCCGGAGTGGGTGCTTCCTCATGATTTAATGCTATGACTTAATGACCCAAAGGTGCTTTGAAGGCCACAAAACAACATTTTCTCCTGTTTACTCCTCAGGCCACACCACAGCTGGTCTGTGAAAATGGCCACTGCTCTGGGACAGCAAGCTTGTGGGGAGGTGAGAAAGCAGCCCAGCTTTCTCCCAAGGAAGAGAGCAGTGTTCTTACCCTCTGCACCCTGGACACAGGTTACTAGAAGCCTATTTGTACGCTCAGTGAAGTGCAGAATGAATTACACAGTCTGGCATGAGCGGAAATATTTGTATTAGATAAAACTTGAATGTTTTACAGAATGACCTAAAAAGTCAACAGCGTTAGATTTCAGTGTGCAGGTACCTGAAGTCACAAATCTAGACAGGATAAACAGTAAAACTGGAGAAAGTGGAAAAAACCCCTCATCCCAAAACAGCAATAATAAAACAGCTCACAAAGCAGAGAAAAGAGAAAATGCAACACTTTTCTGCACGTTACAGATATTTTTTCAGACTGGGATTTTAACTGGCAGAAGAAATTAAATATTTAGGGAAAAGACTCCTAGGAAGCCTAGAAGTCTGGTTCAAGCTAATTTGAATCTAACCATTCATAAAATACACTGTACCCTGGAGTAGATAGACTTGCTAGTTATTTTCCTTCAGGTAAAAAGCAAATATCCCTTTGCCAAAAATGCTTTTAGATCCATTGTGCCTTGCCAATAGACCTAACAGTTTTCTATTTTAAGTAGAGCTGGAAGTAATAGGGCTTTATCATCCTGTAAAACTTAAGTTTTAGAAGTTTTCCTGTTCTCTATCAAGAAAATGGAAATCCCTGAAAATTCCTCAGGAGAAAGAGCAAACAAAGAGCAAATAATAACCACCCAACAATCAGTCTGATCTGACTGAGAAATAGGAGACTAACACAGGTTTTTGGTAAGAATCAGAGCAAGAAACTTACCTCTACTTGCTTTCCAGACCTATGTCCCAACTATATGATGGTATGGTATTCTGGTGAAGGTCTATTCCCAAAAATATTTCAGGAAAAAAAAATAATAGTCTAAGCAATCAGCACCATCAATTAAAAAATTGTGTAAAAATCCCTGACATGGCTCTAATGTCAATTTTATTGACATACATGACATTTTTCAGCAGGTTTTAATGGATACGAAGAAAGAAAAAACAACTCAAGACTATGATAAAAGGGAAGTTTTTTTATTGACCACTGAAGAAGGCTAATTATATTTTTCCTGTGATGTCAGAGGTAGAGTGTGTGTTACAAAGGGATCATTCACCTGCCATCAGTGTTTCATTTGCTATAAAGCAAAGCCTACTAAAATAATTTAGGTTATGATATTTACCTCCAGTGCCATTATACACAAGATGAACTAAGTTTGGGATAAAATTGGGATTTCACAAATAATTTGATGTAAGTTTTAGTTAGTTACTTAGTCAGTTGTTCAAGCATGAATCCATACATGACAATCTGAAGCTATGAAATCTATGACAAATGAAACAATGGTGATGACATTAAATTACAAATATCCAATCCGGTAGCTATTTTAAATTGCACTAGAATGCCATTCAGAAACTTTTTCCAAAAATTGCCTTCTGAATAATTCTAAATAAAGTACAGTGAAACAACTGTACTGGCAATTCAGTGTACCTGCTCAGAAAAGTTCAATTATAGTGACATTATCGGGCTCTGATGCTTATGCCTTCAATTCTGATTTCATAAGCAAGGTAAGAAAACAGCTACTGCAACCCCTGTTCAGTGTGTGAAGCCTAGTTGAAAGACCTTTTATATATTATCAAAGTTTGCCATCAGAACTGGAAGAACATGTGAAAAAATGTCTTAATGTTAGGTCTGGTCTAGATATTGACCAGACTAATGACTACAAGGGTGAAAGTTAATTTATAAAATCTTGTAACGACACTAAGATGGGAGAAACTTCCTACCACCTCAAGGATGTGACTGGAATTCGGTAGAATTGTTTTAAGTTTGACATGTGTATCAAAACATCAACCTGAAAAAAAGCCAATAAATGGCTAAAGTCCCCCACTTTGGAAGCGAACATTAGCACCATGAACAAAAAATGAAGTAGGAAGGTAACTTTCCAAGTAGCTATTTACCAGAACTGGTACTGGCCATTCATGCCAGAAGTACCAGGTAAAAGGAAGCAGCAAAAAGGGTACTGCAAGATACCAATATAAAATACTTTAGTAAGACGCAAGACAGTTTTTCTGCTCTGCTTAGAGCTACCTAGACCTCATTTGGAACCTAGTACCCAGTTCTATGCATTATTGCTTCCAAAAACCAGAGACACTGGAGAGCCCTGAGAGTACAGCAAAACCAAGTAAATCAGAAGTTTACTTTCTCTCTTAAGTCATACTTATCCAAAAGAACTTGATGAATTCAGTCTAGAAGACAGGACTAGGACTGAATGGGTACAGGTAGGGTGAATCAAAATTGCTACATTTAAGGTGTGGAAGGGTTTCTCGCAGGACAAATTTTTCCTTGCATATACTTAAATTCTTGCAGTACAACACTGGGCTCAAAGAAAAAACAAAGCTAAATAGCAGAAGCAGGGTACAGACATGCAACTGTTTACACTCCCGAAGTGTTTGAACTGTTCTTGGCCCAGTTTAAGCTTGATTCAATTCATGTGCTCAATTCCCATGAACAGTTCTAGAGTTAGCACGGGCCAAAGATCATTCCCAACAGGCAAGCAGAATGTGACTATTTGCTCTAGAGACTAAAAATAAAAAGTTTAATAGTAGAGACACAGACAGGCCAATCTAGCTGGCATCTGAGTTGCAAAACAGACCTCGACGCTGTCCAATTTCTAATAACATCCGGCTATACATGTGCTTCTAAAGAAGAAAGTAAGTGGCTATTGTTTTAGGCTACACTGGCAAAAGACGGAAAAATAATCTTGCAACAACGATGAGTTCTTCACCCCCACCCCTTCCTCCCTCCTTCTGATATCTAATTTTTCTGACCAACAGGATTGTACAGCGTGCACAAAGAAGAAACAGAAATTCTCTCCACTGGGGAGTCTACCTGACATCAGTAAAGTAAAATCAAGTTAGATGAGCTAGTCTCTTCTAGCTCTTCTTTTCTAAGATTTGTTTAGTTACAGGTATTTACTTTTCAAGTTTGCCATCCTTGCCAACTCACTCTTGAATCTTATGGGAAAAGATATTCTATGCCATTAAAGTCCTCCCCATTTCCAAGACCTTAAACAGGGCTCTCTCTCTTATACTAAGGGCAGAACGTACTTTCATGCATTTACAGCACAGCACAGGGATCATGCATCTTCTTTCCTGTGGTCTTGAATGACAAGCACTCTGGCAAGCAATCTCTCGATAAGGATGAATTTCACCTTCCAGCAAGTGAGTTGTGAACTGGAACAAAATCCAGAGAGCTCCCTTCTCACATTACACAGGTACCCCTCAGCCCCCTTCATCAAAAGCACCGTATAAACCTTTGCCCAATGCTGCCCTTTGCTTTCTAAGTTCTAAACCAATGAGAGAAAAAAAGGTAGAACACCAATGAAAGAAAGAAATACAACTTCAAAAGTACAAACATGTAGCTTCACATAGTACTTCCAATGAGAGGTACCTTAGTACACAGCTGTAATCAGCAGGCAAAGTTTCTGTTTTTTGAGGTCATTGTCATTGATGTTTTAGCTATTTAAGACAAGAGTATTAATCACAGTTCTGTGATGATGTTCTCATGCTGCAGAAGCTTGATCCTAGCTATCTTGCCCAGACACAAAACTATCAGGGGCTTTCCTTGAACAGGGACCCTAAGTCCACAGAACAAACCCTGAAGGCAGCAAAAGGAAGAACAAAACAAAACAAATACAAACAACCAGAACCTCTGCACTCAGTCACAGACCTTCTACTTTGACCACATACCAGATTCAGAAATTTCCCAACAACAAAAATAAGTTAACTGTAGAATTCAACTAACAAATCCAGTCCTTCAACATTGGCAAGACAACACAAGGAATAGCACTTGTAGTCATGTCATGTTCCTTCCTGTAGACTTGCTGCTATTCTGTAAGCTGCACTTGTCACCCAAGTCTATGAGGACAAGAATTCCAAAGTCTACCTGAGACACATAATGCAACACCATGTACACCGCCATGGTTTTAGGTTAAAGTCCTACAATAGTTAAACAGTCTATAAATAAAATATGGTAGCTTTTAAAATATTCACATACTTTTGGGGTGATCTACTATCAACTTCAGCTTTTAGTCGCAAATTCTCTCTTAAAAGGCTACTGTTTTCCATGCTCAGTTTCTTATTTGCCTAAGGAAAAGAAAAGGAAAAAAAAAAAGTAAGTGTACAGTAAAACAGAAATTACTTCTAATATTTATAGGACAAGCTGTTTCTCCTTTTTAAAGAGACAGAACTAGAAACGTGAAGGCAGGAAACAGCCTTCAGACAGGGACACCACTTAAAAATCACCACGGGAAATGGCTTGCAAAACTGAACAGCGAACAGACATTTTTTATTTATATTCCCAAAATACATCGCAAGTGTCCTATCTAGGGAAATAAACACAGCTATGTTAGTTAGTACAGAAAGTCATTAAGGAGATGTACTAATGGCAATTCCATGTTTTTTTTTTTCCACATGACTAAATACGTTAAGTACATTAACATTACAATGTGCAGGTATCAGCAAAACTAATGTCAAACAGCTTCCCCCATTCCAAATTAGAGTAAGATAACTTTGGTTTTTTTAGCTTGTTGTTTTTAAAGCACAGTTATCCTACGGATGTAAATCCATTACGACAAGCTATTTGCAGTCTTTCTTCACTTTCTTCTAGGATGTTGTGATTAAGACTCCTGATTCACAACCCTTCTTACTCCTTGAATTGAGGTCAATTCCTTCTTCTCAGTTCAGCACACACTCTTGTTAACAAGATACTTCATATAAAGAGAAGTTCTGCTGCCGTGTTTCAGAACAATGAATGCCACCACCCTAACAAATCGAAAATACGCCGTGTATTTCATAGTCTGCCCAATCTCCATATGCTGAAAGCAGCACCACCAGTCCAGGACTCATAATTCATAGCCTCAATTAGATGATGCTTCCACTGCATAATAGAAGTATGATCTAGCATTAGATCCAAAGAAGGAGCTATGCAACCAGGCTCAGGAGTGAAATGTACTTTTTCAGAAGCATCAAACAGTGCTGTGTAGCACTGTGTTCAGTTCTGGGCT
>VZSF01006476.1:0-106099 GCA_013398295.1 Chionis minor
ATGATTCTATGATTCTATTTATAGAATTGTAAAAATGAACATCTTACATGGAAACATAGGACTGTGGATGCTCCATATTTGCTAAATGTACAGACACAGTATTACAAGTCTCAGGAATAATTTGGTCCTTAATTTTAAGTGCACAGGTTCAAAAGTGCTGGGTGGTATAAACTATAAAATACTTAGAGAATAGTAAGGCTGCATTTCTCTGGTCAGGACGTTTAAAGTAGAATATAAATCTCAAATAATGTAGGACTAATCCAGGCCTGCATTTTCCACTCATTGGCACTTTTGTACTCTTATTTTGTTGGTGTAGAAGTAGTAGAACAGGTGGCTGAATTTCTCTGAAATCAGTTTGGTTGGTTATTGACTCTGTGCAGGGATGAGTAGCTGCCCAAGGCACAACCCAGTGGTGTTTCAGACCTTGAAGTTTTCAGTGCAAAACAGTTGTATATTTTTTGGCCCTTTCAAGTTATACATTCCAGCTCAGCACTGGTGATTTTTCATTTTAATAATTCTAAAAATTACTAAATAGACAGCTTCTTTTTCTTTATTATTAAAGTGTAACTTAGTAAACATAGCTAGAGAAAAAGTGAATTTGTTACAATGTGATTGTGAGAGGCGATGTGATCTAAAATTGTAACACACAAAAATTACTTATTTCTCTATTACAGTAACTATTCAAGCACCTTTCAAACCTGTTACATCTGACAACAGTGAAATGGAATTGGGTAAATGATCATTAATGTTTTTTGTCATCTGGAGATTAGCATATTACAACATACATACACTATGTTTTCCCTAGTCTTATTTGTTAAACTTTGGTCAGCGTTCTTTTAGTTTGTCATCACAGATGAATTTTGGAAAGTCTTAGCTTTGATCTAATGCAGAATTCACACTGAATACAAACATGATGCAGCTGTGTTAATACTCCATGGGTGGTAGTGACAGTTACCCCCCCTCTGCGTGGAAACAATATTTTTTATTTCCTTTTAAAGTGGATAACTCTTATTTTATCCAAGGTCATGTCGGTCAAATTAAACTATCTTCTTTAGATGGAAAACTTTTAGCAGCTAGTCAAGTGTGACTTTACTGCTCTCTGTGGCATATTCTCTCAGAACTATCACAGTGTTCTCTCTTGTAAAGATTGGGCTACTTGAATTTCTTATTACTTGTCCTTCAACTTTTATCCGTATTCTTAACATGAAGAGCACCTACTCTTCAGTTTTTCATATACCACTGCCCATAGAAATAGACCGTGTTTCTTTCACGCCAGCTGCATAATTTTTCAACAGAAATGGTGGTCTTAGTGATCTGAATCTGATTTTTTTTTTTTTTTGCATTTGTGTTTTCATTAAAATATCGTCATAAAAACATAAAGGTGTTTTTAAGCCATTTTCCACTGAAGGGTAGTCTTTCTCAATAATTCTGTTTATATCAAAGTCGCTTTGTGGCAGTTGCAGGGAAAACCCGATACCTGGGCAAAATATGAATTTGTTGACTATGTTCAGGAAAGTGTTTTGCTGTCACCTGTGTGAAGACTGCGTGCCTCAGTATCTCAAGACTTTCTCTCTTCTGTTAGCTGTTTTGTTAGCTTCACAAAGACCAGCTTTGATCAACATCTCTTTCTTACCTGGTAACCAGACATATATCTGTAGGTAAATAGTACATACTTGCATTATAGTTTCCACTTTCTCATCACTGTCCTGGGCTGTAGTAAGACCAGAAGGCATTATCCTTTAACAAAACGTGCCTCTTGGGTTTTTTGTGCAGTACTTTCACATCAGCTATTTCTTATTACGAGCAAGTGGAAAGCACTCTGCTCAGACTCAATAACTGAGGAACATACTCGACTATTACTGTAAGCAGTGTTGTGTAGGTTTAGTTCTTATTCAATTTTTTATTTCTTATTTATTTCTCTACCTAAGCTTTTAAAAAATGTAATAGATATGAGAATACCACTCTAATCAAACTCATGTTGTATCCATACTGTAGGAGACATGAGCTTGGTTATTCTTCTGTCAGGCATCCTACAGCTGACTCTCAGGCCATTTACTGTCTTGATTTTTATTTGTATCATCTTCCTTCTACAGAACAGCTTCTGCCAGCTAGGTACTGTGGTATTTTAATGGCTTTGATGCCACTGCAACTTTTAAAACTCAGATTCTCTTTTCAGCTTCTGATGAAACACAGCCTATTTCTTCAAGATCCACAATGTTTGCTATTCCAGAAATGCCATCAACAAAATCTGGTAATGACATTTCTTGAAAATGTAATTGTATTAGTGTTAGGAATTCTCACAAGAAATGTCCTTACACTTTTGGTTGTATTAGTAATTTGCATTTCTTTACTTTGGAGTTAATCTTATTACAGGAAGAAGGTGGTATATTGCTGCATTTGGGATAACAATGTTGAAATAATAGGCTTTTAGGATTATCACAGCACAGAATAGTGGAGTATTACAGTTGTATCTTTTTTTTTTTTTCTTTTGTAATTTCATATTAAACACAAATTATGGTTTTTCTGGAAGTTTTAAGGATGGAGATGACTCAGATTATCATTATTTATTTGTATTTTATTTGAACATGAATTTCATTGTACTAAAATTGTTAATTTACATCAATATTTAGCACTGTCCTGATTCAGCTGTCCTGATTTTGCAAAAGTGCTGTATCAACAGATTCCGTGAAATCATTGTAACTACCAGCAGCCACCATTGGATATTTATAATAACTAAATATATAATTAAATAACAATACTTTTGTCACTCATAATACTCTATTTGTACAGTGTAATTTCCCTAAAATTTTTTGCTTCAAAATTATGATTACAGAAATATTTATTGTGATAAGCACTGATTAGACAGGTTCAAGCTGAATGTGGAATTTGGTTTGTTTTTTTTACAGTAACTGTTCAAATACCTTTGCAACCTATTATATTTGACTCAAGTAAAGCGGAAATGGGTTAATTATTATGATGTTTTCTTCACGACTAATACGATAATTTTTCAGGCAAGCACCAATATATTTTCTTTTACTGGCTTCTGGCTGTGAAAACTTACTCTTCAGCCTCTTTTATTTCAGGTTTTAGGATAAATTCTAAAGCCTCTCAACAGTTTTTGTTTTACAGAACACATAAATAGTGCGGTTAGGTTAATATTCATGATTGTGACAATTTTCTTGTCTCTGTGAATGGACTAAAGCTGAAAATTTTATACAACTTCATGCTGTTTCAAGTTGTTTGCACTGTGAAAGTTCATTTGATGGGAAGTTTTTCAGCATCTAGCGTACTGGATGCCCTTCCAACCTGAATTACGCTGTCTTTCACTGATTCTGTGATACTGCTTTAGGTTGATACTGCATACTGTTGTTATGCAGTGAACTATTCCCACATGACTTTGAAAATTGCAGGCTAGCTGGATTTAATGTGTATCCCACATTGCATCGGGTGTGTTTATAAACTAAATTATGAAGTTCCTAACTTTGATGTTAGCTTTTGTGTGCAGACAAAGCAATGCTTCTTGTAACTTGAACTATTAGTTTACTCTACATCTTTGCCCAAAGAGGTCATCTACGGGGTTTTTTCCATGTCAGATGTATACATTTTCCAACTCCTGTGCAGAAAGTTATGTTTTTAGGATGAATTAAGCCCTGATTCATAACTTTATTCCTAGTTTCTAGGCATAGACATGCACGTGAAGAACTGCTGTATCAAAATAACATTAGGCATTTGCAGCTCCTTATTTAAAAGACTTACATGTAAAATCCAAACTAAAGCGTAGAGGAGAAGGGGTTTGCTGTCAGCTGTGGCTATTAGATACAATTTTAAAATCAGATGCAGACAGCTGGTCTTGTAGTAAATGCATCAAAACTAGATGTCATGTATAAAAAAAACCCCAAAACCCACAAAGCTAGGCTACCACAAATATCAATTTGAAGTGTGTAGACAAGAAATGTAGACCTTTCAGACCTGCTAATAAAGGCCCAAAGATTACCTTATCTAAAGACTGATCTCACTCATTGTTTCAAGATTATTTTCATATTTGATCTTAGCTACCCAGAGACCAGGCCTGAAATTCACATCTCAACCTTCCATGGAAACCAGAGCAAGTGTAATGGGTAAATAGCATGCAATTCCATTAGCTTTTCCATCCCTTGCCATCATTTCCATTGGCTGTGGACAACGCTAAGATTCATTCAGATTAATTTATTTGAAGACTATTTGATACCAGGCTTTTTTTCTTTTTTTTTTCCTTTTCTCCCCCTCTCAACTCAGCCATTTCTGTGTAATCAAAGCTGAAATACAATTTACCACACTGACTAAATAGTCTACAAAAATACCTCTGCTAGCATATGTTGCCTTCAATTTTCTTCCGGTAGTTGCTATTTTCTTTCAAAGAATAGGTACTTAACAAAAAAGCCAGTGAGAAGAATTCTACCTAGCATGAGATACCAGAATTGGCCTTGACCCTACTTTATTTCATACCAGCTTCAGAGTTTAACACCTCATTTCACAGATGATCTTTAAAGCTGCTGCCATCTTGCTTGATCTCACATCAGTGTTGTCCTGAACTGCCCAACAGCTGCTGTCCAAATACTGTGGCTCTGAAGTCACTTCTCCTTTTAACTCCAGATTTTCTTCCAGCTTTTGATGAAAAGCAGCACATTTCTTCAAGATCTGAAACATCTGGCATGCAAGAAATGCCATCAGCTGTACCTGGAAATACTTGACAATGTGATTTTAAATAGAAATTCTCTCAGAGATTTCATCATACTTTTGGTATATTGTTATTTAAGTTTAACATGATTCAGAATAACTACAGAACTGTCATAATTAATTTGCTCTCTCAAATACCAGACTAACTTACGAAATTTTGTATGATGCTCTAATGCAGTAAATACTCTCTTCTAATTTTGGTCTACATTCCTAATATATTTACAAGTCTGTATTGCTGTCCTTGATGATAATAGGCTTTGGCATGTCATTCTATATAGTAGTGTTCTCTTTTTAAGTTGCAGTACTGCAGATGGCTAAGAGTGAAAGCTAATGTAAGTTTTGCTTAAATCCCCAAATTAAACTGTTCTAATGGTTGAAAGTGTTGAATAAGTCCCATAAAAATAACAGAATCAATAGTAATGAATATGTAGGCTTCAAAATAGTGGAGAATGGACCCTTGAGTCCTTTCATTTTAATATATTTAAAGCAGTTACTGAAATTAGACATATTGCTGCCTGTAAGTGTGACAGCATAGGTCCAAGGCTAATAGAAATAAAAGTGTGTTTTTCATATGTATTGCTGTATTGCTTGAGTACAACTTTTTAAAATAAACTGCACAACGTTGTAATTAAAGAAGATATTTGCAACAAATCGATCTTGAGCCAGTGCTTCTATAGTAGATACGATGTTTTCAAACACCCTTGAAACCTGTTATACCAGACTCCAGTAAAATTAAACTGGTTGGATGATGGTGTTTTCTTGACATTTAAATTATGTACACTTATTAATATATAATAATCTAAAGTATATAGTTTTCTTTTCTTCCTTGCCAACATTTATTTTTTAGGATTCTTCTACTTCCTGTGTTCAGAAAATAATCTAAAAGTTAACCAATGCCTTACAAAATGACACTGAACAAATGCAGTTTTATCAGTGCTCAAGGTTCTACTTGTTTTACTGTCCCTGCATGAAGAAATATTTTATTTCCTTTCAGTAATGACAATTCCATCCAAAGTCTATTTCAAGCTGTTGCCAAAACTCCCTTGCAGTAAAAAGTGGACTAAATGAGTATTTGACAGGAAACTTTCAGTAGCTATCCAACTGCCTGTAATTGCAGGTTAATGGAAAAGCTTGCAGATGCCAACTAAACATTCTTAAAATCAAGAAATGGAGATGAGCTAAGTTTTATGCATTTATTCTTAAGAGGTATTAATCACTATTTATCATTAATGCATCTTCCATGCTGAGCAATATCTTATGATCAAGTGCCTTAACAGAAAGTTTCAGTAATGGTTTTCTATATGTTGATATAATAGCACATCCAAGTTCAATTTTTTATTCCGCATGCTTTGCCTATGAAGAAAGATGTAGTGCACTCTTCAACTGTTTGGGAGAATGGAGAAAATCATGTCTGATCTAGACTGGAATTCAACATAAAAGTTTCCATGCAAAGATAATTCCAACATTTGAAGGAGAGTTAAAACTTTGATGAAATATGATGATAATGTTGAATCAACATATACTAGGCATAGGCTTGGTATGAGATGGGAACCATTAGCGTGTACAGTTGTTTGTATTTAAAGGACTTCCTTGGAATAATCTAATGAATTCTGGTTTTTAGTTTTGTGTGTGTGTGTTGGAGAGGGGAGGAAGGGGAAGAGAAGAGAGTAAACAGAAGGATCTTTCAAGTAAAGGAAGGTGAGGAAATCCAGCCACACAATGAGGACTGCACTGAAATACTTCCTGACATATTATTTCATCTGGAGTGGGGCTCTTAGTGATCTTAATGATCTCTCTTAGAAACCTATTGCTTAGTTGGTCACTTTTTTATTAGTTGTTTTTAGCAAACGTTTACTTGCCAAGGTTCTTCAAGCCTGTTTGAACTCTTCCCCATTTCTTGAAGCCTGATTAATAGCTTCACATTTCTTGTGTTCTACAGAGCTATGCAACCCAAAAAACTAATATGGTTATTCAGGTAGTGAACAATACTGTCAATCTAGACTTACTTTTTTCCTTTAAAACCACAGTGTTATCACTTGTGGAGACTGCCAATTTCAAGATGACTTTCATATTTGATTTAGCTACATAGGGTCTAGTCCTCAAGTCTACATCTCATCCTTTTTGGAAACTAGACAAGCAGTGATGGGTAAGCAACGTGGGATTCCATTTTAGTTTTCATCTTATTGCCACTTACATCCTTTTTTCTGCTGTGAACACGTTTGCTTCTAAGTCTAAATGGCAAGCCTGTTAAAGAACTGTTTTGCATCAATCACTTCTTGATCAGCAGCTAGAAAGCATTTTTGGTGCAAAGTGCTAAGGGACTGGTCTTTTATACCAAATTGTAGCAATTTCATTTTTCTATTGGTGTAATTTAAACTCCAGAAAGTGTAAAAGAAGAAGGTTCTGATGCGTTCTGTCTAGCATCAGCTATTGGATCCTGTTGCCACCATATCGGGCTGCATATCTTTCTCTTTATTCACATAATAAAGAGAGGACTTCTAAGCATTCAGTATTTTGCTTGTGTTTGCAGTTACATCATCTTGAACAATACAACTTGTGCTGGATAGCGTGTCGTGTTATCCCAGCAACAGTGAGGTTACCCAGCATTTTAAATCCAGATTTTCTTTTCAGCTTTTAATGAAACACAGATAGTTTCACAATTCATGTCTAAAGCATCTGGAGTCCCGGAAATACCATCAATCCAATCTGCAATGACATTTCTTGCAAACTGAGTATTCTTGACAGTGAGGAATTACCAGAAGAGTTCCCAGTGTGCTTTTGGTGAAATGTTGATTTAATTTTCTTTACTTTGAGGATAAAAAAACCTGCAAGATAAAAATTCTGCATCAGGTACTACTTCTGTTTAAGGCAATGTTTATGACGTTTACAATGCTGGATTATCATATTTTTAAAAATTCTTAGTTCACTTCTGCAGTACTAATTGGTCCTATTACCCATAATTGCCATTGACCAATTAGATATTACTTAATGTAATAGAATTCTACAGTATAATGTCCTGGGTACTTCTGTCCCTGGAAAATACTGTGAGGCTGGTAATCAAACTTTAACTTCTCTATTATATACAGAGTATCTTGATACAGATAATTACTGTATTACTTGAAGGTATACTGATTTTTATTTTATATTTATTTTGTTACTACTATGGTGAACTTTGTGGTTATTGATATTTAAGACATCTTCCTGGTCAGTTACAATGTTGGTGTATGTGTGAGGTGTGTAGAAAATACTCTTTGTAGATTTATTTTCTATTGACCAACACTCCAGTGGCATAGAATATTCAAGTATATTTCTTATGAAGAAGGACTCTTAAGCAATGCTGTAGTGACAACATTCTTATTAGGGAGATGAAAGATAGCACAGTGGGGATTGCAAACACAAGTTCAGGGTTTTCTTAAATAGCTCAAGACTTGATAGTCCAGATATGTCCAGGAGAAAAAAGGAATATATGCTTATTTGGGGAGATAAAAGGTTTGTCAGCCTTCTGCATATATCCTAAAGAATCAAGTCAGTTTCTTCAATAATTTTCTTCCTCTATAGGAAAAAATGCTGAACACAGGAACTCTCATTTTCTTTTTTTGGTATACTCTGAACCTTTTCTTCTACTGCAGACCTCTATAGATACTTGCAAATGTTCTATACTATTCCCCTGTACACTAACAAGCAAGTACTTTGTTTTATATTTGCCATCTTAACTGTTTTATTTAACTGTTCTTCAACTCAGTGGTAGTAAAGGTGCAAACATTGGCTAGGTAATTCAGAAAACATATTTGTGGAGGTCTTGTTATTCCTATTTTTCCGCAAACAAAATGAAGATGGAAAAGACAGTAAATAGCCTAGAGCCACAGAGAAGCATGTTGTCAAATAGATCATTGAAAGGGAGAAATTTCTGAAACTCTTTCAATCCATCCCCAAAACCTTTTTGTTGCATTTTCAAAGGATTTTTGTTTACTTGGCCTGGAGGATTCTAATGGAGTTCTTTCAGAACAAAAATTCCATGTTTGACATTTGTTCATCCACACATTTTTGCTCTTCTCCTTTTTGTATAATGTGATCTTGCAAGTGTGATGGCAGTTTCAAAATTGTGATTTCATTTTCTGAAGTATCTGCTATCTGACTTATCTTCTGCTTGTGTTAAGAATTTGCTCTATGCTTTTATCAGAAATTCTCTTTTTTTTTCAGTGATACATTCTTAATACAAGTAAAGGGATTTTTTTCATAATCTTTGCATTTCACTGTTGTCATTTGCATATCTGTTCACTACTTTCTGGAAAATAAATGTAACTTCTTTTAGCTCATGCTTGTCTAACAGTTTGGATATGAGATTCTGTGTGAAGTACTTCATACCTCTTCAGGATGATAACCTGCTCCTGAAAATTAAGGAGTTGCTGTTCCATTAGAGATTCTTACAGATTTTGGATAAGAAATCAGAAGTTGTTTTTCTTCTAGTAGTTGGCTCAGCTCTTGGTGAAAATCCTTATTAAATTCACCTGTATACATTTTTTCTGCAGAGAAGCTATTGTATCCTTTCTTCCCAGGCAATATTATTTTAGCCCCAAAGTTCAGATTTTTAAGGGTGGTGAATAATACAGTAACTGGAGCAAGTTAATTGTTTTTCAGACTAAATATAAGGTGGTCATTTCCAAAACTTGACAGTGTCTTTGATGCAGGCTGAAGTTCTGATTAGGTATTCATTGACAGGTTCTCAGTTTATAGTTTGAAAATATTTGTTTGATGCTAGAAAATGGATTTTGGGATCTGTCATTTATTGCAGTTAAAAGGCAGCTCTGGAACATCATGACTGCCATTATTATCTACTAAGAGCAGTGTTTAGCCAGTGGTTGGGTTTTTTTGGCAATACAGAGTGACAAAAAATTAATGTATGACTTAATTGGTAGAAAAAGTATGCCTGAGAAACACAATTTAAGTACTGCTTTATTTGGATAAGATTAAAGTGATGCTTTCATACACATAAAGAGACTGCCATAACATCTCAAGATAGTTTCCATCTCTGATCTTAGCTCTCCCAAGACCGGTCCTGGAGCCCACATCTTTTCCTTCTCTGGAAACCACAAGGACAGTGATTGGTAAACAGTGATTCCATCGTAATTTCTATCATTTTGTCCATACTTAAATACGAAAAGCATCATTTTAAAACTTAGTCAAAATCTCTTTTTTTTTTCCTTGTTAGTGGCAATGCCAAATGTGTCAGTGCGGTGGTCAGTCATTTATATAAATGATAACAAGGAGATACTTGTTGTTAAGCTTCTCAATCACTGTTTGTAATTTTCTGCTCTATAGGCCTAGTTCAATAAAAAGTTAACTGTTTATATTCTACATTAACTCAGCAGGGCAACCCTGATTTAAAAATGGAATACTACTGTAATAAATGCAAATATTTCTATTAAAAAGCTGAGTGTAATATGGGCTTCATTCATACTCCATACTGACACTGCTTTGAAAAACACTGTTTGTCTGTAATATCTGAAGGCAGTTTTCTGGTTTAATCTTAGTTACTCAGAGAGCAAAGCTGAAATCTACTTCTCCTTCCCTTGCAAGCCAAGGAACAGTGGAGGGTAAATATGATATTTTAATTTTTTCTTTTCGCCTGCCATCACTTGACATAACTTTCATCTGCTTTGAGCAATACCCAGGTTTGTTAACACACTTTGGCTTGTGAAAACACTTGCCATACCAATGACATGATTCTGATGTTTGAACCAGTGCTTTTTTACATCACTTGAAAAATCACTTTTTGCAGGGGCAGCTGACAAAATGAATTTCTGACGCAATGTGTGTCTCTAGATGCAGTTTTTGTTTTGAAAATTCTTTCTAGAATGAAATATTCCAATATGGCAGAATGTAATTCTACTTCCCCTTAGTCTTGCTATTGATGTGGTATAGCTATCCCATAGGTTCCTTACAGGATGTCAATTATTTTCTCTTTCATTTCACTAATTTGAGCACTGAAGTTCAAGCTTGTTGAATAGGTAGGTTACTCATTGGCTTAGAGACTAACATAAAGGAAGAATGTGGATTTTCAGGAGTCATAGGGAATGGCGAGCCTTTTCATGGGAATGGTGAGGCCCTAGATAGTCTGTTCTTTGTAAAAATAACAATAATAGTAATGACAAACACAGCAAGAAAATACCTTTTTCCAAAAATTATTGAACTTCTAAGTAGAGTTGGAGTTATGACTGAATATTGATAGGATAATGTACAATTTATTCCTTCGTGCTGCAGTAAGGAAGTATTTAGTATTTGTAGTTGCTTGCTTTTGAGGGGTGCCCACCACCTTTCATCTTGAATTCTGAATCCAAAGGTAGGTCTCTTGGTTCCCATGTTGCCTCCGCAGCAGCGGTTGGCATCTTTCAATAAAATGTAAGGAATGCTTTGGTGAAGTAGACATTTAGCCATTTTTCTGCTGATGGAGAGCCATTTAGCTAATGAGTTTCTAAGAGCGTTGTGTTAGTTGTAAAGGCGGCAGACAGTTGACCGCTGATTTGGTCACTGGGTCACAAGATCTTGCCAGGAGAGGGGACGTATTGTGCTAAACACGGGCATTTGAGGTGGTGTGAGCCAGCACTGCTTGTACTGGCATGGCAAGACTGTGTGGATATCTTAAGATCATTTCCATGTCTGACCACAGCAAGCCGGAGACCGGACCTGGAATCCACCTCAGCTGCTTCCCCAGGAACCACAAGGACTGTGATGGGTAAATAGCCAGTGATTCCCTTCATTATGTTAGCAGTGCTTTTCTCTGCAGCGATGAGCCTGTTCAGGTGTTTTGGTGTCGGGAAAAGGGGGTCCACAATGCCATGGAGCCTTTCCCGTATTAGGAACTGCTCCACTTGTAAGCTTTCCGCTGCCTTCTTTGGGGTTCCACTTCTAGGTTTACTCTTACCTTGGGCTGCCTAAGGCAGCTGAAAGATAGCATCATGCTGCTGCAGGGACTGATGCTGTGACATGGAAGCCTGCCCCAAGCAGGGCCATGTCTCCTTGTTTATAGCTCTGTCTTGATACCAGCCATGCGACAACGGCCTGTCTGAGGACCTGAAGGTGGTTTTTGTGTTTGATCTTAGCTACTCGAAGACCAAGGCTGAAGTCCACCACTCCTTCCTCCCTGGCAACCCAGCAAACCGTGATGGGTAACTAGCAAACCCTCTTCTTTTCCCCCTTTATCTCTCGCTCCTCATCACACCTCCCATCCCAACCACCTGGCGTCCTTGTCATCTTCCATGGAGAGTGTGAAGACTTGTTGGTGCAGCTTGGCTTGCTGAAACACTCGCCACACTTGTGCTGCAATTCTGTTGTTTGATCCCATGCTTTTTCCATTGCTGACGAGTGTTTTCTGGCGGGACTCAGCGACAGCTTGTGTGGAGAACATCACATCGCACCTTGCCTTCAGCTGCCATTCCCCTGCTTCTTTGTGTTTTGGTAGTGGCCTGTCTTTCTGTGACACATTCAAATACGACAGCGTTCTTTAGAGGCAGATTCTGTCTGGGCTGGCACAAGAGGACAGCGCTGCAGTTCAGCTGCCCACCAGGGTTTCCTGGTCCAAGGACGCAGCTGTTGGTGTCTTCACCGCTGACTTGCAAGGTGGCCGGTTGCCATCTGCCCACACCGTTACATTGTCATTCCCTGGAATTGGGAATGGTCTGCTCTACTGCTGCTTTGGAGGCCACGTTAGGGTTTTGAGAAAGATGCCTCCTTTCAGCTTTTGGTGAATCACAGCTTGTTTCTTCCCAGTTTCGAAACACCATCAGCCTTTGGTGCCTGGCTGTGGGACCGACCTAATTTGGTCGTGATACTTCTTGCAGATCTGGTAACAATGCAGGCGGGAATTGTCCCAAGAGATGTTGTTGTGCTTTTAGTCAAGCTGTTATTTCTCTTGGGCCTATGCTGGGGTGAAGCAAAAGTGTAGAGTTGAAACTGATATATGTGAAAACCCGCATTTACTTAAGGCATTGGATATGACATTTGATGACAATGGGTGGAGATTCTTGTGACTGAAGTCAAGTACGAGTTATAAGTGTAATGACCCACATTAATGTATCCTTCCCCATTGAGATGCAGTTGAATTGCAGGTTCCCATATGTGCTGGCCATGTTTCTTGGTGTCTCAGTTACGTGGCGAAAACTTATTCTGTAGTGTGTTTCTGTGGCCCTGGAGAAATCTTGTGTTTTTGTCAGCTGAGTGTCATGTACTTCAGGGTCTTTTCCAATGACGCTGCAATTCTTGCCTATACTAATCCTTTTAGGATCCTTCTACTTTCTGTTTTGCAAGGAAATTCTTCCTGTGTATCAGGAATTGTACATCTCTTCTCTGTCACCTCTATTTTTAATTAATGTTTTCAAACTGAGTTTTTGTATGTCACATCTTGTCCTGCAAGGCAAAAGCAAGTCTTTCTTTGCCTTTCAACTCTTTTTTTGGTTAATTTTTATTTGTTATTTTTTCATATTTTTACATAGTATTGTCTGATGTCTTTAAATATTTCTTCGTATTTCTCACCACAGCTTCTTCATCATTTGCATCACCAGTGCAACTTCACACATTCACATTTGAAAATCCATTCCATGCGCATTTGAGATTTATTCCTGTCTGAAGTCCCTAGTTCATTAGTAATTGGTTGAAACCTGTTCAGTCTGTAGGTTCAGATGATGCCAAAAAGAATTTTTTGTTTTGTTTTGTTTTCCAGCTTCACTGGACTCTCATCATATTACTTTCCCATCCCAAACATCTGCATCTGCAGAAATATCAAAAATAGAGACTGGTAAATTGTGTTTATGATACTTCCCTTAGGATTTGTTTGGGCATCAGTGATGTTACAGTTACAAGTTGTTTGCCCTGATTGCTTGGTGTTGTCTGAAATGGAATTTTGTCTGCAATGTTTGGCAGTTAGCCTCTATAACCACAAAACACAGGAATCAATATTGTTTTGGGTGGTTTTAATCTGTTGGATATAAGGACCACTAGCTGGATGGAGTCATTATCAGCTATGAAGATATATTCTTTATTATAAGATTTTACCCTGGGAGGTTTTTTAATGTTGTGTTGGAACTTTTCTTACTGGAGTCATAGCTATCCAAGATTAAATTTGTGTTCATAGCAAAGGTATGAATGTGCGAGAGATGAGAAGGAAAGTTATCCTAAATTGACAGACAATATTTCAACAGTATTGTTTTGAATTTTCTGCCTTACCTTCTGGCTCTTCAGTATGCCACAAAAATTGTGTTAATTTATGTTATGTCAATTATATAAAATATCACAATTTATTTTAAATGAAAAATTACATTATGTGTAGTATATTAAAACCTCTAACTCAAAATACTGGCATCTGTCAAACTGAAACAAGGAAAGCTTTGGCCATAGAAATACCTGGTTGTAGAAATTCGTATTAGCATATATTTTAAGTGTGTGGGTGTCTCTACAGATGCAGATGAAGTTCAAAAGTACAGGTTTCCTGATATTTCATATGCACAGATCAATTAACTCCCGTTCAGGAGTCAATCTCTCAGGGTTATTTACGTTTTTCTGCAGTTACAAGTTCAGCTGACCTTGAAAAATCTATGCCTTCACTTTCCAGAACACCTCATGTGCTAACAATAACTATGGGTAATAGTAATGCACTAGCTTTTCCCTTAAACCACTTTCGGTGTTTTGATAGCAATTTTGGAAATCCATTTCATCCCAGGTATTTTGGTCATCTGCCATATTTGTCTTCCACTTAAGTCACAATCATCAGTGTAGACAAAGTACCATTTTTCACATGAGCCAAGAGAACTTGTGCTTTCAGCTGAGAAACTCACCTAATAGTGTTTCTGATCTTAACATTTGTCTCTCAAAAAGCTACTAGAGCTATAGTAGCTCTATATATAGCTTATGTATAGCTACTTGAGCTATACATAAATTAAGTAAGCTTGGTTTAATAATAATAATAATAATAATAATAAAGAAAGCTTAATAACAATCTTAAAATTACTTGGTTTTTTTCTTTCAAGTGCAATTGTTGTACTCTCAGATAGATGGATACATACATTTATATAGCCTATATTGTTTATGCCAATGTAGTAAGTTTCTTTCTTACTACTACTTACCGTTCAGTGATTTTTTTTTACTTTATTTTACCCTTGTTTTATATATGTGTATACGTACACAGATTATACAACATTAAAATTCACTAAAATCTTGACAGAAAACAAAGAACTGAAGAGAATAAAGAAAGTCTTTTTTACTGAAATATATTTGCGGTGTATTTTAGCTTTGTAGATTATATTTTTTCTGCCTTTTTTGTAATGCTTTATGCTTATAACCATAGTGGTAGAAGTTCTTTTATCTTTATAATTTCTGATTTGCTTTAAACTACATGGACCGTGCTATCTAAAGTACACTAGCTTTGGCTGGCTGACACTTTAGTTTCAGTTTTCATTTCAACCAGTAGCTTCAGCTCCCACTCCCAGCTCCCTTGTCAAGGTAAGGCATATTATTGTGGGTGGACCTCTGTGTTACAAATTAGGTATGCTATAACCTATAGATGTTTTTTGTTTGTTCTTATAAAACAAAACAAAACAAAAAAGCTATGTGTAGAATTAATAATTATAGACACTGTGACCTGTTTTTTTTATAGCCTTCAGTGGTATTCAGCCTGTTCTTTCAAGCCCTGTGACACCTAGTAAGCCTGAAATAGCAGATGCTGAACCAGGTACAATAATCTCTACCTAGTTCTTAATTCATTAGCTCAAACCATGCTCTAAAACTCACTGAAATGAGTACACTGGTAATCTTCACTTTCAGTGCACATTTGGATTAGACCCTAACCCCTGAATTCTGAATTTGGATTGCTGTTACTGTTGAAATTGGTGCTTTCTCACTCTTAAAATGCAACTCATAGCCATGTGATTCTCATTCAATATTTTGAAAAATATGCCACATAGATAATGGAGAAAACCATATTATTGCCCAGTTGTGCTGATGAAAATACTGTGATGTGTGCTGTAGACAGCATTCTACTGCTGTAGACTTGTTAAAAATACTAAAGAGAGCATATCCTTAATGGCATGAAATTGGGTTAACAGTCACAGACACATGATGCTTTTGGACTGAAACCATAGCTGGATCAGTCATCAGGTTTCTACTCCAAATTTTATACGGTTTTAATAGCCGACTAATTGATTGTTCAACATGTCCTCTTCATTAAATTCCTACATTTTACGCCATGCCATTTTCCTTAAGTAGTGGCCCAAAACTCACAATTTTCAAATGTCCAACATAAAATCTACTTGGCACTCGTTGAGATCCAGACCAGGTGCAATGAAGGCAGGAGGAGATGAACATCCATAATTTCTGCACAAGTACAATGATTTATAGTTGCTGAATTTTGTGCAGTTCAAAAGACTGAATTTCTCTCTAATGCATACTAAACTGATAAGTGTCCAAGCATTAGTGAAATATCTGTTGTTCCTGTAAAAACAAGTTTTTGCTTATGAAGGAAGTTTCTTCGTTTAGCTCTTTGCTCTTTTATGACTGTCACCATTTCTTCCAACAGCAACAAGTGAATCCATTCTGGAATCTTTCACATCTAAAACTCATCCTTTTCAATGGCCAAGGGTAACATTAGGTAATGTTGTTGTTTTCACCTAGTGAAAAACTCTGTGTTTGTTTTGAGCACTTCACCCCATATGAATGCATTTCTTCTAGCATATCATTTCACATGCACAGTCACTATTCCTTTCCCTGGTTATAGAGTCTTGTTCTTTCATTGTCATTGGACTGATTCTTCTTGATAACGCTCTGTATGAGAACATAGTTCAGGATGGTTTTACCATCCTCAGAGAAGCAAAACTTGCCTCTTGCATGAAAAACTCCATCATCCTTTTATTAGAATGTTCTGTCTGTCTCTTTCACTCTCATGCACACGCACGTGTTGTCTTTGTCTGTGATATGAAGACCTTTCATAGTGGAAATTTTCATTGTTTTGGAGACAGAGAATCTATTTTTGATCTGGGCACAGCGTTTCAATATCATCTCCATTCCACACTTCAAACTCTGATTTCATCAGATGGCTTTGACATTCCATACTAAGTTGTCTTTTCTTCAATATAAACTTGTGGCATGTGCTGTTTGTTGTGGGAAACCCTTGTTAAACAATTTTTGATTGCAAACTGAGCTCTTTCTTTCAGCTCCAAAAGAAATACCACTTATTCCTTCTAAACTGAAACCATCTGCTACCCCAGAAGTACAGCACGTGAAGCCTGGTAATTGTGCATTTTTATAAGTTGGTATGCCGAGACATATGTTCACGAAAAATATCTAAGCTAAACTTCCAAAAAAGAACAGGAGCTATGCAATACATGGGCATCTTGACTAACTCATACTTCTAAAATCAGTAGATGTTGCCTAACAACAGGAGTAAGAGCTAAGCTTATCAGTTTTACACATTTGGGTTTAGTGACAAAAATATAAACAAGTTCTCTAGTTTTTTAACCTTTTTTAAGAACTTGAAAGGAAAAAAACTTCTACGTGGCACAGGCGTTTCTTTATATCACTTATGTGAAAATATGATTATT
Source organism: Chionis minor (assembly GCA_013398295.1). Lineage (NCBI taxonomy): Eukaryota > Metazoa > Chordata > Aves > Charadriiformes > Chionidae > Chionis > Chionis minor. Next base: position 17,301 of record VZSF01006476.1, read on the forward strand.
TTTTCTGTAATCTCTTTTGCCAGTCCCCATCTCCCACTTTCACACAGACTGTTTTAGTGGAAGTAGGAGAGCTTTCCCAAAGTAGAAAGGGAAGCTTTCGTATACACGAGGTTCATTCTTTGACTGTGGGAACATTATCATCGTGTCAAGTCTTTTTTACTTTTCTGCTTTTTGATCAAAAAATAGACCTCTGTACTCATTTTCTTCTGATTTGGGATTAAGGGAGATGAATCTCCTTTAATGATTCAGCTACTGGACCAATAAATATTATAATGTGCATTACCAGAGCCCTAAAGTGTTTCTGTTCTCATATTCTAAAATCACATCAGTAAAAAGCAGGACTTGCCTTCAATGTCTTATACATGTCATACAATTGACCACAGGCTCTGATTTAAGATTTTCAGCAAGATTTTGGCGTTTAGAAGTTTCGTCTTTGGTATAGATTCACTGGTATTTGTTACGGACTTCAGTCTCTGGTATTTGTTATGGACTTCAGTCTTTTCTTCAGTCAAAGCCTTCATCTGTCCTTTCTCACTATTCTACCATAACATCAAAGACATGTGTTTGTTGATTGAATCAAACAATGGATTAAAAATATCCTGACAACATAAATATGGGGAAGGGGCCTTAAAAGTAGACTCTTACATAGCCACGAGCATACAGTGCGTAGTTTCATAGGAAACACAACTAAAAGCAGAGTGTTACGTTCAAGAGTAGGACTTAGTTGCATGCTTATCTCATCTATTTAAAAATAAACACACAAAGCCCCAGAACTACTGGAATGAAAACACTTTTGGCTTACTGCTGGTAACATCTACTGATCTGTTCTATTACACTTGAATTTTTCTTTTCTAGCCCCTAAACCACCACTTTTGGAGCCTAAAACCTCTCAGACTGTTGAACAACCAAAAGCAACGCTAGGTAATACATGTTTCTGTAGCTGTTGGTCACTCTTCTTTGCAGTCCATGCCACAGTTTGTTACTTTATCTCATAGCTCTTACTGTATTGAATCCATTTCTCTGAGAGAGGAAAAAACTTAGGAAATAAGCATTCAGAAATACGTTTTTCTAAACTTAGGAGAAAAAGAAGCTTGATATTTTTTCATACAGTTTTACTAGTTCTATAGTACAGTAGAATTTTGGGGATCAAATTTGTCTTCCATTTTGCTGGGAGTTTTTCTACAGCAACATGTTTTACCCTCAGAAAATCATCAGAAACCCTTTGGAAATACTGTTGAAAGACTTAGTTGTGGACATTAATCCTAGAATTCTCAATGAAGAATTCCTGTGGCACTAGGTGTACGTGTTCTTTTATGAATCCTTCTGAATGTCATTTTGGATTGAAAAACATTTTTCAGTCACTTCATATGTCTTATTCTACTCTGTTCTTTCTATAAATGTTATATGCTTTTCTACTGTGTCTATTGCTATAAAACTTTTTCTTGGGAAGCAGTCTCATGTTACTCCTTTATAAAAATTAAAAAATTACTGACTGTACTACCTGAAACTCACCTTAAGCTTTATCTGATGTCAGATTAACAGTCCTATTTAGCTAATTACAGTTTCAACCCATGCATGTTCAGGGGAAAAAGAGTTCGTAGGACTGGTTACTCTTAATTTTTTGCCATTTAGATGACGCTACTTCTGTTTTATTAAGAGAATTCAATGACTACAGTTATGAAGCAATTCCCATTTTTATTATTGATTCCATGTTTTTCCAGCTCCCTACCAGTAGTTTCTTTACAGTGTGGAAAATTGAGGACATTTTTGCTTATTTTGTCTACGTATGTCTTTTGTTGGCTTAAAGTCAAGCTGGAGTTCAAAAGAAGGAACAGCATTACTATTTTACCTCTCAGATATCTTGCAAAAATGAATGTGCTAACTTAATGAGAGGAATATTTTGATATGATTGTAAGCAAGAATTGCGTATTTTAAATTTATTTGCTGACTTCTAAAGTGAAGAACAAGGGGGGACTTTGCTGGGGTAGTGAAGTCTTAGGAAGATGCTTGAGAAGCCTTCTTAGCAAATCTGCTTTCACCATTTGCTTTTGTTCCAAGTAGCCATTCAATGCTTCATTTCAGGCTTGAAGAATGTGATTTTTATGTGACACAGTGGAAAGGATAATCTTATAATCCAGTATATTTTTTTCAGCTCCTAAAGAAGTAAAGCTCACACCTTCTGCATCTAAACCTAGACCATCTGCCAGACCCAAAAAGCCACGAACTAAACCTGGTAACTAACTTTCATTGCAAACATTTTTTATAACGTATCACTTATGTAGTATACATTAGTTTAAATTTATTCTGTGTGAAGCTCAGTATTTAATCATCAGAAAGATATGCACTGAGGTGAACTGTCTGCTTTGAGGAATATTATTTTTGTACTGAACCAAAAAAATTCGAAGCAAAGCAAGAAAACTTTGAACTTTTATATCCTAAATCACCAAGTCGCGTGGCCTGGCATTGAAATAAATTTTTTTTCCTGCTTTTCATTTCAAAATAACAAGTTTTTTAACTTGGTTCAGCACAGGGTCCAGAAAATGCAAATTCTCATGCTTTGCTGATGGTTATGGCATCTTACCTCAAACCACGGGATTTGTATTGATTCAGTAATCATTAATGCATCATGACTTACCTAAAACTGGGGAAATGAGTGAAATTCTGCTCTGGAATTTAGTAAAGGCATATTTTACGGTTGCAAATGAAACTGCACCTTCACACCAGGGTTGAATTTGGTCTGTGATGTACGTTGGAGAACAGAAGGCACTTGGCATTTTCTGGAGCTGAAGAAAAAGTGAATAGAGTTACAAAAATATTACTGCTGTGACATGGTTTATAATGAAGTTGGAAAGCTTAAAACTACATAATTTTATATTGTAATAATATATTACTTAATCCTGGAATAGACCAGGCAATATTGTTAAATTCTTTCCAGATTCTCTGGGAGTTATATTTTTGCTTATAAAAAGAATTACTCTCTTCAGACCAAGTAATTCCTTGTGAAACTTGTTAACTAAATGGTATTTATGACTTGGAACTGTCTCAAAATAATGTGCATAATTAGTTTTTCATGGTGATTACAGCTCCTCCAATATTTTTAGTGTAGGAAATCCAGTATTATATTACTAGAATAATTACATTTGTCTCTCCTGTACATGCCTATATCTGAATATAGATCCAAATCCTGCATGGTTTTTTGTGAAATGACAGAGAAAAAGACCAACTCATTTGGAAACTGTTGCATAAAATTGTTTTACATCACTGTGTTGCCAAGATCAACACTGTATATTGATGCTTCCACGATGGATGGGTGTATAACAAGTTTCTGTTTAACTACAAAGAAGGTGGCATAATTCTGTATTTGTACGCATGCCTCTTGTTTCTCCTTTTTATGTTAGTGGTTCCACTGATCAATCAGACAGAATCCTAATCATAGTTAATCTTGTAACGATCTTCCTGTAAGTAGTTCTTTGTGAATTTGGCATTTGTTCTGATGGGACAGATGATGTTCTTGTACAGAAATTATTATTTGAGGCATAAAATATACAGTGCATGGGCATAACCTGGCTTTTGGGTAGGGGGCAAAATGGTCAAAGAGCAGGACTCCCTCTGTATTCTAGTGTCACTTGGGAGTGCAGCTTAAATTAGAAACTTGTGTCATGACAGTGGTTGTCACCTTTCCTTAACAGTGAATCAAAATAATGAAGAATATGTGCCAAATTCATATTTGATCACTGACTTACTAATGACCCACTTTGGGTGAAACAGGATTCCTGAAAGTTAATTTTGGCTCTCATTCTCAGTAAGATTTTGTACTGTTTCTGGTAAAGTATTTGTTTTTTTGCAATGGGGAAAAAAACTTCATTTTTAAAAAAAGGCGTATAAACAACTTTCAATTTTTCCAACCAACCAACTGTACATTCTAGTGAAAGTTTACAGCTTCATTTTTCTTGATATTAGTATCTGGTTTATCTTTTTTTATCAATTATCTGTTGATAATTGAATCTGTTGCTTGCATGAAAAAACAGTTCTTGTTGCCAATGTGATCATGCCCTACCATTGTGCTCACTTGTATTATTATCACCAATCTCTCTATCTAAACCTACTAAGTTCTCCTTTTTTTCAGGAAAGGAAATTATAATTGACTTTCTACCATGCATCCAATTGCACTGTAACTTTTTGTTTCCAGAAAAGTGCAAGAGCAGTTCTTTTTAATGAGTCGTTGTTGAGTCCCTGTAGATGCATAATACATTTGCACTCTCTTGTGCTGCTAGTACGAAATGATAGTTCTTCATATGTGTCCATGCAGTTCCACGTGTGTGATATGAGACTTTTGCAAGAGAACTGCAGAACTTACCTGCTGTAGAGGAGGATCTCAACTGCCTACTATTTTTTAATTTCAGTAGTCTCAATACAGTACTGAAGTTAAAACAGAGTAATGTTAGACACATTGGTGCATACATGTAGTTGTTGCTTTCACAGTCTTCTCTCCCTCACCAGGACCATGAGGGTCCTGGAAGGACTTCCAAACATGCATCTTCTGAATTATAGTCATACCAGAGAACCATGCCTTCTCCACATATCAAAACTCTGTTTGATAACTTGGTGCATGTCTGTCTTACTATTTTCTGACCTTCAAAGTCTCAAGTTGCCTGGCTGCTCAGTGGTTACAACCGGATAATCTGATAAATTATTCAATAATATCAAGAGTAAGGTTTATGTCTAAGTCCTCTTATCTCGTCTGGGAGTTTTGTTTAGATGCTTCGTTTTCAGAAATATTAGAGGAAATGAAAGGAAATGTTTCCTCTCAATCTTATTCTCCTCTCATCATCATTCTGAGAAATCCATCTCCTAGCTCAACCTTTTCCTTTTATCTGGCAAAGTCTACATGAAATGTGAATTATAGATCTATTGATTAACTTTTTTTAAATAGGCTGAGAGGAAATCATTACCAGAGACTTCCAGAATCTCTTTAGAATTGGAAGGAGGATGACATTGTTGAATTTTATGTTTGAAAATACAAAGAAATGAAAAAACAGATCTGAATTATTTAAGATTCATCAGAAAAACATGGTGCAATGAATACATGGCCCTAGATACTTCTGGAAGAACGTACTAATACCTAACTTGTAGGTTAGTATACTTCTTATTGGATTTCCCTGCTTGGATTTAGAGCAAAGTACAGTGCTGAGGCACAGATATGAAGTACTTAGTGCTGCCAGGTGTAGAAAAGTAGCCTCCAGTTGTTAAATAGATAAGCATTCCCTTCCAATCATTGTCATGAAAATAGATAAGCATTCCGTTCCAAGCTTTATCATGACAGAGCAGTACTTCCATACTTGACAGTTCAGAGAAGAACTTGGCAAAGAACAAAGAGATCCCACTAGTGATGAGTCTCTGCAGTTTCTTCTGTGTATTCTCATTCTTCATCTTTTGACCCCAACCAGTACCAGAGCCCTGTGGAGTTGTGAACAAGAACTGATTGCACTGGCTGGGGTGGATATCTTTTTTAAAGAACGGTGCTGTCACCTCATGTGAGCCATTTCATGTGTTATAATTTTCAGTGATATGGCTTTAAAGAGGATTGTCTTGAGGAGAGATATACCTACCCAGTGAACACTACTTTAGAGATCTGATTCACAGAGACATAGGAAAACTTCATAATTTCTCTCTGTCAGAAAGTTTTTTTCAATTTTTGAGTTCCTAGTACAGTTTCTCCTTCCAAATCAAAGGTCTTTTTGTATCCAGAATAGCCTTTGACAATGCTGAGTAATTGCTATATCCTTTCACAGAATCACAGAATGGTTGAGGTTACAAGGTACCTATGGAGTTCATCTGGTCCAACCCCCTGCTCAAGCAGGACCACCTAGAGCCAGTTGCCCAGGACCATGTCCAGCCAGTTTTTTAATATCACCAGGGTTTGAGACTCCACAACTTCTCTGGGCAACCAGTTTAAGTTGGTTAAGTTTACTTAATTGCCCAAATCATTTGTCCTGAAGGCATTTTGGAGTATTTTACTTTCTTAGAGTAGTTGCAGTAGTATCAAATGCATCAATCATTAACTACAAAAAATGCCAGTAAATAAGTGAGGGAAGATTTTAAAAAATGAATTAAATATATCATTTCCTTTATTCAATCTTTTAGACTTAAACGTAGTTCCCCGCAATCTAGTCCTCTCATCATAAACCTTCATGCAAGGAAATAGACACTTTCACAGTAGTAAAGTAATTTTATATCTAAACTGACAGAGTTTTGGAAGTTTAAGTTTCAGATTTTATTTTATTTAAAAGTTTTAAGGTAAATTCCTCAAAATGACTGTACTTGCAAGTCTTAAAATGTTTATGAATTTCAATATGACAATTTGTCAATATGTTAAAATATTGTACACATTGTACAATATATGTAAATAATTTTTTCTTTCCTAATTACAATTTGTATCATGATAAAGAGAGAGAGGGAGCACCAGGAGGTATAGGTAGTAAAACATAGTCCGAGAACAGTCATAGCAGAGTAAATAAGTGAAATAAAATCTGAAGGTTTGGATAAGCACATTGATTACTTAATAATTGTAGTTGTATTTAGGATTGAAAATTAACTCCGATCATAAAGTCATGCTAATAATAAACAATTCTACTAACTTTGTCTTCAAAGTTCTCTATATTTTTCAGGGTCTTTGAAGTCCTTTCCTTTCAAACCTAATTAATTACTGTGGCTAGAGATGTGAAGTTTTCAAACTTGATTATCTAATGTGCTGTAGCACTAGATGACCTACTGGGATCTTCAGCCCTACTTTCTGTGACTTTGCAGTTATTTACACCTGAAATCTTTCACATCTAACTTTGCATCACTGTAGACGAAACTCAGGAAAGTTAATAGAAAGAATTACCAGAGGAAAAAGATTTCTCTGAAACTGTTGCTTTTCAGTGGCCTACAGCCACAAATAGGAGAAGAAAAACCAATTGTCAGGAAAACAGAAAGATGAAGACTCAGGGAGCTCTTCTGCCAGTGGAGTTCCTGTAGCATGTGTTTTTTTATTTTCAAAGAGCAGCTAAAGATGCACAGAGTAGTTACTGTTGCTTAAGAACATTCAGTAAATTTATTACTTACTCAGTGTTTCCATTTGAATAGTGGGGAGGAGGTGGATTTTAATTGGGAAGCAAGAGCAGTTGAGCCCTACCAGATGCTGCAAAATAGATATAGGTGCACCTGTATTTCTCTCAAGAAAGTTCTCTTTATTCCAGCAGCAACCATTCCTGTTTCAGTCACTACTAAGAGTCTCTACACATACGAACGTCCAAAGACTGCAGAGGGTAGTGATTACGAGACACCTTTAGTCATTTTTCTTTTCATTGGTCTGATAATACATGCAGCTGAAAACACCATTTCCTGTACGCTTCTTCCTTATTCCAAAACCCAACAAATGGAAATATAGTCTTGGTGCTTTATTGTTTCTACATGTTTCTATCATGGAGATATTATCTTCTAAAAGACATAATATCACTTCAAAGGTATCTGATTAGAAGCTTCAATTTCCTTAGAAAAAGAAAAAATAAGAATTATTGTAATAATAGACGTTATGAAATATAAAAATAATATACGTAGTCTAAAAATTACATTTAAAACTACAAACTGCGGAACAATTTTTGCAGAAGGGTGAGTTCTTTGTTGCACATAACTGGGCATTGCTTGGAAATTTCTCAAATTTAAGGAAAATACTGCATCTTTTCAATTAATAGACTATAAGGAAAAAAAGCAATTCTAGTTTTACTGAGGAGGAAAGTTTAGATAAAGTAATAATGATAAATATTTTTTGATATGGGGATATATATTTAGTGATGTGTTTAATAAATATGTTTTTAATGTAGACTAAGAACAAAGCTGTCCTTTGCAGTGAGCCTTAAGGAAGATTTGAGTCACTGTTTGCGTTTAGTCTACAGATTGTATTCTGAGAAGCACTTTAAGATGTTTTTAAAGGTACAGCTTTACTCTTTAAAACCTGGATGAAGCCAACTATATATATAATACTTTACTGGATGAGGATGCCTTTAAGTCTATGCTTAGATGATTTCATTAAATAGAATTTTGGCTAATTAGCAACAACTCACTTTGATTCACTGTTTCCAAGTGCAGTAAGTTTCATAACGTGCTCTCAAAAGTCTTCTAATGACCTTGATTTGCTGAGGTCAGCTTTGGATAACAAAGTCTTCTTAGCATTGTTTCTCAGCTTTCTTTTCTTAGGATTTTGGCTAAACTCTTAGAAGCTTAATTTTGCTGCAGAATATCCAACTCTTTGATTATCACTTTTTTCAAAGGCCCTGTCTGCTTGTTTTGCCCATATCCAATAATGGTTCATGCATTAAACCCATAGCACCACTTTTTTCTGTGTTTATTCATTGATGCAATCTGAAGGTCATTTCCTAGACTTCATTTCTTTGTTGCTGAATGTGAATGTGATTCTTCTATGGGACACCATTTACTTTCAGCTTAAGTACTGGTTTTTACAAACCAATTTTTTTCTAGTATCCAAAATCACAATACACATATCTGAAGCCCAAATCATCTGCTAAGACCTCAAGCTAAATCTGATAGGGCAGTTCTTTTGATATTGTGTACTTTGAGCCTTGCTATTAGTGCAGAAAGTGAAAAAGTGAAAAACTTCAACATTTTTTTCCTGGAGGAGGGGATTATTTTGGGATAATTATTTGCACAAAGAGAAACCAAATTGCTTCAGAAAACAATTTGCAGACCTAACAAAGAATTTAATTTTATTCTGAATATCTGAAGTGGTTTTTTTTCTTTTTAAGAACTTACTGATTTCTCAAAGGAAACCTGAAAGTAGAAGTGAGTGTTTTATAGAAAAAGATTTTGAATTTGAATGCTGAAGGTACTTGATGAGCTTGAATAATGGCAAAGTCATTTCATATGTAGTGAGCACATTAGAAAGATTAGTAACTAGTTTAAGTTTTCTATGGAGTATCTGGCCATTGTTGACAGGAAGAAGTTACTGCTGTTTGTTTTGGCTTTTTTTCTCATTTGCAGCAATATTAATACTAGGCTATATTATACTGTGAATGTATAGTGAAGTGAGTATAGGTTATAGAAAAGCTTCTATCTTTAGGTGTGTATGTATGTTATATGTTACTTTTTACTACCTTGAGAGGTGAGAATTTGTCAATTAATATAATTTTAGTACATTTTCAGTACTGCTAGGAAATTTTTATAGATTCTACCATTTCATAATTTAGGATTGTGATTTTTTTTTCTCTTTTTTTCTCTCCTGTTTGGAGTGGGTTTTGAGGATGAAAGGGCATGATATATTGGTTTTGTGATCCACATTATAAGAGGATATAATGAGAAAAAGCTAAGAGGCTTTATCAAAATACATTTTTTCAGATAATCGTATAGCTGTACCAATAGCAGCATTTTAGTCCTCTGCTTTATTGTTCACTTTAGCAGAAAAAAAATCAACTGTTTTGTCATGGTCAGCATGCCACTTTCAAATAGTAGCAGGCTTCAGTTTGGGGGATACCTGACATTTTTGTGTATTGGGAGTCCCTTGCTCTCTCCCACGTTAAGCTGTGTGATCTCTTCCCTTGCTTGTTCTAGGATTTACTGTTTTCTATTAAAATATTTTTGCTTTCCTTGTCATCAAGTTTGTGCAATTATATTTTTCTTATTGGACCTGTATTATTAGGAAGTTTAACCATCCATTGTTTTAAAAAGTAGAAGTTAATTTGAAGGTCTGCATTACTGTGGTATAGTATTAGCACCTGCTTTTATACTTACCAGTGGAGTAATTTTAAGTTTTTTGGGCTACGCTTCATACTTACCTTGTCACACTGTTTCTGTTGCAGTCTTGGAACCTATTACACTTAGAATTGAACCACCAAGGTCAACGATAGGTAATGATATTTACTTGACAAGCTGTCGTGTTTGCTTTTTTCGCCACAGAAAGCATCACTGAAGTCAATCACCTTATGCCTTAGGATTGTTTTATTAAACTTCTTTTTTCTTCTAGGTAATTCTCTTGCTGGGCATTCATGACAGTTGGGCATATTGCTCTCTTCACAGTTGGAATGTCTCCTTTTTTTTTTTTAAGAAAACGATGCTGGCAGCTCTGAATCACTTTTCTCATATTTATGCTTGTCTGTGCTTGTCTCAGCTTTTTATTTAAAAAAATAAAACCAGAGCTTCAAAAATTACTGAAATTCCACTCTCTTGCTTAGATTGTTGTAAACACATGGAGAATATTACCTGGCTTTCTTTCCTACTTCCTATAAAGAGACTTTTTTCTCTGTTGCAGGTGTGAGGTTTCTGTGTTTGTGTGTTCAACTTGATATCAGATACCAATTGCTGTGCAATTTAACCAACTTATTACCCACATTTTCTCTTCCAGCTCCAAAGGAGACTCAGCGTGTTCCTTCTAAACCTAAAACTTCACCCAAACCTCATATCCCACAAGCCAAAGATGGTAAACCGCTTTGTGTAATTATTTCTAGTACAGTTTATATTGGATTGAAACATATTTCTTAGCAGCTGTTTAATTATCTGAGTCAGTTCGAACATAATGGGGTTCTGTTGTGCTGTGTGTTCAGTAATTTATTTGTGGTTTTCAGGACTAGTAACGTTCAGTAGGTATTTTCCATCATGCAGAAGAATAAATCTCTGCTACTTCATGGCAGCAGAATGAGAATATTGTTAAACTCAAATTAAAGTGGTAACTAAAACAAATACCTAGCAATTTATGTATTATGGCTACTTAAGTGGTACAATTCTTTACCACATTGCTTTGCATTGTTAGGATAGATAAGTTTTCCGTTTAAGTCACAATTAATTCATTTCATGACATTATTATTTTCTGCATAAACAAGCAACTTACCCAGTGCATAGTTACTGTTTTTAATAAATATTAATATTTATTAGCATTGATGATAATTTATGCTGTATTCCAAAATACTGGATTTTTATACTATATCATTAAACATGAGATCAGTTGAATTTAGTGGTAGGCAGAAAAAGTCACTCTGTCCTCTGCTATCCAGTTGGTAATATCAACAGAAAATTACAAGGATATCAAATATCAACATATATTATCTTTTGGTAAATGTAAAAATTTTCATGATAATCACTTTACTGAATATCTTGTAGACATGGAGCAATATTTTGAAAGCTGATGTTATCTATTAAATCTGGTTTCCTTCTGTTGAAAACAATCCAAATCCTTGTTCTTTCAAAATTTTTTAACCATGGCAGCTGATTGTAAAACATTGTTTCCAAACTAAAACCTAAAATGCAACTTCTCATAAAGTCAGTTTTTACCTCTGAAGACATTTTTCATTATTAAGATAGTCTTGCCTTCTCAAAAAATGGTTTTGTCACACATGTTACAGGTTGTACTGTTCTGTGGTGGGTTTTTTTAACAAAAAGTTACTGTTTCTTCAAGAATCTATAATATAAAGAACATTTTTTACAGCATCATCCACTTATCTTCTGACTGTCTTAAAAGATCCAGAGAAAAATTTTTTTATTGTCACCCGTACAGAAGAATTGACACAGAGAGGAATACCATTTCTATTTTGCTTCTGTTTCTAATGTGAGAAATGCAAGAAAATAACATCAGTTTTGCATCCTTATGCCCCTTAAACACCCAGTTTGATTTTTAGGTCCGTGCCAGTTTAGAGGTGAAGTACATGATCATGAAATGCAATACTTCATAATGTTCTTTAATAATACAGCATCTAGAAAACAAGCAAGTGGTCTGTGATTCCAATTGTATATGCAAACTGCATTTGAAATACACCACAAAGGGAAGCTATTTTCCGAATAAAGGAGTGATACATGTTTGCATATCTCATTGAAGCCCATGGGAGACCTAAGCTCATATTATGTTTCAGCTTACATTGCTTTCTCGGAGGCTTCATTTAATAAAACAGGTTTTGTATGAGGCGGTATACATAGTATATAATTTAAAATACAGTTACTAGACCAGTAATACTAATTGTAAGTGGAATTATGCTCTTTAATTTTCATAATAGCTCTTTTGTTTTGTTTCTGATACAGTCCTGGAATCTATGACACTTAGAATTGATCAACTAAAACCGACAATAGGTAACAGTTTTACAGGGGGCATCACATTTAGCTTTTTTCTCGGTATACACTGAGCATCACAAGTACATCTTCATTGTACTCCACTGTCATAATTTTTTACTATGAAATTTAGTACTTCCGTAACGGGTTTTTTTGTGATTTTACACTAACAACTCATGATTGTCTTGTTTGCTTTTTCTTACACAAATATGTTCCGTAAAGTGGACAGAAACAGCACAGTCTACCTTTGACTATGTGTCTCTATACTTAGTTCCTGTCATGTGCTGCTTCATCTTTTGTGCTAGTACATCCAGTCTTGTCTTGCTTTATCTTATGCTGTTACAGAGGTTCTCCATCAGCACTATTTCCTTCTGTACCAGACATTCATACTTCTCCATTACTCATACAAGCTTTTTATGTTTCCACAGGGTCCCAAAGGCATGTGTTCTTTTTTAATATTATGCCTTCTCTCAGTCTGAGTTCTTGAAAGATTTTAATAGTTGCATTTTTTTAATTTCAGTTCCAAAAGAAACACAGCGTGTTCCCTCCAAACCTAGAACATCACCAAGCTCCGAAGTGCCACAAACCAAACCTGGTGAGTACATTGTTTGTTTATCTTATCATACAGATATGTGTGTCTTTGAATTCTACTGTGATCAGTGGAGCTTCAGATTTATATGTATCCCTTGGGCATATATGTTGGAGCAATCCTTGAGGGATAAAATCCAGTATCATATGTCATGACGTGGAATTTATAAGCAACCTGGTAAGTTTAAAATCTTTATCTTCAGTTCTTTTTTACATTTTAAGTCACTGCAACAGTGGGCATTTTCTGTGCAGCTGTCAGTGGAAATAGGTCTTTTCTGTGTGAATTTGAGTTTGGGTAAAATAAAGGTGAAAAGGAGGGGTGTCATTGCAAAGAGGAAGGGTTTTTTTTCTGTATTTCTTTCCCAGGCTTGATCATTCATTTATACTTTTCAGTTCACTTTTGCACAGCCCTTAAGTTGTTCAAAGACTTATGGATGTGTGCTACTTTCTATAAAGTAGTTTACTCAGCTTGATATAGAGCAATATACGACCCTGGGCTAATTAAGGGTGGAGGAAGAGTTACACAACTCATGCTAGCAATTGCATGAGGTACTATGGTGGGTTCACCCCAGCCAGCAACTAAGCACCCACTAGCCACTTGCTCATTCCACCCCACAGTGGGTTGGGGGAGAGCGAAAGAGAGAAAAAAATCATAGTTGTGAAGATAAAGACATTTAACAAGTGAAGGGTAAAAAGAAGGGGAAGACCCAAGTGGTACGAAGGCAACCATTCACCACATCCTGCTAGCAGACCAATGCCAGTCTAGGAGCAATGGGTCCTCTGGAAAGACTGCCCTCCAGTTTTGTTTCTAAACATGACATTATGTGAGGTGGAATATCCCTTTCTTCAATTTGGTTCAGCTGTCCTGGCTGTGTGCCCTCCTAGCATCCTGCCCACCCCCAGCCAAATTGCTTGGGGGCAGAATGAAAAACAAGAAGTCCTTGATGCTGTAAAAAGCACTGTTCAGCCACAGCTAAACCATTGGGGTGTTATCAACACTGCCTTGGTCACGAATCTAAAACAGAGTACCACAAGGGCTACTAGGAGGAAAATAAACTCCATCCCAGCCAGAGCTAGTATGAGTACCCAAGGTATATGCAGTAGTAGATGGTTCTGCTGGAGAAACAGGCAGAAAGATGACAACTAAGTTTCTTTTTCCCCCAGTAAGTCTGCACCTATTGTTTGAATGAAAACCTTGAAATAAGTCAGGAAAGTGTACAAAGCTGAATGTGAAAAACCACCCACAATTTCTTTGTGGCTTATTACAAAAGCTTCAGATTTATATCGGGGCTCTGTTGTGGATTAGAGCTGTTGCCTTGAACTGTAGGCAATTCTGAGCAGCATAATACTCTGACATGTATTGAGTTTCAAGGAGGAGTGACCATCTGTCATTGGCTGAAGCAGGGATGGTATGATCATTGTGGATTGTAATGTTTTGATTGTTCTTTGTTCATACTCTTTTTTTGTTTTTTATCACGCTAATGCAGTTCTGGAACCAATTACGTTTAGAACTGAGAAACCAAAGTCAACAGCAGGTAATGATACTTTCTTACTTGAATAGTCATGTTGTCTTTCCACTTGAATACAAATCAATGACGGTCAACCTGCAAAAGATTATCACCTTTCTTTGTATGTGCCTTAATAATTTAACAGTCACTATTTTCTGTCTCTTATTTTCTACAAAACAATTGAGGAGGATCCTTGTGCCTTTCAAGTTGTTATGCATATAACATAGGACAATTCCTTCAGTATTTAATGACAAGAGACAGAGGGCAGATCAGAACAGGATCCTAACTTACATGTTCTCAGTCATACTGTAGAAGTCACGCTGTTATAATTAGCCATATGGTTTGGGTGAGCAGAGCTTCATGCTGCAAGTTTTCTTTCTCTGCTTCCCTTCCCCTCCAGTTTTACTAAATGAAATTCAGTCCTTCAGAGTGGTCTGAAAAATAATTCGGTTTCACTCAAACCTCAGTTCCACTGTTAGAACAGAATCACATCAGTGATCTTTGGGTCATATGATTGCTTGGAGGCAGATCCATTTGACTAAGACATTTTTATCATTTGAATCTTGTACTGCGAATCATTCCAGTACAACCGCCACTACAGAGCAGTGGTGTCTTTGCATTTGAAGCTATTTATTTTGTTTTCTTCTTTTATTTTTTAAGTCCTCCTTTTCTTAAATAGAACCAGTAATCCTGTGACATGCCTAATTGATGATATGTCACAGAAGATCATTTCTTTTCTCTATAGCCTGATTTTGTTACAAAAAACCCTTCTCTTTTACATCACTTCCATAGAATATCTTTGGTTCACATCTTTGCTATGTTTTTATTGACTTTTATTGGTGGTAGTGGACATTGATACCTTGGAAAATTTTAGTATGCCATAACTCAGTTTCTTTCTTTCAGCTCCTAAAGATACACGTCATGGGCCTTCCAAACCTAAAACATCACACACTCCACGTGTTCCTCCAACCAGAGCAAGTAAGCTTATCAATATTTTGCCCTTTAGTGCATGACAGTTCTATCATTTTGAAAATTGTCAAAATGTATAAGTTCTCTGAAGGCACACAGATACTTAATGAACAGGCTGTTTCATGATCACAATCAAATTTTGCTGTATAGTTGTCATGGAATAAGAAAATCGGCTAGCTATTTATACATGTCAATAAGTTGTATAATGGTAGGCATATGTTATGAGCTCTTGCACATAGGAAAATTTTTTGTCTTAATTTCCATAGAATGTGACAGAAGTATTTGTATTTTCTAGTTATTCACTTACAAGTGTAAAATTACAGCACTTTCCTGTTCCAAGAACTTTGGAAATAATTCTGTCCATTTGAAAATTAGTGGTAAATTTCCATGTACCATCTGCTTTGACTGCTTTGCTGGAGATTTTTTTTTTAATGCAAAGTTGATTTAAATCAGCAGCAGATTTTTTTAATATGAAACACCTGAAAAGCGCAAGGATGGGAACTGTTAGAACTGCAGCAGTTTATTCTGTAGAAAGCTCTACTTGATAGAGCTGAAAGGTGTGGAGAGTGAATCCAACACTGCACTGTAACAGTCACTTTGACTTTAGTCTCTGCACTAACATAATATTGATTGCATTAACATCAGATCTCTGTGATTATTTTCAACTGGAAGAAATACTTCCTAAAAAATTTCTTTGCAGAAAATGACTCTCCTGTCTGGAAAATGAAAATACTTATGTTGCATCATCATCCTCAATAACGTGTTCAAAACTGCTCTTTTTCACAGGTCCAAGAGAAAGTTGGCGAGTCCCTTCCAAGCCCAGAGCATCACCAGGTCCAGATGTATCACACACAAAACCTGGTAAATACATTGTTGTTTTGTTGTGCTTGAATATTCAGAGTTTCTTTAGGGTTGTCTTTTCTCAATGAATCAACTGTTGATTAACATCTCTTCATATACCAAACAGATTTTCTAATGATCATTAAATACGTGTTTAAAGGAAAATAGAGCTTGTTTGTATTTTTAATGGCTGAGTTTTGAGGAGTTGTACATGCTTTTCAGACACATGACAGCTGTCACTGATGAATAATTTGCACAGCAGCATAGACAACATACAAGCATTGTAGGAATGTTCTTGGAAGAAATTGCATCTCTTCTGTGCCTATCAAAAGATGCTTAGAGAAAAACATATTTCAGAGCCTTCAAGTATGACTCTAAATACGTGTATCTTAAACCACTCATATGTTTGTGTATCCTGGTAATGGAATTTGATGCTCTAAAAATATACATAATAGTGATTTACATACTAGTGAACTGTCAAACCTCTGTAACTCCTGATGGTTCTGAAAACATCAGTTGAACCTTCCTTTTGAGTGAGTGCATATTCACTAATTCCACCAATAAGTAATTTTTTTTTAAAAAAAAACCCAAATTTAAGTATGTGTTCCAATTTGAAAAGAAATCGGCCATGTAAAAGAGGGTATTTTTACCCTTTTGTTTGTACTTATCACTATTTCTTTTTAGATTCTTGTTTTTATGAAGTTTTGGCACTTACTACATTTGCAGTCGAACAACCAAAGACAGCAACAGGTCAAGATGTTACCTTGGGCTGGTCATTATTGCTTTGTCCCTGCTGCTTCTTGGACCAAAGATTATATATCATTAGTCTGTTTTTCACATGTCATCTGTTTGGGGGGTTGATTTGTTTTCTTTTCTACTTATTAAACTTAATTCTACTGTTTCAGGTATTGAAAGATTCCTAGCTGTTTTGTTGTCTTCACAGAAAATTTCGTTCACTCTCACACACATTGTAATTCATTTGACACTTCTAGGAGATGAGCATGCCATGGGTATTGCAGTTATGGGCTCTGAAATACAGATGGAAACATCACCACGATAATTGTCTGTGTTCTTTCAGTTTCTGTTGCTTGACTCCAGATTTTGCTTCCTTGATCAATTTTCCACCCATGTTTTCATTCATGATTTTCTTTTCTCTTTAAATTCCTGCATGTATCTGACACTCAGTTTTTCAGTCTCTCATGTAAGGATCTCGTTTTTCTTTGCAAGTGCGAGGCATGCAGTGCCTGTGCAATAAACCTGCCCAATTTCTGAAGAGTATAAATCATTAAAACAGGTCTTTTCTTTCAGCTCCTAAAGAACCACATCATACTCCCTTTAAACCTAAAGCAGCTCCCATCCCAGATGCGCCACACAGCAAGCCTGGTAAATTTTCTGGTCTTTTGTCAAGCTGCGGTTGATAATCGAGCAGCTCCTTTCAGGGTGGGCCGTGGGGGAATTTGTCAACAGTACGTTTGCTGTTACCTGGATATCATTCTAGCTTAAGAAGATGCAATGCTGCAGTTCAGCCATACCACTGATGGAAACTCAAGTTTGAGACTTTTTGTTATATTACGTGGATATTACCAGAAGAAACAGTAGTGACCTGTATGTTTAAATTAATGATAAAGTTATTCACAGCTTGTATCTGAGCAACACACTTCAGTTGCTTAGACCATGTTTTTGAAGCTCTTATGAGAGAAGCCTCTTAAAGCTGTTGCAGTGCTTTTCCTTCATATACACATTTTCATCCGGATTAGACTGAAGATTCCCTTCAGTTGTGTTTTGATTGGGAGACTCCCCATTATAAATCTGACTGACCTGTGCAAGTTAATCAGTGATTTCACTGGAAGGTTATTATTGTTGTTTTAAGTATCTAGATGATAAAACCAAACAAACAATTGAACTCTGTAACTATAAATCTCTGAGGGTAAATGCCCATCGCTGTTTTAAAACATCTCTTTACTGCTGTATATAGTACAGTGCTGAAAGCTTTTATTGAGGGGATGGGATCAAAAGGGAGAATCTCTTCATTATTCTGAGCATTTATCAACATTTTTTCCAACAGAAATCATTCCAGCCTTCCATGAACCAGATACTACTGTGATTCCTCATATTCCTGAAAGAACAAAGGCAACATTGGGTAATCATGTGCATTTCATAAACAATTACTCCATTTTCCATTCTTGTTTGAGAAAATATTCTTAGAGAAAGCTCATTACAGACTATTAAACCTATTAATGAAGTTTTGCTCTGCTTCTAGATACTTGCTTGTCCTTTGGTCTTGATGAGGGTAATAATGCATGGGCTCATTTACTTTTGAAGGTTCTTTTCCTCGTCTTGTAGCCTTTCTAGTCAGGATGATGTAATTCCTTCAGATGTTATATATTTTCCACTGAAAGGGGACTTTAATTAAAGAGCAGGTAGTGATTCCTGTAATTTTTGCACCTGAGATATGGATACTGTTATCCTAAAATATTCTTCTGCTTCTCTCCTCATGGTGTAATTTTACAGAAGAAAATTGCAAGAAAATTATAAGGTATCAACTATTGCATAACATATACCAAACCAGACGAGTAGTGTGATCCTCCAAATCAAATACTAATTCTTAAAGCCATCTTCTGTGCTGATTTTCAGTCATCCATGTTGGGAAAACTTGCTTTAATACACGAAACATTTCCTGATAATTCTTTCTTCTTAACTTAAATGTCAGATGTGGACCAAATAAAGGTCAATGAATCCAAGCAGGATTGAGCAGCAGGAATATTTCTTGAGCAATCTTTGGTAATGATAATTTCTCTGTCCCCAGCTTCAGAGACAGACATTGACCATGATTTTCTGCAAATGAAATGAAGCATTAAGGAAGTATTAATAGCCGTTTGATAATCTTCAAACTATATTTTTTCTGTTTGAGGAATAGGAAGTGAAAAATGCTTTCCATCATTTTTGTCTTTTAATATATATTCCTTGTATGCATTGATACTCTAGGTTAGTATTCATTTGATATCTCTTTATATAGCTTTATGAAGTTTATGTGCCTTGTCATACACATCTAGGACTACCTGATGTAATATTCATATCCAGAAAATAGTTCTTCAGAGCGAAGGGGATGAAGAATGCACAGGCTGAAGTATATATTTTGAGGACCTCTCACATTGGTGTGGATCACAGAGTAGCAAGTGCTGAGATAAACTTTTCCAGGAAATGGTTCCTACATGGCAAGAATTTTTAACTGACTGGCATGAAGATAGCAAGATTGAATAGTTACACATAAGAACAAAGAAATTAATTTATAAATCAAGTCTAATACAAAGGGTCTACTGAAAAATAGACTCTGTTCTCAGATACTCATGTATGGCAGATGTGGAAGATACATGCTATTATTGACTGGTTTTGTCCCATTAGTTTATTTTGTGCTGTTTGTGACTATATTCTTCTCCGCTTTATCCAAAGCTACAAATTTGTATATAATTTTCGAGAAGTCTCTTTGTGTCAGCAGCCATTTAATTTGTTTTCCTTTCTTTGCAGGAATTCCAACTGATTGATTTTCAGCTTTACCCTTACATAATTTGCCTTATTACAGATCAGATCGTGCTTATGTTCCTTGTGTGCTATGAAAACAGTGTGTTTTTTCAATTATTGTTCTGGGTGCTGTTTGTTTTTATTTCAGCTCCGACTGAAAAACACTTCATTTATACCAAACCAAAAACATCTGAAAAACCAAGAATGCCACACACCAAACCTGGTAATGGAGTCTCTTTTGATTTTGTGTTTGTGTTTCATCATTCTTTCCCTTAGCCTCGGGTTTTTGGGCTTTTCAACAGAATTATTCATAGTTGATTTTGTGCTGAAACAAATGCATTACACTTAAGTCAGTCAATTCAAAACATGCCAAAATCACACTGTAAATAATAGTAGGATTTGTAGCATAACATCAAAAATATTTTTGCCCCTTTCTGTTACTTATAGCAAATGATGACTAAAATATAGTAATGCAGATGTTGACAAATTTCAGTGGCTAGGTAGACTGAGTTTTCCCTGATTACTTCCTGGTAATCAGAGATGCTTCTCTGTGAACACTTTTCTTTTTTTTTTCTTTTCCATCCGTAAAATGCAATAGAACTCCACTGCAATGTGCTTGTACAGTTAGCAACTGGCATTGTATGCTATACTGAATCAAAAGTAGTCTTAAAAATAGTTACAGGGGGGCTGTGTCTCTCCCAATATTTGTTATAGAAGGAATGTATAGGAGAAGGTAGTAGAAAGATAATGATACCTGTCAGCAGTTGATTTTTAAGATATTCTGATACTCTTTATTTTGGGGCATTTTGAAAGATTTAAAAATAATGCAAATGCTACTTTGTTTCCATTACAGTATTTCTGTTCTAAGATTCTTCACATTTTCTCCTTAACAGCAATACATCAGACAACTCCACAACCAATCATTACAAAATCTTCTACTATCACTGAGCATTCAAGGGCAACAATGGGTAAATAAGTTTCCTTATAGTTAAGATGCAGGTATTTTTAATTTTTCAATGGAGAAATTTCTGGAGAACATGCTCTGGTGTGGTATTCTGTGTAACATCACTCCACTATTCATTCTGTTTACACACATGCATGTTTCTTAATACAGATGTGTCTCAGTTCTATACTAGAAATAAAGCAGAAATAGCCTACAGCTCATGTCTGCTCAGAAGCCTGTATTTGTCAGATCTCCAATGAAATTCAGTGGTCTAAATTTTCTTTTATAGTAAGAATTTTAGTCACTAACTCAACTTATCCTACAGCACAGTGCTAGGACTTTTCTGTGTTTTGGATAGTCATTTTATTTCAGGTTCCAGAAAGCCATGGAATTGTTGTTGTCTTTTTTTCAGGCATTTGAGGCATGCATTTTCTGTGGGCTAAACATGGCATTGGATCATGACTCCTGCAGAATACAATAATAATAAACTTTTTCCCTTTCTTTCAGCTCCAAAAGAAACAATGCTCATTCCTTCCAAACCCAAAACATCTGTTGGGCCAGAAGTGCCACAGACTAAACCTGGTAATTTAATTTTTGCAACTCTAAAACTGTTGTTGTGGTACTGCCTTAGTTACACTTTCTGCTGTCATTCAGTGCTGCAGTCATGTGACATGCATGATATGTAGACAGAAATTAGTATCAATGTTTAGCTCAGAGTATGTTCATAAATTATATCAAAGATAATGCCCAAATTGCATCAATTTTCACGGAGAGCAGAAGTTAAGATGGTTAGGTTTTTTAACATTTGTTTGTTGAATTGATGGGTAGTAGCCATTAAAAATGTGAGGAATTTGATTAATTTTAATAAAAATATACTGCTGCATCCAACTTCCCTAAGTTATTTTCTTTGGGGGGATTTTATTACCCTATAAATACATTTGCTTCAATTTCTCAAGTACTTTTGAAACTTGGGTTACAGAATCTCAGTCCAAGATAGTTTAATGCTAAAGTATAGGTACCTTCTTCCTATCAGTGATTTTTGCAGTAACTACAGTAGATTTAGGGATGCCTAGTTACAATGAAGGATGATGATACCTCAGCTTTACCCTGGGTGTGAACAATTTCCATAAAAATTACTAGGTAGGAAGGTTACAGGAGAAAAAAAAATTGTAAGGGGAGGAGTGACAACATAGTTATAAGTAAGAGCAGCTCCTAATCTTTCTTACTCTCCGATCTGATCTCCAAACTGATAATATTTTAGTTTTAGGCAAATAGTTTAATGAATAATTTTATTGTTTCCTCTCTTTTTTTCCCTTAGACTTCTAGCTCTGTTTATATAGCCAAAAAGAATTTAAGCACAGACCCTATTCATTCAAGAACTGTGCATATATGCTAGTATGAAAATCAAACTGAGCAGTCCAGAAAAAGGATTTATTTTCTAAAGACCCTATTTTGAAAGGCTTTCTGTTAAGTAGCCAAGTTAGATTCTAAGTCTCAGTTGAAAAAGAGCTATTTCTAATCATGTCATAGTTGACCAGTGCCATGTTTTGGTACCACCACAAAGTTAGTTTTAGGTGAAAAATTCTAGAAAACAGAATTTATAGGTTTATTCTTTTCCTTTCAAATCATTATAATGATGTATGTACAAAATAAACTACTGTTAGAAAAGTTGTTAAAAACAAATGGCACTATTTAGCCACTGCCTTTTATGCTAGTAAGCAGGTTACTTTCCAGCTTCCACGTTTTAACCTTATTTCTGAAAGACAGAGACCTGTAGTGTGAATCCCTGTCTGACGATCTCCTTTTCATCCAGAAACTTACATATCTTTCACTAAATTCAGTTAAATTGGAGTGAGGGAGAAATAGGTGAAAGATATACATTACTACAAGCTTTTAGAAATTTTTTAGGGAAATGCAGTTTAGTAAGACCAAAGACTGTCAGAATTTCACCTTTAGGGCGTTTGCTCTGGAGTTGGTGGGGGCCCAGCAGAATAGTTGCACTGTCTGGCTGTCAGCAAGAAACTACGTCCAGACTAACCAGAACATGTGTCTGTCTCATGTCTGTTAAAATTGTCTTAGCAGATGTGTAGATAGGTTTTTAGGAAGCAAAGGACAGATATCCTTAATGAAATCCAACTTCTTTAATTTCACTTTCTCACAGAACAATGTTTTATTTCTTGTAGCTCCAAGGGCAACACACCTGGGATCAATTAACCTTATAACAGTTCATGTTGTTGATGGGTCCAAAATGACTTTGGGTAATGAGAATATTATGTCAGTTTATTTTTTATAAAACTTTACTTTCTCTGCTTTTGCTATATGGCTAAACTTACACTTCAGTCATCAGGGAAAACCTTAATATATCTTTATGTCATGTTCATTTGTTAGTCACATTCCAGTGCATGTACAAAATGTTGCTGGTTTTAATTTTCCAACCATTTTTTCTTTTATGCAATTCCTTCTAGAAATAAGTACTTCATGTACAAGGCTGAGGAGTCATATAAAAAGGCATTACCTGATCATCATTTCTTCTTTTGTCTGACTTACTAATATATATATATATATCTTTCTCGTCTTGGAAACTCTTTTATCTGTATAAAAGCATGATTTTCAGCCAGGTTTCTAGCTCTGACTCCTTTTGTTTATGGTCTGTACGAAGATAGTTTGTATTTCCCTTCCAACTGTGGTGTCTTATGTTTAAATTAAATCATTTATGTTTGATAAGCAATAATATCTCCACTTTCAGTTCCCAATGAAACGTATGAGATTTCACCCAAGCCCAAAACTGCTCTAGCAACTGAAATTCCACAATTCAGTACAGGTAATTTTTAGTATTTTCTTAAGCTGTTGTTTTGAGAGTCCATCGATCTTAAGTAAAATTAGCATTGTTTAAGGGTCTGTTCATTGTTACCTTTAAAACCATTTCAAATATATAACATGGAAATTTATTTTTCCCCTTGTCAAATGTTTTTTTTCATTGCTCTGACAATCAAGGTTTAATCAGCATTGCCTCAAAGATGATAAGAAGGTTTTAAACAGTGTTGGTGCTGTGTATTGGATCCTCAGATGTATAGTGTTGCAAACATAGATGTAGCTGACTTCCACCTTTTTCCTTATAAAATATTAAATCTAAATCCATAAACCTTTTCTCAAAGGTAAATGTCAAAAATGAGTAATATGTTCTTTCCTGCATAAGTATTTTCTCTGACACTTCAGAGAGGCTGGATTAAGTGTTGTGGATAGAATAGTTATTAGGTTCGAATACCAAACAGCTAGCTCTATTTATTTAAAAATTGGAGTTATAGAGGTTGAGAATTTGGCACAAGATGACAGTGAGTGCTGCTTATGCTTTCAACTTTCAGTGTCATTTCACATGGATTCTGTAACAACTAAAATATCAAAATTATTTGGCAAGTGAAAGATGACAATAAGAGAAGGCTGAAGGCTTCTGATTTTAACCTTGATGGTGACACTATGCTTCAGCAGCCCTACACAGCGTCTGCATTGACTGATTCCAATTGTTTTCTCATCAGTTTTTAACGTTTCATGTTTTTATCTGAATATTTGATTGGGGGGGATCAGTTTGGTGTTTTATTTTGAGGTTTTTTGTTTGTTTGTTTTTTACAGAACCTAATTAAATGTCTTAAGGCCATGGATACCTTGCAGAGCTAACTCTGTATCCATATACAGTTGGGTAACTGGCTGTAAATATTTTATATCTTTTCCTAAACCTAAACATGAATGTAACTGGTCAGACTGCATGATGGAGTCATCTGACCACTAAAGAAACTAGCATTTTCAGCGTGCATTTTGGATTGGAACTCATAGAATTCTCATATGTCCATTTTGCTGTATCGCATTGGTGCATGGACCTTTTTTCTGGCAAATTATGCTGTGTAATTACATTGATGTTCCTTTTACACATATTATTTAAACTGAACCTTATTTCTTTTAGCACCTCATAAAACACGTCTCACTTCTGCAAGACCAAAGCCATCTGATAAATCACAGACCAGACCTGGTAATAATTGTTCATTCAGTTTGGGATGGGGAGGAGGTTAATTGATTAAGTAATTAATTTTATCTATTCTCAGTGGAATTCTAAGTGTTGCTGGGAAAAGGGGGATTTTTCTTTCAATTAATCAGTCTAGCAGCAAAGCCTTTCCAAATCAGGAAAAAAAAAGAAAACAAAACTGTGTATCATCACAGCAAGTGTTACTTTTTCTTCTCTAATGTAGAATTGTTAGCATCACATAAAAGTCTGTTGGGTTTTCTTCTCATGGAACTTTTTTCTTTTTACTTCTTCACCTTTTTTCTCTCTCTCTCTTTTTTTTTTTTTTTTTTTTAANTTTTTTTTTTTTTTAACACTCTCACAGCTCTTAGTAAAACCACACTTGCACCAGCTAGAACAAAAGCACCTGGACTGCCAAAGTGGATTGTGCCGACAACAGGTACAGCTGCGTTTTTAGGGGGGGGTTAACTTACCAGTAAAAGGCAGGAATGTGACTTCCTCAAATTATCTTGCGCCCTGCAAAATATTTCATTGTGTTTGATTATAGAAGTTAACTCCTTAGAGTACTGTATGTAATTACTGCTACTGGTCATGCTATATAATTCCTGAGAGTCATTATGAAATGATATTGACACTCACTCAGTGTAAACTTATGGATAGATTACTATGTGGCTACTGTTTACTGACGTTTTCTAGCTGATAAGGTTAGAATAATTACTGGAAAACACTTTGTTGGAAAGGGTTACCCAGTCATTTAGGACCAAGTCAGAAGGCTTGGTAAAAAAGGGCTTAAAGCCAGGTATCTTTCTAGCTACTAGCTATGCACGTGGTGCGTTCACATCAGATCTACCCATATTCAGACTATGTGTATTCACGCTTGAATACTTCTGCACCAAGGAAGTTCCAAGTCAATGGGTGACAGAGGAGGGTGAGAACTGTCACTTCAATTTACCCATCCTCACACACGCAGATAACATACATCCCTAACCCTAAAGATTTATTCAAAATACTGGTTTGGTTGGGGGAAAAGTAATTTATTCTTTTTCAATTGTACTTGATTTTTCCATCCAATCAAGATAATGCAGTCAGTGCTAATTCATAATGAATCCATATTTTTTTTATTTAATAAAGCATTAATTTGTTATGTCAATACAAATACTCATATTTTTTTAATACAGGCATTGGTTAATTAAAAACAGATTTTGAGGATTCTTCATCAATGATGCAAGTTTAAAATAATAAATAATATAAATAAATAAATAATGCACATATTCAAAGCAAACTTCTGGCTTTTCACCTACAACTAACAGTGCTACTGTCCCAAACTATTGCCCTGTGCGAGCTAGATTAGGATAACCTGAATAATATACCATTATTGCTCTGCACACTCCTTTCTTTTTCTGTGTAATGTTTCTCTGTACCAGGATTTCTAAAGTATATTTGGCAATTTAATACCTGTTGTTGACTTTAGTATTATTTAAGCTACTCATTCCTGTACATAATTTTGAGAAGCCCACAGTGTTTTTAGAAATGGCAAAACCTCAGAAAAGATGGTTGTATATTTAAATTTAATTTCAAATAGCCTCTTTAGAACATGATATGCTCTTCTGTATTACATTCCGAGTAGGATGCCTTCACTGGAGATACATGCTTTTTGACCTTTCATAGTCCTTCTAGTAAATGAAGCAAGCCCATCAAATTCCAGGGCATCAGAGACAGTTACAACATTAAATGACCAACGTCAGTAGCTGCGGGTCAGAAAGTTTTGTTCTTTACTTCTGTTGGCAGTTCTGCTTATAAGTGAGCTTTCTAATGTCCGCTTACCATAATAGGCGGAATGCACACAGGTCTGCAGGAGTAGGTGGCTTTTGAAATCACGTTATGAAATTACAATTATATTAGGCAGTATATTATGCTTTTCCCTTCTCCCATACAGTAGTAACCTTGGCAGAGGTATTTGTAGATTAAAAAGAAGGAAAGAAAGAATGCACACTAAGTAAATCAGCAGTATAAACATACTAGTAGACATTTAAATTGTTAAATGTAGTTTTTTGTGCTTAATGCTGTTTTAGGTGACTGATAAAGTATTGTTTTAAGCCATCTTATTTGAAACCCTCCTGTTGGAGTGCCCACTAGTTGTCTTTATTTCCATGTCTTTATAGTAGTGCCAGTTGCCAGGAAGAACTAGAGCTTCATTGTGGTAGATGATGTCAAAAACTGTCACAAGACTGTTACCTTGCTGTCAATGCTATGTGTACTCACAGGTGAATAAGTACCTTCTTTTAGAATTCATCTGGAAAATGATACTTCTAGTAATATTTTCCATTGCTCAGTTATGTAAATCTTTTTTCTCTAAGTTAAAGAAATGTCCTGAAGATGTCTGTTACCTAAATTTTATGTCCTGCCAAGCAAGTCCTTTAAGTTAAACACAGTGTCCAAAGTACTAAGGAAGAGCTGGCATTTATTATTTACTATTTCTTTGTGCCTCCAACCTTGCTGACATAGGAATGCATTAATATCTCTCTGTGAGCCTGCACCTTTCTTCTTCAAAATGTAGAGAAATAACCAATGACTTTCGTACATTAATGACACGTTGAGAGAGGACTACAGCTTTTCGCGAGTTTTCAGTTTGTGCTTTCCTTGGTTATCAATAAGTGAAACCCCAAGTCTTCTGTAAAGCAGGTATGTCACAGTATTGTGCCAAATGCAGTGTCTGAGCCTGCAGGGGTGTCTGTGCTCACAAAAATAATTCTGCACAACAAGAGAATTCAGGTAATCAATTAAAGAAATCTATATCTCTCCTAAGCAATGTGCAATTACATGTTGCAAACAGAATTCCTAAGTCTGCAGAAGAGACTTAGAATAAGAGAACTACTAACCTGGAACCCTAAATCTTACCAGCTGAGCGAATACAAAGAAGTTTCTTTTTCAACAGGTGATATCTTAGAGGAATGATAACATTTTAAGATACCTGGATGATTTTTTGGGGGCGGAGAAGTTTATTTCTTCCATTATGAAAAAGATACATTATTTTCTGTGGTTAGCTTATCAGAATCCTTAACTAACTTCTGATCTAAGCTGATTAGAATCCTTAACTGGACTGTAAAGAAGAATATGTTTTCCGGCTTACCTTTAGATATTACATCGTTTTTTCTTTCTCTGAATAAGAGCACGTTTACTGAAGAGCCATGGATACTCTGTTGTTTGAAGACCAGTTTGGATCTTTTAATTCCTTGCTGGGCTGGCACTGCTGTTGAATGTACTCCAGTTCTTCTTCCTGATTGTACTCATTAGCATCAGCGCAAAGATGTTTCACCCCATGCAATGTACTTGGCAGCTGCAGGGCCCAGATGATAAGCAGTGGAATTTGTTTTTTTCCAGCAGCAGCACATGGGATTGGGGCCGGTTTCCTGGCAGGCTTTTCAGTTTCCTGGCTAGCTGCAGTGCCAGGTGGTAAACTTGACTGTGGGAAAGAGGCAGGAATTGCCTCCTCATGACTGACATTCCTTTTAGTTTTCTACCATGTTTTAGCCATTTTCGCTAGATTTTCTTTTTCTTACTGAGATTTTTTTTGTATTTGTCTTACTGCATGTAACTCATCTTACTCAGTTTCTTTTTTTATTTTTTTTAATCCTAGCCATTTAAAAACTGTTCCTGATCTATTAAGCTTCCAGACAACCTTCAGCAAACAAGCTTTGAGCAACATTTCCATTTCCCTTGTGAAAGAGAGAGATTGTTGGTTTTCATTATCACTGCCATTAACTTTGTGTTTTATTTTTATTTTTGAAACTGTGAATCAAGTGGGTAGTCAAGTTCTAGAGGAACTCAAGCACTAAGGTATTTCACTTTGTTTTAACAAGGGCACAAATCTGATTATTTTAATCTTAAGTAAATCATTTAATGCTTCCATACTATTATTTTCCCCTTTGGGGAGTACTAAGACTCACTCATACTTTTAGAGAGTGTAGAGCTTCTATTCAATCTCATTTTGAGTGTAGTGCCATAACTGTGGATTCCTAAGGTATGCCTAGCAAGAAATGGCCAAATAGTAAAATATCTGCTTTATGCTGTTGAAATACCAGTGTAATCTCAAAACAAGCTGAGCTCCATGTTATAAACCTATGAAGTCTCTGGTTTAAATGTTTAGGTCATGTTGGAATAGGCTTGAAATTTGATAATTAATTTGATTTTGAGATTTTTTTTTTAATACATTAACTTTCAGGGGTTTTTTTCTTATCAGAAAGAGTGGGTTTGAGGTTTTTTTCCCCACAAACATGATGAAATTGCAATGCATTTTCTCAGTCTACCATACATAGAGTTTTTATAAAGTAAATATACTTGTTGTCTATAGGGGAAGCATATTAATTTAACAGTCTGGCTATCCTGTAAATATCAGCATGTGAAGCAGTTGTTCTGTACCAGGAGGAGTTGATATTTTAATGCCATTTAATTCAGGTTTCTTTTGAATGTGTTTATATAACTTTTAAGGAGGACTTTCTTTTATACACAAACTGAATTTTATGTACACTTTGCCTCCAGTACTCCAAATACAGTATATATTTGGTTCAGAATTGCTGTAGCCATTCAATGTGGAGGATAACCAAAGATCTTATTTTTGGGAAGAAGGAGAACTTTGCCCTTTGCAAGAATCAACGGACATTTTATTCTGTATACTGAAAAACTAAAATGTTCTCTGTATTCATCTTTCCACATATAATCTTGGTTTATAATCTTGTTGTCTCTTAATCTTATTAATTCTCTCTTTACAAATATACTTTTTTCAAGGAATGTTTACAATTAAATTGCAGAATCTTCTGGACCAAGATCAATTTCTACTTACTTGAGTAGGAAGATAATGGATATCACTAAGTTATCAGTAAAAATACAGATGCGCCATATATGACAATTTTGCTCTTAATATTAGCTATAGTTTGAACATATACAATATAGAAGTATTCCATGACTTGGTAGTGCACTGTAGATACTTGTTTCATTTCCTTTTGTTTCACAGATGAAGTATATACACCTGAGGATATTGCCAGACAAATTGACATGGATGTGGAAAAATCTTTGGAATATACTGATACCTGGGAAAAGCCATTTCCTGGTAAGGTTAATAAAAGAATACAATACAGCAATTTTTAACAGTTCTGAAAAATAAAAACACTGCCTTTCCTACACAAAAAAACCCCTCTACTGCAGAAAACAGGATAATTCTTAGTCATTCTCATCAATGCGCGTTCTCTTGGTTTCCAGATGCTACAAAAAGAGACAAAAATAAGAATATTTCATGATCACTACTGAGTCACTAACGTACACCATATATTAAAAATTAACACCACCTCTGCTGTATCCTTATGATCAAACAGCCACAATATTGTAAGAAATGATTTTTTTTCAGGCTAATAGTTTCTACATAGCGAAGTAGAATAGGATGAATGCATAACCAAATTGTCCTCCCACTTATGAGAAAGTTTTATTGAATGTCAGGATTGTTAGGAAAATAAGAATGTTGGCCTTGAAGCAAAATAACAATGTGGAGTACATGAGGTTACATGTCTTTTTACATGTGCTATACCAGCTTTACTTTTCTTGCAAGTCTTGCAATCATATTTTCAAGATAATCAAAATATTTTTACTGAAGAATGGCCTCCTCAAATAGGCCTTCAAAAATAGGCTTTTTGTATTTCACTTTTCTCTAGCCAATTTCTTAGAAATTTCTGTTTCAACTGAAAAGTTGTAGCATAGAGTGTGTTTCTATGCTATATGAATACACACAAATATCTTTTTTTATTAACATAACCAAAAATAGGGCTTGTTTAGCTGTGCTTTTTTACTATCAAAACCCACTGAAAATAAAATCTTTTTGGGCTTGTGCTTTGATTTACTTTTCAGTTGTAGCTGCTCTTTTTACTTAGGTTTTCCTTTGAAAACATGTTATTAGACTTAAAAACACAGGTACAAAGATCAGCCTCTTACTAGTATAAACTGCTGTTTGCTCCTAATCCCTGCTGAATTTCCTTTGCACCTAATTTACCTGCACAAAGGCAAGAGCTTGTCTTGACAGCTGAGTTCTGATGTTTCATCTTTTTAAAGTTTATTCAATCTGAAGGTTGCACTTCACAAAGATTAAGTCTAGTGTGGTATACCATTAGTAGTAGCTGGATGCAGACTGTAAACTGCAAACAAGGATGGCTTTCTGCGTTTTTTTGTTGCTTAGTGTCAGGCAGTGGTTGTGTTTAAGTAAATCCAGCCTGTTATTTGCAGAGACTGGAAGTTTTCTTGATGCACGAAGATTTGAAGGAACATCTACATCTGCTTTTACTCATCTGATGACATTAGATGTTTTAAGTTAAGCTTTTAGAGCTTTGAAGTAAGCCAATACCTTGAACTGTAATCATAAGAGACCGTTGAGTATGGTTATGAAATTAGCTACTTCTGTTTTGTAATTTTCTTGTATACTTCTGTGTTCTCAGCTCTCTTCATGAGGCCTTACTATGTATGTCAAAATTCAGAATTATAGAATCATAGAATGGTTTGGGTTGGAAGGAACCTTAAAGATCACGTAATTCCACCCCCTCTCCCCGTCCATCACAGGCAGGGACATCTTTCACTAGATGAGGTTGCTCAATGCCCCATCCAGCTTGACCTTGAACATTTCTAGGGATGGGGCATCCACAAGTTCTCTGGCAACCTGTTCCAGTATCTCACCACCCAAACCATAAAGAATTTCTTCCCTTATATGTAATCTAAGTTGACCCTCTTTTAGTTTAAAACTGTTATCCCTTGTCCTATCACTATAGGTCCTAGTAAAAAGTGTCTCTCCATTTTTCTTATAAGCCCCCTTCAAGTATTGAAAGGCCGCAATAAGGTGTCCCCAGGGCCTTCTCTTCTCCGGGCTGAACAACCGCAACCCTCTCAGCCTTCATAGGAGAGCTGGCTTATACCTAACATCTGCCAATATCCCCAAGTCCTTCTCTGCAGGGTTGGTCTGAATCCATCTGAACTTCATGAGGTTTGCATTGGCCCACTTTTCCAGCCTGTCAGGGTCCCTTTTGATGGTATCCCTTCCCTCAAGGATATCAGCTGCACCACCTAGCTTGGTGTCATNGCCTCTTCTCCGGGCTGAACAACCGCAACCCTCTCAGCCTTCATAGGAGAGCTGGCTTATACCTAACATCTGCCAATATCCCCAAGTCCTTCTCTGCAGGGTTGGTCTGAATCCATCTGAACTTCATGAGGTTTGCATTGGCCCACTTTTCCAGCCTGTCAGGGTCCCTTTTGATGGTATCCCTTCCCTCAAGGATATCAGCTGCACCACCTAGCTTGGTGTCATCTGCAAACTTGCTGAGGGTGCATTCAATCCCAATGTCTATGTTATTAATAAAGATACTGAACAGTACAGGTCCCAGTATGGACCCCTGAGAGACACCACTTGTTAGTCATCTCCTTTTGGATATAGAGCCGTTGACTGCAAGTCTTTGCATGGGGTTGTCTAGCCAATTCCTTGTCCATTGAATAGTCCATCCATCAAACCCATATCTCTCCAATTTAGCGATAGGATGTTGTATGGGACCATGTCAAAGGCTTGCAGATGTCAAGATAGATGGTATCAGTTATTCTTTCCTTATTTACCAACACAGTCACTCCAGCCTAGAAGGGCAACAGATTAGTCAAGCACGATTTGCCTTTGTGAAGCCATGTTGGCTGTCTCTAATAATCTTTCTGTCATCCATATACCATGACATATCTTCCAGGAGCATCTATTCTGTGATATTACCATGCAAAGAGGTGAGGCTGATTAATCAATTATTGCTCTAAGTTAGCCAGCATTTGACTTCCCTTTAAATGCATTTACCTTTTCTGAAAGCTTAGCATGTTTTGACTGAAAAAGTTTACATTTAGGCTATTTATGAGAAATTAAAAAAAAGGTTACAGCACACGAGAATTATACTTGATGTGTTAAAAGTCTGTCCTAAGAGACTGCATGCCCTCCTTTTTCATGAAGAGTGACAGAGTCAAGGAAATGCATTTCCTGTTCATTAAGAACCTCTGAGATTAAATAAATCCTAATAGTTCACCGTGCCACTGTCACAGCAAAAATCTGTGCTACCACACAATCCCTAAATTCTATTGTGTGTCCTAGTTTGCAAGTTCATTCTCCACACATGGTTAATTAGATTTGGTAGCATCATAGATCGTCAGCCAAATCAATGCGTAAGTAGTAGAAGGGGAGGCGGGGATTCTTGTTTTTCCAAGAGTGTGGTATAGTAAATTCAACTGTGACACAGTCCACTGAATGTGATGTTTTGGCTTGCATGTAACTTGCGGTTGTGTTGTTCTGAAGATGTGATAGAAACCACTGACAAGGCAATACTTGCACATTTTTACCCCATAAATACCTCAGACAATCCCATTCCCTAAATACGGACAGGGGAAAATTAATCATGGGTACTACCATGTAGTAGTATATAGGGTATGATGACTTATATCTACAAACAATTCCTGTCCTTTTTCCAGTATTTAGGTGTATTTTTTTCACCTCCATCTGGGGATTAAGAATGAATGTGAAACCTACAAATGCTATTTTCAAAACCATTACATCTTCCTAAAACAGATAGAGCATTATTTCCTGTCATGATCTGAGGGATTTTTTTTTTTTTAAAGAAAGTGTTTTATAAGTGACTGCAGAAGTCCAAAAGGAAAAGGGAACAGAGAAAGATGGAGATGTTCCTGTTTGTATATTGTAAGTAGTTCTAAAAAGGCTCTCCCAAATGAGTCTTTGCATCTGCTCCATTCTCGCCCACAGTCAGTCTATTTATAGGGTAAAGTAAGGTCAGATATGTAGGGCCTGAGGTACTCTGTGTAGCCAGTAACTCAGTATCAGGCAACTTGCATATTTGTTGATGTTGGCAGCATTATAAAAACTATATTACTCTTGAGGATTTTCCCCTGTTAGGTACAAAAAGTCTTTTGTTACATAAATGTGTTGCACATATCTCCTGGTTTTTTCTTAAGGAAAGATGTGCAAAGGTGAATAGTGGAAGAAAAATCTTTTCCTTTGTCTTTCCTTTACATAATAAAATCCTTTATTATTGCCTGGAAAATACAGTAAAATGCTTTGTAAGTACAAACCAAGAGGCTTAGGTTCTCCTTTCAGGCTTCACTGTCAAAGGACATTACCCGATACATCTAGTAGATATTGACTGGAACTGCACGTTGAAATAACCTCGTTGAGCACGTCAGTTTATAACACAGTAACTGTTTCTAGCTGGCCATGAAGTAACAGTGACTTTTTTTCATTTTTCACTTTCGAATGCCATAGGATAAAGTGTCCCTAATGATAATTTCCCTTTTGCTACATCTTTTGCTTCAAGCTTAGGGTGACCACTTTTATCAGTTAGAAAGCACAAAAAACCCAGAAATTTTGTGAGTAGGTTACTGAAGATGAATCCAAGTACACTGAGGTGATGTTTATTGAGTGAAGAAGTATCCTCTTGGCTGCCAAAAAATTGCCATTGACAGAAATGAGTAAATACACAGAAAATGAACCACTGAAACATTTGTACAAAATCCCGAAGGAGCCACATTTTTTCAGTGTAAGCTTGGTTTAAAACTCCATGGTGCACATGTCCCAAAGAATTTAAGGCTGAAAATACAACTCATTTCAGTTCCTAACCTCACCTCTCCACTCTTGATACTGAATCAGCCATAAAACATTGTTTGAGAATTCAGAATATAACTTATAAGGGGTTTCTGATTTTATGGAATTTAAAGTTAAATAGTAACACTGTCTTGTAATATCATTCAGTAACTACATCACCTGGCCCTCAGCATCCTCCTATACCTCCTGTCAAGCCTACACAAATGCGAAGAAAACCTTTGCCTCCCAACACCGTGACTGGTAAACCAGGGAGTCCAGGTATCTCAGCCTTTTCAGCATGAATATTTTATGTGAGATAATACTGAGCTGAATACTAGGGTATAGGATAATTCTGTAGTATAGATTCTTTTTCTTTAAACTGTGATATCTCTAGAACTAGTCTTCTGGACCTTACAGGTTTTGTGTCTTTTGTCTTCATACATGAACTCTGTTTTCTTTTTGGTTTCCTAACCTAGTTATGTCAAAATTCCTAGTAAGGAAGCTGAAAGCAAAATATCATAATGCAAATCATCCTTTAAGAACATCAACCTTAAGAAAATTTCATGTCTACTAATAGCATTTGCAGTTACTTAATGTACATGTCAGATGGGAGATACGGAAAGTTATGGTTCAATGCATACTCCCAACTGGCTATTTGTAAAGAAATTCTGTCCCATGTAAATGGCACATCCAATAACCACTACAAATAATAAGCTAATAGGCACCCAGGAAACTAACTGCACTGGGAGGCAGAGCAAGCTGAGTTATTTCATGTGCAAAGAGTTTAGCTTCATTCCTGTGCTACAGTATTCCTGCTTCTCAGTATCAGTATAAGAGCACACAGAAACTTTCACATTTCCTGTTTTATTTTAAATTTATCCTGAAGCAGATCTTCAGTATCACTACATATGTTTTGTCTATGGATTTTGTCTATAAGAATCCTTAATCTAACGTTATTGCAGGTAGTCAGAAACGATCATCTCATTATGTGTAGCATCATGAGAAACGTTTCCCTCTTCACGTTACTCTCTGTAGTTCACTGGAAATATAAAGGTCTTGGCTCTGCGGTATTTCCTGTTGGCTTTTTTTGTTTGTTTGTTTGTTTCACTTGGCGCTTTGCGTGCTATTAAGGCACTAAAGACCTAAATAATTCTTTAGTATCTTGTGCAGCAGATTAGAAGCAAGAATCTCCAAGCTGGTTGAAACAAGCTGTATATTTATTCAACTGCAGAGCCAAGGGTGAAATGTTGTGTCTGTACTCGCTGTTGATCGGTGGTGTTTCCTTAGTAATAGCTACAACAGAACATAAGACATTATCAGTCTTAAGCTGTAACATGAAAAAATGTTGACCTGATACATTTTGTTTTGCTTGTAATGGGGTCTATGCTAATTTTCACCATTAAGTGTGTAATTAATTTCCCAGTGTTTTGAAATTTTACCCTTTTTCCATACACTAGAGGCCAGGTTATGTGGTAGTCATCAGTTACCATACCTTCTTAGGCATTCAAGATGGAATAAATTGGTTAGATGATCTGGTTCTTCCTTGTGGGGCCAGTAGCAGATTTTCCTTTTTCTGTGTTTTCTAGTGTTTTATCCAGCTTAGTTTTAAACTTCATCACTGAACTTCTTCTGGTTCCCTGGAGAGACTGTTCCACAGTACTAACAGGAAAAATCTGCCTCAATGTTCTTCTTGGATTTTCCCTTTCATAATTCTGTCCTGTTTCTCTTTTTCATTAACACTGTGATTAATTCCTTACTTGCATCTTTCTGACTATTATGGGAAGGTTTCTATGCAGACATTAAAAGTCTCCTGAACGGCAAAAAAGGAAACAAGAAAGTTCCAGAACCTTTGTGAAACTGGACTCTAGTAAGAATCTTAATAAATTTCCACTTTATTAAGGAAAGTAGGGAGAGAATCTTTATTACGAGGATCTTAATAGATTTCCACTTTATTAGGGAAACGAATGGAAGTTAGGCATTTTTGTTGTTTTAATCTCAGTTCACCAGAGTTCTGTCTTCAGTCACTACGTCTTCAGTGTCATATACACAGGGAATGTAACTCCATTATGTAGTTCTTGACTTTTTGGGGGTTGAGATTTCACAGTCATGCAGGGGTTATCTGGGAGTATCTGCATATTTTGTCAATGTAGTTCTTGTTGTTGTTCTTTGAAAGCAAGCAAGACATCCTTTACCATGGGTTGTTCACCTCTTAGAAACTCGTTTTCATTGTTAGGTGGTAACATCTGTGGATGAGGAGTAAAAGCAATGTCACATAATCTAAAATAATTTTTAAAATATGTATTTAATTATAGGAGATAATATTGTCTCTATCAGTCAATTTCTGTCCAGACTTATGGTGCCTGCTACAGAATAGATCTGTTCAGAAAGAAAGGTTTTTTCCTTGACAAGTATTGTACAACAACAAGTGTTGAAAATGTTGGACTTGGTTGCATTTTTCTTACTTTCATTTGAAGTGCATCTTAATTTCAGGTAGTGGAAGCTCCAGTACTGTTCTGTGGTTAAACTCCTAATGCAGACCATAGTTAAGGAATCATATGTTTATCATTATGTGTGTTCCAGTTCTTGCCTTGCTAATACCTTGCCTGTGCTATATTGAGAGTAGAAATGAAAGGACCTTAGCTATATTTGAGGGAAGAATCCAAGTTTCAC
This sequence comes from Chionis minor, assembly GCA_013398295.1. Taxonomy (NCBI): domain Eukaryota; kingdom Metazoa; phylum Chordata; class Aves; order Charadriiformes; family Chionidae; genus Chionis; species Chionis minor. Next base: position 54,080 of record VZSF01006476.1, read on the forward strand.
TTGCTGAATTCAGTTATTCTGTCTTAGAACTCATAAAGAAATGTGTTCTTTTATTTGAGAAATAAAAATGCTGATGCTTGTCATTTTGTATCCTTTTACCAGTCTGTGTAGGATGGTTCTGTGCATTAAACCAGGTCATATTCTAGCTGACTGAAGTCCTCCAAGACAATCTCCAAGTAGCAAAAAATTTTCTTACTGGGTTTCAGGAATATATTATTGGCAATAAGGACAACTTGGAACTTTCCTAAATCCAACTGGAAGCTGCCAGATAAGTTTTGAGGGAATATCATAGTTTAAGTGAAAGTACCTGTTTCATGAAGCAGTTGTCACAAATCTGAGTTCTGTTAGAAAATCCGAAAGCTGTTTCACGCTTTTAAATAGTGAATGCCTTGTAGCCACAAGTTCCTCCTTATGTCATTATAGCTAAACCTGCTGGACCAACAACACCTGTGAGGACAGGAACGTCATATAAGACACCAACAGCTTTTGCAACTCCAGAGTATTATGGTAAGCATATTACAGACAGTTCTGGTTTCTTTTTTATTATTTTTTTATTTATTTTTCATTAACATAAAGGTTTCCTTTTTTTCTTTTGCTTCCCTTCCCTAAACTATACTGATGCACTGTATATTTAGTATAAGAAGTATTCTGCCTGGGGTGATTCTGATTTCCTTTATGCCACTTCACAACTTTTCTAACTTGAGTGAATTCATCTCGCTGTCTTCTGATACGCACCTTGGTAAATTAGAACATGATGGCCCTTCCATCTTCCTAAAAATCAACACATGCTTAGTAGCCTTTCAATACTATTCAGTGGCTACTTTAAATCTGTGAAGGGAGTAGAAAGGGCATTCATTTTCCTGAACATTTCTCTTTGCATTGGACATAAATTCAAATTATTGTTTGGCAGTGACTGTCAGTGCTCAAGATGGTTGTGATATCCTCCTAGCTATTCGATCAAGCTGCAACCACTTACACAGGAAAAGTTACAATAGGGTAAACCTAGTGGTTAGTTGGTAATTTGCCCTTTTATAAAACTAGGAGTTAACTACAAATTCAGACCTAAATTTCCTCCAAGTGGCCATCCAGGAATGGGTTTGGAGGAGGATGTGCTTAGAATTAATTTTTGAGCCAAAATATGCAGCTCTAGGTATATTGTCATGAATGACGCTGTTTCTGATTTTCCTGGACTTACAGGAACACTGAAATTCTTGTCTCCTTATAATGATCACGAACTCACTGTGACCTTTAGTGCTCAGTAAAGCAAGCCAGATGCTAGATTTATTAAATAAAATGCTTGTTGTGAATATATCGTGTTTTGCCCATTGAGGTCCATTGTAGTATTTGCACCTGAGACAAGATTCTGTTCACTGTAGCGGCTATTTAACACAACACCGTTGTCATGAATCCTGACTGCTCTAGCACATATCTGCTCACCAGTATATTTACTTTCTATTTCCTTCAAACTTTGTGGAATTTGTACACTCTCTGGAAACAGAATTTGTGATTTTTGTGTCGCTATTTTTAGAGAAGTTCATGTGCCAACATAGTAGTGCTATATATTATATGAACATGAAACAAGCTCCAAGCTAAACAGCCAGTACAATGCAGAACGATACTTTTTAAAAGGTCTAAAGAGAATTTTGCATATATTGCATGAACTGAATCCAGCATCAGTCATGAACTCTGTCATTTTGATTATGCCTGTCTTTATACTAGCAGGTTCGTATGGGGTTTACTTAGCATCACAGCCAAAATGGAGTCCTTAAAAGGGAAAGGCAGATCTGGCAGCAAAGGTCTACTATGGAAGCACTTTACCATGATTTAAAATGCCAAATGAACTGTGAAATGCTGCAGCTCTAACACTGAAACCTCCTATTTATTGCAAATTAAATTTTAACTCTTTCTCCCACAGTTGATGCAACTGTCTTCAGCTCAAGTCCTACATCAGAAACAGATTCTTCAGGCAAACCAAGGTACCAAGGTAGGATTTTAAAAGCTATGGTATTTTTATTTGGAGGAAAATATGAAGACTGACCTTTCTTGCATCAAAATTATCTTGTTCAGTTACGTGAAGGCCAAAACTTCATTTGATTCTGTTCCACTTCAGTGTCAGACGAAAGGACTGTCATGCAGACCATCAGCATATTCTTGACTAAATTTTACTTCTCTTCTACTTTCTTTCCTGCTACCACCTCCTAGTTTACCGTCTGGCCCACAAACATGTTGTGACTCCTCCTGTATGCCAACAGTAGTGCAACTGCACACTGTTCACATTCCACCAAACCAAAGGAAAATCTTCCTGTGGACTTGCAAGCATAACTGGAGAGGTATTGCCCCCAGTACACGTGCACCTTACCGTGAGGGATATCTACCCATCATATATGCCTCACCTCTCATTCCAGGCTGTGCACGTTCAGATAGTCTAGTAATCTGGTAGCACACACTGGACTAGATGATAAAGTAGTCAGGTTATTGTTGCAGTAATCTAGAGAGTTGAGCAAGGTGAGATGACAGGAAGAAGTGCTTTTGTACCAAAGGATTTTTCAAGCTTTTTTCTTGGCCTGGTCAGGGATACTATATTGCTGAAGACAGTGTCTTTCTTGCAAGAGCTTATAGTTTACATCCAATAGAATTTTTAATTTTAGAACTAATGTGTTTGTCTTCAGTAATCTTCCTAATTTTGACGCAGAGTACAAGATCTTTGGCTTAGAAGATATGTTTCAAAGTTTGGTCCTGTATCACTGAAAATGGTGAAGATTTTGGCAGTCACTTTAGAAACTGCAAGTTCAGTGATGGAAAGAGTCTGGACTAAACCTGTTACTCTTTCTGGTGAAACAAAGTGGTGATGGGCTTTATATCTTTGTGTTAGCATAACACTCAAAAGCTGCAAATGGAATTGTAGTGTCATTTTACTATAGAAGGACTAAAGTTAATTGTCCTATTTTATGACAGAAGTTAATTCTTTCAGTCTGAATCACCCACTAATACCTTGAAAGTGATATTTCGTCAGTGGTGCCAATGGGAAGGGGGTGAAGGCAGTGTAGATTCCAGGTCTAACAACAACAAAAAGCCCAACAAGCAGCTTAATATTGAATGTATGATTTTTATTCTTAAACATTTATATTTGACTTTGACTTGTGCAGATTTTTATTTGCTGCCCTGAGATGGAAGTTGTGCAGTCAGTGAAATGGCACTGACATTTTGCAAAAACACTCTGTATTGAATAACAGCTCTTTCCTGTTTCTCCTAGCCCCCCATGTCAAGTACATGAAGAAAGATGATGATGTGCCATGCTCTATCACAAGCTCTCTTGAACATTTTCCTCAAGAAGAAGCTGCCAGCAAGGAAGAACCTACTCGTCCTCCACAAAATCCTCCAACCAATCTCACAGTGGTGACTGTTGAGGGCTGTCCAACTTTCGTCATATTGGACTGGGAAAAACCAGACAATGACACTGTTACTGGTTCGTTTGATTTCTTTCCTCCATTGTATCAGAATACAGTATTTCTAGCTTATTTTTACTTTCACAGTGGTTTTATGTAATTTAAAAAATACTTTAATCCCAAGGGAGTCTTACATTCCAGTGCTTTTGTTTTGTGCTACTGTCAACTCCAGTGTGGATAAGAAAATGCTACTAGATTAGCAACAACTATACAACTAATCATTGGTGTCAGTGATGACACAAAAAGATACTTAAGAAGTATGCCTCTGTATGTTTTCTTAATTTCTGGCTTCTCTGTGTACAGGATCTGGTAAGATCTAATCAAGAAATTCCAGCAATGTGACGGTTGTCTTTATTATATAGATGCATATACATAATGTAGACAACTTTCTTGACATGAGCATGTTGATTAGTGGGCCAGACAAAATGAAACCTTACATCCATGTAGTAAGTCAGTAGAACTCTTCCAGCATAATATCTGCTGTACCCACCATATGGTGACTGAGTTCTCTATCTTACAATAATGTTTGTTTTTTTCATTTCCAGAGGAAGGTTTGTGTCTTGAGAATAAATCCTTGTGAGTCATGCAGGAATCAGTACATAGACAACTGCTTGATTAGATCAGATAACATAATTTAGTCTGCATGTCTTCTTGGACATAGACCTGATGTTTTTCTTGAGTATGTTAATGAACCCATTGCAGCACAACCATTTGTCTTGCAAAAATAGAAAGCCATTTCCACTATAACTGGTAAAACTGTCAGCCCACATCATCTAATGATGACAGCAAGGCCTAATTGCCTTCCGATACTATTTTCTTTCTTTTTCAATATGTGTTGTGAAATATAGAGCAAGCAATACTCACTGTTTCTTCCGAGACTTTAGGTGGAAACCCTTACTCTGTTCAGTTGTAATGAGCATTTGTAAAAGTTAGCTTTCCATGAAGTTTCTTCTCTTCTATAAGACTATTCTTTGATAGCTGAGACACCTGGCGTATGCTTCCCCATTCCAAAAAAGATTAAAACCTTCTGCAGAATATGTGACTAATACTAATTTGGCTTCACTGAGAGAAATTTTAGTTTTCAATCCACCCACCTTCCTATCTAGAGGTAACAGTTCTTCCATAAATACCATCTTCATTCTTACTACTTCAATGTGTAATACAAAATATTTGAGCTCTGTGGCTTACAAATACTCTCATTGAGCTTGTGTCCTTCACCTTAACTTCAAAAAATTACTCAATTAATGACTTATCCAAGGACACTTTCTGAATTCAAGAGAAGGCATTGATTCCCATTTTTTGAAAACAGTGATTACTTCATATTGGCACCAGTATGACATTACTTGTTTAGACAGACTTAAATCAAGTTTTCTGTCATCTCTTTTTATTTTTGTAGTTTATACATGTTTTTTCAATCATCTGATCTAGGAATCACATCTCTTTTTTAATGCACTGTTTCAGATAGAGCTGTGGAAACAGAAAATGTAATTTTTTTGAGCCCTTTTTTTTAAAAAAAGTTTACTTTGCTTGACTTCTAGCTATGCACAAGGGGTTTCATCATATTGGGTAGTCCTAAAAACAAAATTGTACCTCAGCAATGGAAAGATGTGACAAATAATACCCAAAACAGTGATCAAGCTCACCTCCTTGTTTTCAAAAAGGCTGCAAATGTCAGGAACTGAGACCATTTGCTGGTGCTCTACTAACTGTGTTGTGTTGCCACAGAAATGTAGGACAGTTTGTTGTCTTGAGCACTGAGACTCTGCACTGAGTAACAAGCAGGTACTGGATGTGCTCAGTAGTTCTTTGTGTGTGTGTGTGTGTGTGTGTGTGTGCACGCACACATGCGCATGCCCATTCACATATGTTGCATTTTCTTTTCTAACTTGGATAAATTAAGAAGTTGAAATCATGTATTGACCTGGGGCTGGCAGAAGGCAGAAAAATTGAATTCCTGTCAAGTTACCAGCTCATTCTCTATCTGGATGTAGCTAAGGCCGTGGATACTCACTCTCTCCCCCAGTCTTCCTAATAAACATAATTTCTCTAACGAGGCTTAATTAGGGCAAATAAGGGCTTTTTTTGTACTTTTTTTCTCTATGTTTCACTCAGCCCTTGGTGGCTGTATAGGAAAAGGTCTTTGTTTCCAAAAAGGAAGTGCATAAAGAGAAAACACAGATATGTTTTACACAAATACATACCAACTATTAGTGGTAATGACTTTGGTCATTGCATTGGCATCCCACTTGAACAAAAGATCTAAAGTAAAAGCGTTCTATATAATTATTCCCCCTCCCACCCACCCCCCATCTGAGACCCCCATTTCTGCAGGTTTGTGAGTTTAATTTTAAAAGGCAGTGGCTGGTCTTTTGCTGTTCATGGGTGACTGTTGTGGGGGAGGACTTCTGAACATGGAAATTTTGAAATCTTCAGTATGGGCAGTAATTCCTTCCTTCATGATGACTTTCGGACATGCTTTTAAACTTAAAGTTTTATGTTGCCCTGTATATGCTCTAAATAACTGTGTCTGTTACAAGGTAAAGATAAAAAGATGCTGTTTAGAGGTCCCTTTTGAATTTATTGCAGTAAATAATCTGAAATTCACATGTGCGTACATGTATATAATCGCACAAATTTAATTGCTGTGGTTTAGAAGCTTGGAATTTTTGAACATAATTTTTAAGGGCTGCTCTGCACTTCCTTTTAATTGCATTGTCTTACATAATTTACCCCAGTGGTTTTGATGGCTGCTTTTGCATAGAGGGTGAAGGAAGCACAATGGAGGTCAAAATCATGTCAATTTGTGTGTGCATGCTCATTTACATACACCTCTCCTATGTTTACTAGGAGTGAGGATCTGAGAGTCCAGCAACAATTAAGAGAGTTTTTTTCCTTTTTAACACTGAATCCCATTGCAGGTGTTTTGTCTTTCTGTGTTGACAACAAATGGATCTCCTTGTATTGAGAACTAAAAAATTTAGGGAAAAGAAGCCCTACATGCTGCTAGCATTTACTTAAGAACTCAAAAATTAATAGTATAGTTAGAAAAAAAATAGGAAAGAAAATAGTTTTCTAGAGGTTTTGTAGCTGTTGATAGGTGTTCTATGTCTTTGTCCTCGCAGTATAATACCTGCTTTATTCATTGTGCTGTACATCTAAATGCTCATTGCAAACGCTCTTTGAAAACTTTCTCCTTTGCAAGCTTACAATCAGCAAAACCCCACTTGGTATTATAGACAGGTTTTAGGAAGGGAAACAGAAGGGGCTGAGGAGGTTGTGAATTTCTTTGTGAAGAGAGGAAAATTTGCAGTATACTCAGTGTCTTCATTAGAAGAGAGAGTTACAAATCGGGACAGAGGATGCCTGCCAGAGACTGTATCTTGGACAGGGCTATGACTGAAGGGGTAGCTTCTTCTCAAACATCTGTTGTTAATTGCCTGTTCAAAGCATGGCTTGCACTTCATGGTACATCCCAGTGAGATTAAAAGAAAATAGCGAGACTCTATAAATACAGAAATAAATTTATGCAAAATTATTTCATTCTAAACTGGCAGATTCCCTAAGTACACAATCCAAGTTAGCTGGGCAGTTTGCTTTGGAAATCTTACAAATATAGGACCTATTTTAAGTTAATCAAGGTTTAAGCATTTAGAAACAATAATTTAATCTCTGATACTTTTTTTTCAAATTGCAGAATGCTTATACTTTTTTGTGTTTGGAATATTGTCACTAGTGTACCTTTGTGCAGAGGTGAGATGATGAGTATTCCCTATCCCATAACTGAATTAGGAGGAAGAATGAGGGGCTAGGCACACTCAGCAATCAGGAATTGGCTCTTTGTTTCCTAACAGTTTTAGTGTACCAATGTCCAGACTGGTTCACACAAGATGTCCTTACAGTAGGTAGTAAGTGTGGAAATCGCATGAGAAAAGAGTGAGCAATGCAGAATCTCCAGGAAGAGCTGTTATTTAAGCAAATGTCTTTTTACTGTGATTTTCCAGAGTATGAGGTTGTGTCAACTGAAAATGGAGCAAGTGATGGTCAAAAGGAGAAATCGATTATCACTACAAATCAAACCCATTCTACGGTGGAAAACCTAAAACCTGACACAAGGTAATAAAATCATTTTCTAACTTAATCCAACTAACATAGACTGTCAGCTCTCTGCAACTTGAAATGAAAATACATAAGTGTATAAGACCAATTTGGTTTTACTTCTGTTCTGATAGGAAGAAGGTGTGTTTTGGGTTTGCTCTCTTTTAAGGTAACAGATAAGATATATCTGAGGAATCTTTAGGAAATTTTCAAGAGTATATATGGTCTCAACAAACTGCAGAAGTGACCTGTTCTATCAGAAAGATTAACAGCAAAGCGTAAGAAACTGTACTGCTTTTTATCAAAAAAACTCTTGAATTTAGCAGATAAAGAAACAAGGTGAACACAAGAAACCTGGTATGTGAGACCAAGATTTATATGTACAGATGTCTCTCTCTGGAGTTGAAGGATGCTCAGCACAACTGATGTAGGCTGCTTGCTTGCTTATTTAGATGGGTGTTCATTCAAACAGTGGAAAGAAAGTTAGTCCACTGTACGAAACTTGACCATTGCATTATGCCATGAAGAGGAAAAATACATTTGTCCTGTATATCTATTTCTTTCAGTGTCTCCAAACAGCCAGCAAGTTAAAAATGGTCGGTGAATTCCAATTGACAGCATACATCTTGTGCAGCTAGTTCAAATAAGCATTGTCATTCTTTAAAAAAAAAAAAAAAATCATAAAAAATGACTTCTTTTTTGTGGCAATATTGAGAGCAGAGAAAAAAACACTTGTCCTGTGTTTGTGATGTTTATTGATTGCATCACAAAGTTAATGAATGACACGGTTTTTTTCCCTGTAAGACCATCCATTTGGCTTTGGTAACTGAATATTTTTTGGTGAGATAAACTAACCCATTTTATTATTATCCTTAAATTGGTAACACGTCACAAAATTCCACATAGAACCCATCTTGAACCTTTAATTTTAGGCAATATGTGGTTTAATGTGGGGTGTTGTTTCTTAGCTCACATACTTGTGACTAGCAGCTCCTAGGAGGAGGAATAAGAAACCGTTGTAGAAAGTGCAGGGGAAGAGAAAAGAATTGGAAAAGTAAGGCTAGGGGAAATTGTGATACCCAACAACAGCTTAATTGAGAGACTCCAAAACTCACGATGGGATAGAATTGTTGTGTATTCCACCAAGAATATCTCTGTTATTTGTTAAGGCACGTGACTTGTGCAAGGGTGAGCTGCAACTATGTTGTTCTGTCTTGTTAAGAGGCAATTAGGACATGTTAGCAAGGCAACTGAGGACCAAGCATCAGGTTCCTCAGTTTCTTCCTCAATCAGTTGAGAAGGCTCAGAAGAGAGCGCAAAACAATGTATTTCTTGGAGCAGTGACTGAAGAAAGGCAGTAGGTGCTGCTAAACTTGTCAGGTTATGCTGTTTGTGTTTTCATTTCAGTTCTGCTTTGAAATAATACAGTTGCATCATTGAACAGAACTGTGTGTTATGAATGAGATTCTCTTCCATTACACTCCCAAACTCTTCGTGTCACATATGGTGGCAAAAGTGGGATAGATTTGGTTAAGTGTAGAAAAGACATGGGAACAAAGTCAAGTCCTCGTTACTGAGAGCAATGTCCAGATGGCCAAAAGAAAAAAGCATAGATGGCCAAAAGAGAAAAGCATTTTTAGATTGTTCTTTGTTCTTAAAGGAAGCAAGATGGAGGCAGGCAGACCCAGCTGGAAGCATTGAAAAGTTCATAAGGAATGCAGGAGCTATGCAGAAGCAGATAAGGTGTTTTTTAACTTTAATTTGTAATTCTGTCAATCCTATGAGAGGACTTTCAGGTTCTGGTAAGCAAGAGCAGACCAAAGACCATGGAGAAAAGCTGTCTTCTGGAGCGTGGATTTTGTTACAAGAAGCTGGATATGAGATCAGTACTGACCGGTGAAAGCTGACTTAAGACATAAAGAGATAACATTTCCCTGATGGGGTGGTGGCTATTATCCCCACCCTCCAACCTTAAAAGGGAAAGACAATGAAAGTCTTTTTGGATTCAGGAGGCCAAGTCCTCAAGTCCTTCGCCTGAAGTTGAAAGTCTTTGATAAAAAGATCGCAGCGGTAAATGTCCCTTGAGTCCCACAGAATTTAAAAGATGTAAAGTCCTTCTCAGAGTGGCTCCGTTCGATTAAACTCCCATTTCAATATCTGTGTTTCCTAATTTTGAGGACGCCTTGAGAGCTTTGGCAGAAGCGCAAGAAATTGTTACTGTTACCATTTGAATCCAGGCTTTTTGGTACATGAAATTCAGGGAAAATAAGCGAGTGATTAGGACAGCTGGCATCATGTAGACAGTATCAGTGTTGCAAGGAATGGTATATGTCCATAATAAAAGTCTCCTGCCTGTCAGGAGCTGATTGCTCATTAGATGAAGAAAATGGACCTGTGCACAAAACTGAGTGAAAATAGAAGGAAGAGACACAATGAAACTTAGCTCAATAAATTAATTAACAGAGTCCCTGAAATGTCTGCAAATTCACCAAGTAATACATTAAGACTGAGAAGCAGACTTTTCCATAACTAACCTTGAAGGAAAGAGCTGTAGAAGAGGTGGAGTTGGAAAAGAAACTTGGAAGAGAAAAAGAAATCCCTCTTGCAAATGATCAAAGTTTACAAAACTACCAGCAAGTATATGGAAAGAGAGATGCTTGGTAGGAGAAGGTGGATTAACTGGAGAAGAACCTCTTGGCCTTGAGACGCTGTGGAGAAGCTGACAAGCTGAATTTGAGAGTCTTTTTTCCAGCTTTCCTGAAGCCATCAGTGAGGCTGTATAAATCCCATATGCTACTCTGAAGGTTCAGTGCATCCAGAGCTGACAGCTCAGGACAGTTCTAAACCAGACAGACCTAAACAAAGACTTCCTAAAAGGAATAAAAATGTTTGTGAATGTGCTGTCTCAGTCTCCACGGGTAAATTTAAACCAAAAAGATCCTATAGCAGCAAGATGGTTGAAGCCTGTAATTCTCCAGATGTATGCTCTTGAAGAGCATGGTATGACAAAGACGGTCTGCAGTCACGTTGCCCAAGGTCTATCATCCTGTTAAGGTTAAATCAGGTAGAATATGTTAGTGCCTGGCCCAGAAACCAAAGCGTTAATCACCCACATCCAGCAGGAGGGAAGCAAGACAAACAACTTTTCAGCATGAAGGGGGCAGAACAAGCAGCAGGAGAAAACTGGGTGCATCCGAGCCTGCCAGATCATGCTGTTTGTTTGCTTTTCTCTTTCACATTCTTCTTTCAGATAGGTCATACTGCTACACCTCTGGGAAGCTCTGCAGTAAGCCAGACACCCGTCTTCTTTTGAGCTGGCCTTTTGACACGGCAGCTTTTACAGATTAGGAGCTAATGGCCAGACTCTGAATATTTAAGAAATTTGGATGATGTTAGGGATGCATCAGTGAGAGACTCTTCCAGTCTGTCATGAAAAATTACATTTGTGACTGCAACTGTGAGTAAGTACAAACATAGAAGTTACATGGGATACAAATTTCTCTGAATCAGAGGATTATCATGTAGTATTCTTTGTGTCCATTTAGCTGTCTGAAAAGTGACTAAATAAAAAATAAAATGCACTGGCTGAAAGAAAAGGAGTTCTGACATTCAGAGTATTTGGTTTTAACAGACTCCTACCACGCTAATATGGAAATTAAAGCGGACTTCCGTAGGCCTGCAACAACTCGTGAGGGTGACTTTAAAAAAAAAGAAAAGTTGTATATATTAACCGCAGTTTGTTGTATCTCTTGGTTTTCTTGCAATATATATGCCAGCTTTATGTGTTCTTGGTGACTTGATTACACGACCTCTAGACTCTGGGAAGAGAGTGAAATAGTGATTTGAAGATTTGTCTAACTGTGAGGACATGTACCCTTTAAATAAGCGTGGGGCACAGTCACCTGCTTTTGAACACAGCTGCTTGATTAAAAAACAAAAATTTCTAAAGGCTCCTCTATGATATGATTTTGTTGGAGTGCTGAGATCCCTGTTTCTTGCCCCAGAAAAGGCACGCTGTATCCATGCCATTCTCTCATAGTAAGCCATGCCTCACAGTTCACAACAACACGTTCATTTAAAGGATTTTTCCTTACAGGATGAGTATGTTGGCCTCTTTTTCACCTGGACAATTGCCAGATCTGGTGCTTGCAGTATTTCACTATCACATCCAAGAAAACTTCTGATAGTTGAAGTAACCTGGAAAGTTCCAATCTTGATACCCATTATTTGGTTGGTCAGAGTTCTTGAAACTGCTACTGTTCCTGGCACTAAGCTGCTGTCTGGGTCTAGTCTAGAATTCTGTTTAATTTCATCAGATATTTTGCTTTTTATTGTAACTTTTACACAAAATCTCTCCAAGCATGTAGTGCGGTTATGCTATGTGAGCTGGATAACTATATATCTCCTCCTTATACAGATTGGATATAACTGGTGCCTAAAGAGGAGAGCTTTCTCTGGTTTTATGAATGGCTTCTGCTTAAACGTTTCTATTATAGATGTGCTTCTGTGACCTAATAATCACATATACACAGCTGTTGATTACAACTTTGTACTGTAGGTAGCTTTTGTTACTCTACATTATTTTTAGAGCAGATCCAGGTCATGTTTCACTGAGCCCTCTTTTCAGTATCACACCTAAACACAGACCCAATTTTCTGCAGTTTTGGCCATCTTTATCCTTCAATTAGTTCTTCACTTGTTATTTGAGTGAAACAGCAAAATTCCATTCGTCCTTCTTTCTTCTAGACAGAAGAAACCAAGTATTGAGCTACTCAGTTTTTACTCTGTTGTTCAAGCAGTGCGTAACTACTGTGCCTGTTGATCGATCCTCAGCAACCTAATGTAGCTTTTAAGTTGGCCCTGTCATGAAAAGGGGCCCGGACCAGGTGCATTTCATAGGTCCCTTCCAACCTAAATTATTGTATGATTTTCTCTAAGGGGTAGCTTCCAATCTCGTAAATCTCAACTTTGCCCATTTTCAGGCCAAGGTAGTTTTGTATTTTAGTGCAAATGTCATTCATTTCTTAGGAAAGAAAAATGGGAGAAAGGGATGCACTAGTATGAACTAATCTGTCAATCTATTTTTTCATTCTCCACATGGAAATTCTGCAATTTTTATACTGAGAAAACTGTCACCTTTTTTTTGAGAAATGTACCATTTATTCCACTTGGAAAACAGGCAAAGCCAATTACAAGACTGATCATTTTGGTCAAAGCAATTACAGTCTAGCTTCCAAGCAGGGATTTGAGGAGTGAGACCTGTAATATTCCATCTAACTTGTCAGGCAGGCCCCTTGTTTTAGAGTTTTCTCACAAGGCTGCTCACATTGGAACTCCTAGTATCATTGGTATACCCAGGACCATATGCTCCTTATCTAGTCTTAGTTTTACATTAAAAACTGTCTTTAAAAAGCAAATGTTGCAGTAACTTCTCCTATGACAATAGTCAAGCAAGATCTCCCATATGTGAGTCAATGTAAGGTCATTATCCACAATTTTCAGTATTTCCTTCCTTGAGGTGCTTGTTTGGAATAAACCTTGAGAGGTCTGAGATAGAAATGGGCTTACTGGAGTTTTTGTTTTCTTCATTCTGTCTCCTGTGTAGTAATGATGGTGTTCATCTGCATCTTCTCCTCTCTTAGAATCAATTTCACTGACCTCCAGTTTTTTCATGAACCTTTCCTAGCCTAGAATATTAAATGCAGATGTTGGGTTTGGGGTTTTTTGCTTCCAATTCAATTTTCCCATTTCCAAAAGAATTTTAGGATGGGGGTTTTTTTACTAGTTTTGGAGTCTTCTAACTCCTTAACATTGATATATTTTTTTAAGTCTTCCAATCGTCTGATATATCATCATTTTGACTTTTTGTGCTATTTCTGCTAGTTTCTCTGCCAAAATATGTAGTTCTGTATCCCTGCCCTATCTTGAATTTTTTTTTATTAGGTGTGCATTTCCTTTTTCAATCTGGTGGTTTGTTTAAGGGCAATTAAATTCATAGGACATACCACTAATGTCCAGGAAACTTCGCGGCACTGATTTCTATGCAAGCCTTTAAAAGAGTCTGAATATTATTGAAAAGAGTTCTCATGCAGTTCTTATGTGTTGGCAGTAATTCTAAGTTAGTGAGGAAAAATATTAAGACTGCAGTCAGAGATGTGCCAAGTAGCTCTGGGGAAATCCAGGTGGCCATTAAGGTATGTGTCCGACCAGCATGCTGGTATAGATTTTTCATAGAAAAAAAGTATTAATAAGAAATAAAAATCCTGTGATGCTTTCATTCCACAGCTTTGTAAATGTTCCCTTTAGGTACTGATCCTTTGCCTCAATAAACAGTTTGGTGATTTCAGATATAACTTTCTCATTTTTAAAAGCATTTGGAGTGGTCTCTTTTGGACTTTTGGGTTAGATTATGTTACAAAGCAAAGTGTTATTTCCAGCCATGAGATCTGTTGAGGAATATAAATAACAGGAAATGTTTTTTTAAAAAAATTAAAAACCCAAGGCCCTAAAAAAACCCCAAAATAAAAAACCCAACAAAACAAAACTGTAAAGTAAATGTGAAATGTGCAGGATATAGGCATATACCAAACTGATTTTATAATGTGTGTAGATGGTTTCCTTCAAAAATTTTTTCGTATGTCTTACAAAAGGTATGGGAAAAAAAAAAGAAAATGTTACTATAACATACTCAAAGGCCATACCAAGTAAGTCCTCAGCCCTCTATTGAATAAGCTTTTTGTGCAGTTATACACAATAATTCATGCCTATCTGTCCATGCTATTATTACCATTATCTGTATTGTTTCATATCACAGTTAGCACCCAAAATGTGCTCATCACATACAAGAAAATCGACCAATGCCAAGAGCTCAGCTTTTGTTAACAGCAAGGGTCAAAAGTTGAGAACTACAGTGAAAGTTGCAATTCAGAAAAAAGCAGAAAGTGGCAGAAAAATGCTGGACTTTTTTTACTCTTTATTACAAAAGTAATATATTTTTGTGCTAAATTGCACAAAACTAGAACTAGAACTAGAGCTAACCTGCTCTAGTGAGAGGTGTCCCTGCCCATAGCAGGGGGGTTGGAACTTCGATGATCTTTAAGGTCCCTTCCAACTCTAACCATTCTATGATTCTATGATTGCTGTTGATGTCAGGGTTCATGGGTAAGCATTTCCCATTTCCTTCAGCCCTTCTTCCAACTTGATTGGGAGAAAGACTCCTCAAACAAGCCCAGCTCATCCGTCCTTCCTTCCTCCTTTCCTTCCTTCTTCCCTTCCTTTCCTTCATTTCCTTCTTCCCTTCTTTTAAACCTAGTTTTATTTGCTATGTCTGATCATACTGCTATCCAAGCATGCTCTGCAGCGACAAACAAGCTCTGCACGTTGAGACAGCCCTGAATGTGATTGTCATCTAACCACCAGTATCTCCCCAGCAATTGACCTGAAGTCCCAGGACTTTACTCAGCTGCTCCAGTCCTCCTATTGTGGTGAAAATCTCTCTTCACCTATTTTTGGTTCTGCAATCTTCAATCTTCTCCTTTTGCATGATTTGAAAAATGCAGGAGCAGCTGTGTCTGCCAAAGTTCCATGTGGGATAGTCATTTCCTGTGGTGGAAAAATATGCACTCCACAGTAATTACTGTAAGTCAAGTCCATTCAATCTGGACAAGGACTTTTATTGTCTTAAGCAGTTTGGGAGGATTTGGGAGGCCTAGTCTCCAAAGTTGGTAGGATAGCAATCTCATAGATGTTAGAGCTGTGACACGAGTTAGATCGCTGCATATATGGGGTCGCAGAGTTTTTGGCATCATAAGCACAGAGATCTAAAGGTGGAATATAGACTCCAGTTTCTCATTAATAAGTCTAGCTTAAGAGGTAGACATGGGATAATCACTATATAGCTTTCCTATTTCCCTTTATGAACTTTGCCCTACATACTTTCTTGAACTTCTAAGGTTTTTTTCCCCCTCTCTTGTGGTTTGTATAGAAGTGTATAGAAGGTACCCTTTCTTCACCGCTTTATTTTTATTTTTCAGATCTTTCACGTGACACACAAAAAGGGAGACATTAAATGGTTTTCTATGAAGAGGGCCACACCATGGCTTTAAAATAACAGTTATATCTGTAAACGCTATCAAATCATGAGCTCAGCCTGACTTTTTCTTTCTCTCCCTTTCAGCTTTCAGTCAACTAGTTACTTCTCTTCATCTCCAAAAGTGGTTGGTTGTTGTTCTTGTACTGCTGCACTTGCTGCTATTGTTTCAAGATTGAATTTGGTGGAGGAAAGGAACCTGTGATCCTTGGGCACCTGTGAAAACACCTGCCACAAAACCATAGAATTGTATATATTTTAGTTTAAAAAAATTGCTCTTTAACATATTAATAGGAGGATCCTCCATTTGACTAAACTAAACTTTGGATACTTCTTTATTACTTTCCTTTTCCCCAGTTTTTTTATATGTTTATATGAGCTGAAGTCTCTACGTGTAGATTTTAGTTCTGTATTTCAGTCTTGCCATAATTTTCCCAGCTGTGGTTTGATCTTTTGCAGACATCCTAGTAGGCCCTAGACCACAATCTGAAAAACACTACTTGGAAAATATTTAGTCTTTAATTCTTGTTTTGGCCTTTTTATGGAGTTAGAGAATTGATGGGTCCAAGTTCATTGACTTAAGTTGTTTGGGAACAAGACTTTCCTATGAAGAATATTGCCTGATAACAACTCAAAGTAGGGCATATCAGCTCTTGAGGACAATACCTTTGTACAAAAATCAGCAAAATACTTAAATTTGTTTCAAATTCCTCCACCGTCTTGTCAGCTTGTGATTTTCTGCCTGACAGAGGCATGTAAACCCAGCTTGCCAAATCTGTGAAACCCTTACATATCCTGGTAAGATCCAGATATGCTGACTGTGGATCATCTTTAGTTCACGCTTGCCTGCATCTTTACCTTCCGAGTCCCTGTGGCTGACCGGTCCAGTTCTGCAAGAGCATTTCACCTTTCCTTGTAGCCAAGCGTGTGTAATCAAAAACCTCTAGGTCAGGAATCCTAGGCAGTGCTCTTCATATTTTCCTTTTGATTTCATACAAAGGAACATAAACAGATTATTGTGATGCATAAGGTCAAATGATAAACTCCCAGTAAAGCAATGGAACATGTTGTGTTGAGCTGTCACTGATTAAAATTACAGTAACTGTTCTAGATAAGGTGTTCCTGCTGTGCAGGAAGCAGGAAAACTTCTTTGGAGTCTTCTGTCTCTAGGTGTGCATTAATTTGTACATTGTCCAAAATGTATCTTCTAGCTATTACTTTAAAACACCCAACGTATTAGCAAATCTTCGTTTGTGCTTCAGTGATTCTTCCGAAGGAATATCCAACTGCTCTGCTGCAGTTCTCTGAATAATCACCTTTCCTACCAGATGAGAATACTTCTTGACCAAAAAAGTTACTGTACCACATGCCCAATGTGAATTATCGACTGCTCAGACCCAATTTTTAAAAGTATGTATTTGTTTAAACAATTTGAAGTTGATCATGAAGAAGATTTTGTGTCTAGAACTTATTATTATTTAATTTATGATTTATTTGATATCTCCCTCCTACAGTAGGGTAATAGGGGTTGCTCAAAATGGTCTTGCAGCATGTTGGAATAAATATTAAAATTAATCCAAACAGGCTTTTTAAAGCTCAAAACAAGCCCATGTTTCACTTAGAAATATCCACAAATTATCCACAATGCATCTGTTCAGCATACCGATCTTTTTAAGTATTTCCCTTAAAAAAGAAAAGAAAACCCTAGAAATAAAGGCAATTGCTTATGTAAGCAATTTCAAAGTTAAATATTGTCTTAGAAGTACTGTCGATGGAAAACAGTTGCTTGGTACTGCATGATTAGTCCACTGAGGTTAATTAGCAAGCTGTTCGGGTTTTGCAGGAGCCAAGAAGCAATAAGAGGTAATCCAAAGTTTGGACTGAATTATTCTCTCTCTTGTAGGGACTTGCAAATGGAGTTCACAACTTTCCAACCGTGCAGAGGGTGGTATGGTTTTTTTCTTTAGAAAATTGCTGTTTGGAAACAATTTCAGCAATACATTACAATGCTATGTTATAGTCATGAGCTACCAAGTTATCATTGGTAAGTGATCCCTCACAAGTCAAGAGCTGGATGCTTAATTGCTCGTTTCTGGGATTCTCATTTTGCTCTGTGTTTAGGCTCGAAGTTAGGGCCCATTTTCCAGGCCTATGGTCCTTTGTGACTCCTGTCCTATGGATCTCTCTCGCTGATGGAAAAGATGCTCTGTGTTAGGAGAGATTCACCACTGGTGCACCCAAAGCGTATGAAAAGTCTCTCTGCAGGTGGCGTGCGCGGGAGGAGGTTACTGCTCGTAGCTCAGGGGGAAGGCAGGAAGAGGGTGCTGTTGACTGGGGGCGTACACGCTCCGCATCGGGCTGCTGTGGCATGGAGGACATGCGGGTCCTGCAGGGAGGCACTGAGCCATTGCTGAGCCATTACTGAGCAGTGAGAGGTGCCCAGGTGCTGCCAGCCTGGTTCCAGGAGAGCTGAGAAGCGGCTTGCGGGGATAGCGTGTGCTGGAGGAAGGAAATACAGTCTGTTCCTAGCTCTGCCCTTGCTGTAAGATCTTAAGCAGTGCCCACCTGCCTCATCTGTCTGGTGTCTTATGCGTAACATTTTTAGGTTTGCAGCTGTTTTTCAATAGCTTCTAATTGAAAGTGTAAGTTTCAGCTGAGCTGCAGAGTTAGAAACCACCTCGTCTTGCCTGTCCGTCACTGTTAATCGAGTATTGAAGGGCGGGAGCGGCTTAAGCAGAGGAGCCTGGCCTGGGTGTTTTTCTTCCATCTTGTTCCATCTTCTGTGTTTGGTTCCCAGCACAGCTGTGATGAAAAGAGATCATAACTACAGTACAGACTGGTGTTGTGCGACATTACTATGAAAAGATAAGAAGGAGACACTGCACAATACCTTTTAATTACTTCATATATTTACTATTAACATATATTCAAGCAACTGGATCTTTGCCTTGGCTGAGCTCCTGTCCTGGAAGACAAGACCTATGTTTCACCACTGGCCTTGTCTGTCACTGTTGGTGGGTCTGAGATGCATTGAAGTGGGGGTTTGTGTTCCCATGAATGAAAAATGTGCAAATAAATAGCAATGTGCTTTACTTACTGCCAGAACTGAAATTGCATGTGTGAGAGGAGACAGACTGAAACCAGTGGTACTGTCAATCAAACAGTTTAGTATGTGTGCAAAGAATTATCAAAAGGACTGGTAAGTTACGTGTTCAGAGAGGCCTTACACATTTAGCACAAAGAATGTCTCAGCATTTTCAGAGCAAGAAATGAGGCCTTTTTGTTCTTCTCCAGGAGGTGAGTAGCACCAAGGTGTGTGTTGGCAGTTTGCTTGCTCCAGGTTTTGAAAGAATGCTTAGTTTGCAAAATTTTCATCTCTTCTATTTTATTCATCTCTATTCTATTTTATTCTATTCTATACAGTTACGAATTCCATGTGAAACCTAGAAACCCTCTTGGTGAAGGTCCAAGTAGCAATGTTGTGGCATTCAGTACTGAATCGGGTAAGAACTTCCAAAGGTCCGACCCTCATTTACAGTGGCTCTAGTATCTAGTTTGTGGATACTATCTAGTTTGTGGCATATACGGAAGGCTCTGTTGCTTCATTTTGCACGTTTGGCTTTGTTCTTTACCATCTCCAGATTGGCTTTTTACTACTGAGTATGTTACGGTAGTGCCTGGAAGGCCAGCCTGAGATCAGGGCTGTATCGTGTGAGGATGTAAGATGGCCAGACTGCAGGAGAAAAAAAACAGGAGCACGGAGAGTTTGTCTGGTGTTCTTTATGAAGAAACTAACTTTATCCTTAGAGAAGGCTCAGTCATTTAAGATTAATATTCCTGACCTTTCTGTATCTATCAAACTCATTAATGACTTCTGGATGGGGAACGTAAGGTTTTCCTTTGGGCGGATGTGTTTACAGGCACTTTTGCTACCTGGTCAATAAGGCTCCTGTGTGATAGTGATGTCTTTTGGCTGAAATAAGGATTGAGAAATAGCAGTTGTGAAACGTCAGTGTCCCAATCTGTCCTCTTCCATCCTGTTTACTCTCCTATGAAACTGTTAAAAAGGTGTATACCAGCCTATTTTGAGCGTTGGTTGGTTTCCAAGTTCAGTCCTATCTCACTGGGAGGTGAGAATCGGAGAGTGCCTTTGCTTTCCTTATTCTGGTTCCTTATGCGGCTGACTACAGTTGCTGACTACAGTTGACTTGCTGACTTTATACAAGCAAGATACCATCTTTTGTGCAGAAGTGTTTATTGCTTGATAGTACTTAAGGACCGTATAAAACACAAAATGGATTTAGCCTTTTTAAAAGGACTTTCTCAATCTGTATTTTGAGCCAGGTGTAATAATATAATAGTCCTCATCTAGTGCTGTCACTGATGGATGAGAATTTTGGCTGAGCAAGGGATTAGTCAGGGAGGAGTTCAGACTATGCCACACATATTTAAAAACTGTGAATACACTCTTTGTAATCCTAGATTGTTAATACTGAAAAAATGTTTATGCCAAGTTCAGTGTTCATGAATGACAAGTCTTATGTTCTGTCTCCTATTTAACTTGGACAAATTAAGCGGTCAGTTTTATTTTTTCTTAATTGCACACATCCATTTCTTGCTTTTGGGCTTTCATAGCCAAGTTTTGTGTGGCAAGTATTACAGAAGGGTCCTTTTTATTATTTAAGTTTTGAAATAAAAAAAAAATGCAGTAGAATTGGGGTTTGCTGGTTACAGGTTTAAATTCTCATTTTTACTAGAACTGGTTTTGGCTGATATTGTCCCATAAGTACAATTTTTAAAAGCTCATTGATACTGTAGTTTGACATGAGAATTACATTGCTTTTAATTTAATTTAATACAAAAGTGAACTTTGCTTCCAAAACTCTTTCTGTTTCACAAATTGCAGCTTATGTCAACTGTAGAAAATCACTTACCAATGCTTTTCCACTGAAATATTGGGAAAGTTCATTTTACGGTATCTGATTGTATGTTTGTTTTCTTCCCCCAGCGGACCCAAGAGTGAGTGAGCCAATTTCAAGTAAGCCTTTTATGTATAGTATATTGTCTTCTGATCAGGATTTTTTCCAGAAATGAGATAGCATAATTTTCATTATGGGGGTGGCTGTACTGCAGCAGTTAAATGAGTTATGGAATCAAACAGCATTCACACATGATTTCACTCCTTCCACCCATACGCCTGGTAAGGAATTCATGCCAGGTTATTTGTTTACCTGAGCGGAACACAATCAACGTGATGTGGTGCTCCCATGGCAGCTGGGATGGCTTCAAACCAATGTACACAAATGAGCCAAGGACAGCCTCATATTTTCTCAGCCTTGTCATTAAAGCAAAGGAAAGCTCTGTAAAATGAATAAGCTACTCCACACTTTTTAAGTGAGTTAACAGAGCACAACTCAGAGGATACTATTTATCTGCCATTGTGTTTTAGAAAAATGTTCTGCTTCTGAGGGCTTGATCCAGCTCTGCTTTAGGCCACTTACAAGATTCTTGCTGTCTTTGGTGGGAGGTGGACTGAGCTTTTGAAGAACAGCTGAGATTGCTCAAGCAAGTTGGGCTGCTTTTGCATTTGTAATGGACATCACTTTGACAAACACTGAGACACCATTTCTTTCCACATAATTCGTGACGAATTTTGTGTATTTTTGTTAAATCACATACAGTTTGCTGCAAGTTGACTGTCCTGGCTTGAACCCACTGGAAAACAGTGACTGTATCACACACTTTGTAAATGAGAGTTTTGCCAGCACACAGACATCGTTCCCCTAATGAGGTCCTAGACTGAGCTTACTTCAAACTGGCAGCACACACAGAGAGCAGAAGCAGTTGACTACATCAATCATATCTGCACCCTTTGGTGCTTCCCTGAAATAACTTTCGTGTTCAGAATGTAGGTGCCTAGCGCCATGGTGCTTTCTGCTCCATCAAGGTTTCTAATTCTCTTTATTTGAACATATGTGTTGTAAATAATTTTGTATGCAGCATCATACTTCAGCCTCTTTCTTCCTGTCCTGCAGTGGGAAAGGATGCTATCTGGACTGAAATCCCATTCAATTCGGACACCTATTCAGAATGCAAAGGGAAACAATATGTAAAGAGGACTTGGTATAAGAAGTTCGTAGGTGTGCAGCTGTGCAATTCTTTGAGATATAAGATATACCTCAGTGATTCACTTACAGGTAAGAGACATTCAAATCAGTGTCGTCCACATTATACACTCATTGAAGATATCATGGTTCCAGAACTAAGAGTTTTAACACGACAAGCTCAGCTGAAGTATGATCAGGTATATTTAATCTGGTCCACTGACAGATTAATCGTAAAGAGTAATCTACTTCTGCTCAGTAATCATTGATTTGTTTGATGCTGAATTTTCAGACTCGAGTTACTTCTCTGTGGTGATCATCTGATTTTAAGTACCTGTTAGTATCCTGGGGGTCGTACGGAAAACTGATAAAGATCAAGTCTCTGCCAGTGAATAGCAGATATTGTAAAGGTGCCAAATTTGTATTTAAAGAGTAGCCTGGAATAGTTCTTAATTAGAGGATTAGGAACTAATTTTAGACCAGGATTAGACTCAGTCATTCCATCTCTCGGGTTACTTCATTACTGTGAGGCTTATAAATATATGACTTCAACTCTAGTCAACAGGTTTTTCTCACCTGCTTTGACATTTTTGTTTTGTTTTCACATTCCCCTTTTTTGCTTATAATCTCTTCTCCTCCCCCACCCCCTTTCTTTTTCTTATGTTATGTTTTATTACTAACAGCAGCTTCCTGGCCTTATCTTCTTAAGTTTTGTTCAGTGCTTTGAGGTCACTAGCGTGTGATGTATTTATGACCTGAATCAAGTCACACATGCTGTGTGTATAAGCTGGAGAAACAGCCTGTAAAAAGTGTTTTCCAGTTAGTTGATAGTTAAGCAGAACTTTGTGTCTCAAGTAGATTGTACCAGCTATATTTAGAAATCTGCTAACTTCTTATAATCCATCCCAATCTCCTGTCTTTCTTCTGTATGAGGTCTTTTATCAGAGCTGCATGGACAACTTTATCACAATGAATGTTATTATGGCATCCAGAGCACAAAGATCGGAGTGTCGGAAATGTCTTTTGAGTTAGGCAGTATGTTCATCATATTGGATTGAACTAACTAGAAGAAACTATGGCTGAAGGAATTAACTTCCACAACCCAAAATTTCCCCATTTCAGAGCTCAGCACCTCACAGGAGTAGGGCTCTGGTCTCTGTAGGAACATGGAGAGAAAAGAGGAGGGGAGTGTAGGGCAAACCAAGATGATATAATTTTTAAGCTGCCGGCCTCGCACCCGGCACCGTTGTCCCATGAGCAGACAAGGAAGGAAAGCCCTGTCGTTAATAGTAAGTACAATACCTCATATATAAATAATATCTTGGCAATTATGTGAATAAAAGAGACTGTTTTGAACAGAGGTATCATTCATTCAACTGTCGCTGTACAAAGCAGCTGCGATCAAATGACAAACACTGGCAATGAGGCATAGCATATCACAAAACCAGCCAGTGGAGGAAATAGCAGTGCTAATCTAGCAGGACTAGACTTCAGCCCTAAATCAAGTGAATTAACACTGCAGTGAAAGCTACTTCAATCTCAGAAGAAAAGTTTAATATATCAGGAGCCCATTTTCCTATTTTCATTAGATTGTTTTCGTTCTTGCTGGAAGGGTGGTGATTTAACTTGGCTGGAGAAAGGTGGTGGTAGCCACATTGTACTCATTATGCTCGCTAAGCCTGGTTCTTGCGCTTGAATGGTTACAACCGGTGCGGACCAGTTGTCACAATATTTGAAAGAGCTGAAATATTTATGTGGCAGGAAAGCCGCTTTCCCCCCGTTTCCTAAGTGAGACTGTCATGGCACAGGCCGTTCTCTCTATATGCAAGGGAGAAGGTTTCCCATGGGAAGCCAAGCTGTGTTCTGGCGTGTTTCGCTGTCACACACCGTGTCTGGTGGTGCCCCTGAGGCCAGCAGCAGGGTACCTGCTGTGTGTGCTGGTAGTGAAGGGCTGTGCTGGGCTCCGGGTTCCACCTCCTGCTGAAAACATCTTCCAAAACTGTTTGAGCTGTTTGAGCAGCCTCACGAGCTGGAAATTTGGGTGCGTTGTACGAATGCTGTTGCATATGTCAGCTGACAAACATATCTTTGCATGCTGGCTTTTATCGTGGAATTATACTCCCAGTATTGCAGTATTCACAATGTATAAAACAAAGCTGGCATCTAATTTTCTGAAGACCACCCGTAAGGGAACATGGGGNCTATCTCCAAAAGAGAAATAATGATCTAGTCATTTATTAGCTAAGCGTTTTTAAGTGTGTTCCTTTATTATGGAAAGAATTGGGCAGTAAGAATTTAAAGGCCAGTGAGAATGCTGCTAATTTATGTATAGCAATTGTTTGAATTATGCATAGGTTACGCTGTGAGCCAGAAGAGTATGTGTGTATCTGGAAGTTACTGTTCTTGTGTTAGCCGTAAAAATATCTGGTTTATTCTGTCTCTGATGAAGAAAAACTGATCTATGTTACACATGCCAGGACTGTTCTATAAACCAGCATCTACTGCTGACCTCATTTAACAGTCCTCCAGAGCAGTCACTGTAGGCATTCCAGAAAAGCAGGCCACCTAAAAAAAAAAGTATTTATTGAGGGGAGGAAAAAAATAAATTCTAAGTGTGACCTTCAACAGCCATGGAAAAAAAATGCCGTTTTGGGCAGCCTGAATGTTCTTAATTTCAGACCAAAAACTTGCAGAGAGGAACTCCCTCTGACCAGTTCTCCTATGGAAAAAACATGCCTGCAGCCAAAGCTAGATAGTAATAAATAATTTTCTAAAGCTAGAGAAGAACTGCATGCACAGAGACTGTCAACTGGAGGTGAGAATTTTTGTCAAAGTATTGATCAAATCAGAAAAATAGGAGAAAGAGAGAGAGAGAGTTTATTGGTAGGCTGCTGTTTTATTAATTGCACTTTAGGGAGCAGTATTATAAGCCACCTCACCACAAAAGGCCAGACTGGCACAGATTCAAGGCTACAGGACACCCAACACCTAATGAGTAACTGGACTTTCTGCTTAGCTTATACCTGAGTACCGAGCCTATTTCTAAATGCTCTCACCTTTCCTTTCAACCTCACAACCAAAGAACATAGAAGAACAACGAGTGCTGTGAAAGGAGTTAGCAAAAACGGTGAGCTTATCTGAAAATGTTTCCTGCCAAGGCTGGGGAAGAAAACATAGCATGCTTTCCTCCATCTTCTGAACTGAATTTTACTAATGTCTTGCAAATCAAATCAGTAAGTAAAAACATCTGTCAAAACTCTTTCACTGTGAGTCCTTTTTTTAACAAGGTAAGCACAGCCCGTAACATCAGGACACCCTGCATGAGGCTCTTGAGACCTTGTTTTCTACTCGGTGGCAGTCAAGTGTCCTGTTAAGCAATCCTGCAAATAAATACACGGGCACGCTTCATGCTCTGGATAAGCAGTTACTATACCGAGGTCATCTATTTGTTAAAGGATATCACTTGCACGTACATGTTGTAAAAATATGATGATTTATAAAACAGGCCTTGGCTGTGTTATGAGGTGTTCTATAAAAACATCTTTGAATGTGCTGGGTGCTTCCTGACAGGGAACCAAACCTGCCTTCTATTCCTCATTTTTGATACAATCAGGATGAGGTTCTAGGTAATAACAGAATTTCACTTACTGTATGAAATGTAGGGAGGAGAAAAAACACATTCAGGCATAGATTTTGGCCAGGAATCATAGAATGGTTTGTATTGGAAGGGACCTTAAAGATCATCTGGTTCCAACCCCCCTGCCATGGGCAGGGACACCTCTCACTAGACCAGGTTGCTCAAGCCCCATCCAGCCTGGCCTTGAACACTTCCAGGGATGGGGCATCCACAACTTCCCTGGGCAACATGTTCCACTGTCTCACCACCCTCAGAGTAAAGAATTTCTTCCTAATATCTAATATTCTATAATCTAAATATCACCTCTTTTAGGTTAAAACCGTTACCCCTCATCCTATTGCTACGCTCCCTGATAAAGAGTCCCTCCCCATCTTTCCTGTAGGGCCCCTTTAGGTACTGGAAGGCTGCTATAAGGTCTCCCCGGAGCCTTCTCTTCTCCAGGCTGAACAACCCCAACTCTCTCAGCCTGTCTGAATAGCAGAGCTGCTCCAGCCCTCTGGTCATCTTCGTGGCGCTCCTCTGTACTCACTCCAACTCCATGTCCTTCTTATGTTGGGGGCCCAAAGGCTGGACACAGTATTCCAGGGGGGATCTCACAGGAGCAGAGCAGAGGGGCAGTATCACCTCCCTCAACCTGCTGGCCACGCTTCTTTGGATGCAGCCCAGATTGCAGTTGGCCTTCTGGGCTGTGAGCGCACATTGCTGACTCCTGTTGAGCTTCTCATCCACCAACACTTCCAAGTCCCTCTCCTCAGGGCTGCTCTCCATCCATTCTCTGCCCAGCCTGTGTTCGTGCTTGGGATTGCCCGGACCCACGTGCAGGGCACTTTTGTCTACAGCCATAAGCGCTGTATTTGGAGTATGCACATAATGTTCAAAATACAGCTACAGAACCTTAGAGGAAAAGAATCGTAGCGTTCAACTTGGCTTCCCCACATAGCAAAGAGTGCAGCCCATTGCCTCTGGTGGTTTTTGGAAATAGCCCTCACTAAACTGGATTTCAACTTTGCTGCTTCTTTGCTTTCAGGAAAATTTTATAACATAGGAGACCAGAGGGGCCACGGAGAAGATCACTGCCAATTTGTAGATTCATTCTTAGACGGAAGGACGGGACAGCAAGAAGATCTACCAGTCAAAGACGGTAATTCCTTACGCCTGTCTCTGTAGCAAACCTTGGTGATTCCTTTGTTTATGTTTCTTTTTGCCCCCAGTAGATTCAGCACCCACTGCTGGGGTGGGCGATGGAAAGGGACTGCCTGCTTTGCAGGCAGAAGAGAGTCGAGAAGTTTTTGAAGATGAGCAATGACTTATAAAAAGAAGGTTATGACTCGGGTTCTGTTAGGTAGTAAACAGCCTCTCTCCTATTTAAAACATTCCAGCAGATTATTCACAGTTGGTATTACATATTTAAACCCAACCACAAATTTGACTTTGCAGAGAGGCATGAAGTGTTATGTTCAAACTAGCAAGGTTGATTTAAAGTGCAGTAAATCATCAGTTGGGCATTGAACAGCTTTGTTTAGTGCTAATGAGAAACTAAAAAGTTATTACTGGAAAATATAATTCATGCTGCAGTAATTCTGTGTGCACTAATTTGAACCGGGTGCCTAGAATTCCAGTCTGGTCTAAGTGGGCATGGGACTGGATGTCCTAAACGCAGCTGTGACCTGCCTGGCTATTTTTCACATGTTGCTGAGGCTCGGGCATAAGAAAATTGTATTCCTGTCAGCTGAACTCCTACCTTGCTTGTTTGCCAGTGTGAGAGAGTCCATTCCCTTGTGGGGTAAGGATGCAGGCTGTATTGATGAACGCATGCATGCTGAGTGTGCCATGGAATATTTTATGGAGAAAAATATCAAAATGGTTTTCAGTACAGTACCAGTGTGTTGTCCAAACCTTCCTGTATGTAGTGCTTCATTTATAAAACACCTTACAGAAGTACAGAAATGCATCGACGTAGGTTTGGGAGATTAAAGTGAAGTGCCTAAACCTTTCACAAGGTTTTCCAGAAACAAAGTAGGTGAACAATCTGAAAAGTGTTTGCATATGTGAATTGGTAAAGGTATTTTGTTTATATAAGGGATTGTATGAATTCAATTTGGCGTTGCCAGAACAGCAGATGTCGCAGTTGTATCAGATACACTTTTTAAAGAAGATTTTATAAATACAAAGAAAAACCCCTTCTACATAAAAAGCTTGCTACCCCAGCTTAAGAGACATTTAAAACTGATGTGTTTTCAGCAACTGGATTTAATGGCATGGATTCAGGAGCTACATTCATTTTTAAGGAAAAAAAAAAACACCCACAAACAAACACCCAATAACAAAACAAACAAGCCAACAAAAAAAGCCCCAACCTTTTCTGTAGCTTCTTTTTTTCTAATAAATGAACTGAACAGAGTAAAGAACAGATAGGTTGTCCATTGCTGCTCAGTTGCTCCCTGGCTGCACAAGTTGGGTTCTGTTCAAACCAGAATTACCTATGTATGTTTGACCTGAAGTGCAGGGAGGGCATCGTGACGGCTGTTGTAGAACAATAGTGAGTGTGTGTGTATGTGTGTGTTCATGAGTGCGTGCACACACACATGCTTTAGCCAAACATACATGTCTGATGACCGGGTTGGATTCAGCAGTAATTACTTGCTCACTTTAGTTTTTAACTTGATGTTAATTGTTTGAAGCGCATGTATTGTCATGCCAAACAGATGTAAAGCAGGAGCTATGGTGTTTCACCTGGGGATGGGGAGATAATGTGAAATATCCCCATCTGTCAGGTTTTATTTAGGTTCACCGCAGTGTTAAGGCTGCTGCAGTGGAGACTATTTAATCATCGTAACTTTACAAGGAGGAACAGCCTCCCGAGTGGCAGCCAGAGGGGGAAGGAGAGGGCACAGGCTTCATCCAGCCAGCACCATCCATGGATGGGTGCTGGGAGCAGAGGTCCGGAAGGCAGGCAGGCTTCGCCCCTCTCCTGCTCCGGGCTGCAGCGGCTTCCTGCCGCTTTTATTTGAGTTGGGGGGACAAACGCCAGGTGTTTGAGGGCGCTAATGGTCGGAGGGGCAGCAAGCGGACCTGTTTGTGGCAGGTGGGTCAACAGCTTAGTGACTTGTTTGGACGTTGACTAAACTGTACACAGCCTTCACGGGGGAGTGAAAGGAAGGGACCCTCCGAGGGCTTCCTGCAAACACAGCGCTCTTCTCCCTTCCAGGCTTCTTCAGGGCAGTCCGTCAGGAACCCGTCAAATTCGGAAAAATCGGCGGGGAGACTCACATTAACTACGTTCGCTGGTACGAGTGTGGAACGTCGATACCTGGGAAATGGTAGACGCGCCGTGAACTTGGTGAAAAGGCCCAGCACTTCCAACAACCCCCCCCAACACCCTCCCCCCGACGGCCCAGCGCAGGCTCCATGGTGGAAATGTTTATGGTGGGCCGGGCACCTAAGCAAGTTCGCTGATGTGCAAAGGTTTATACAAGTCTAATGCCAATACTGCATTAATTGTGTAATAGTGTAGGCTGCTTACTGTAGTAGTTATCCAGTTTTACAAATTTGTTTTTAGATTTAAAAAAAATAATAATAATAAATAAATCCCAAACAGGCTCGGGACTTGTTGTAGGATAATGTATAGGGAAGCTGGCTCCCTATTCCTGAGGTATGGTTTACATGGTATTTTAAAAGATACGGTGTGTATATTATTTATCACAGTGTTGTAATAAATGTTTTAAGGCACAGTTATGGCAGAGTTGGTGATGGAATGCAATGTGCGTTAGTTTTTTTAATATTCACTGGTCTTCTTGTAAGTGCCATAAGCTACCTGTCCACATAGGTCGGTAATGTCCCTCCAGTAGAAAAGACTCGGCAATTTTTTAATACCCTGCAACCAGTAAACTTGAAGCGCTTTCTCCTTACGTGTACAAACAGTTTATGCTCCTGCCAAAACGCTGAGGTAGGTCGCTAGACACGCAGCTTTGAATGATCAAGTTAGTGGGTTTTTTCCACCTGTTTTTAAAAATGCCTCACCTCCAGCAAGGGCACGTTCAGCCCATTGCTACAGAGGTAAGAGCCCCTGCCCCTGGGCAGCGGTTGGCGGGTGGGTTTGGTTTCCCCCGATATCAGCAGACCAGTACATGTGCACATGGAATAAAGAAAAAAATGGAACGGGCCCCCACAGCGGTGGCTTTTCATGAAAATGTGGTTTCCAGAGACTTGAGACTTACTCGTTCAAAAGCCAAACGTATGTACAGTGCAGGGGGACTCGGAAAGATACATGAAACGGGGAAAAAAAAAAATAAGCTAGTTATAACAGCATGATCAGGTTTATTTTATTTAATAAAAAAACAGTGGGTTAAAGTGTTGTTCATTGGGGACAAAGGGGAAATAGCAATAACTGAACTTTAAAACTGCTTTACAGTAATTTTGATTAAAACCTCTCCCAAAGCTACTTGTTGTACTGCTTAAACATTTATGAACTAAATAAAGAGATGTAGGGTTTGTTTTTTTTTTTAAAGGTGTTATTCATTACATTACTAATGGATTGAAAAAATATGAACAGGAACACCCAGATATATATATAGTAGAAATAGTCATTTATAGAAAATGCCTTATAAAGTACATTGCAGGTACACTGTACTCCTAATAAAATATTTTTTAATCAAGTGTTTTTCTTAGTGTTTTACATGAACACACATACTAGTTTCCGTGGGCAACACTGCTGTTTGAGGCAGCAGCTTGTTGGGAGCCGGGCAGGCGCTGAGCTGAGCGATGCGCCCCTGCCGTGTCAGGGCCGAGGAGAGCACAGAGAGCAGGAGGAGGCACAGCCCTGGCTCACGGGGAGCGCGCAGCTGCGGGGG
This sequence comes from Chionis minor, assembly GCA_013398295.1. NCBI lineage: Eukaryota > Metazoa > Chordata > Aves > Charadriiformes > Chionidae > Chionis > Chionis minor. The sequence continues at coordinate 84,301 of VZSF01006476.1, forward strand.
GAGCCGCCGCAGGGAAGGACGCGGAAGGTGGGAATATGTTCCTTCACTTTAGTTCCCGATTCGGCTTTATGAGAGTTCAAGCAGCTTGCGCCGGGGTTTTTTTGGTTGGTGGTTTTTTCTTTTTTTTAATTCCCTACTTACTTTTATGCATTCCTAGAATCCATAAGATGGAAAATATTAACTGAGAGAATGTTTTGCCCTCTGCTGTTATATGGTCTATTGAATGCCTTACAGCTCTTGATCTGCTTTTTCTTGGCTCAAAATTGAGTCACTAGAATCGCACTCCCAAGTTTTTCTGGGTGGCAAAGAACCTGTGGAAAGTTGTTCCTTTTTAAGAGTTCTTTTTTAAAAATACATATTGGGCTTAAATTTTCAAGTAATAAATCAGTTCTCCCCCTGCCCTTGTTAAAGTGAAATTGGTAAGGGCTCTAGGATTTTATGTTTTGGCTGTTATTCAGATGGTAAAAGGGGTACTTGGCAATTAATATGAGCACACAGTGCAAAACGATCTACTGCTGCATAACCTCTGCAGCAGCAATCTCTGTCCACAACGCTTCTCCCTTTACACACTTAAACATCCATCTCTTCTCCTACCCACCTGAGCACCCCTGGTCTTACATCAGCACGCGCCCTTGTCTTAACACAGTTTTCTTGTCCACTATTACCTAAACTCTAAAAATCAAGATCAGGCAAATAATAGATTCAGGGTTTTTATTAGTTTTCCATGTGAGCATTACAATTTATAATACATCATATCTAGTTTTACCTCCAGAACGAATCTAATTTACTACATCATCGTATTAGTAAAAACAAGCCTGAGAAGTGGGCTAAACTTCCAACTAGCATCTTCGTATCCTCCAAACAAGGCAAGCTAGAATGTCAATCACTTTGCGGACATTTAGGTAGTGTTTCCCAAAAAAACCAACCCAGCCCCAAATTAAACTAGGAAGCGTATACAATTTAAAGCAGGAAAGATTCGTTTGGTCCTTCCCTTCCCCCCAGCAGAATTTACTTAACAGCTATAGTTTTGCCTCATTACAGTTTTGGAATCCCAATTAAACATCCTGGAGTCTGTCGGGATGGAATCGCAGGCACCGGTCGCCCGTGCCGGGTGGCACCTCCTTACCGGTACCCCGGTCCCGGCTGGGTGTAGCCCTGGGGGCCGAAGGGTGGCCGGTTTCGGGCGTAAGGGTTGGGCCCGCTGGGCGGGGGGGTGAAGCCGGGCCGCGGCTGGAAGGTGCCGGGGGCAGCCGGGGAGGCCGGGGGGCCGCTGTAGGCTGCGGGCTGGGACGCCTGCGTGGTGTAGGGCTGCGGGGGCGCGTAGCTGCCCCCCGCGAACTGCGGCGGCTGCTGCGCCGACAGCTGCGGCGGCTGCCCGGGGAAGGCGGCGGCGGCGGCTGGGGCGGCGGGGGCCGCTGGCTGGCTGTAGGCCGGGAACTGCTGGGCTTGCTGCGAGGGGGGCTGCTGCTGGCTGTATCCGGCTGGAAAGGCAAAGAGCGAGGCGGGGTGAGAGAGAGAGAGCAGAAGGCACGAGGGCCGGTGCAGAAATACCTTTCTTGGCTTGTTCGTTTACGGTGACAAACGCGACACAACGCGGTAAGCGCAGAAAAGGCAAACCAAGAATGAACTGCACGTTTTCCTGCCTTTCGCGTAAAGCACGCTGCCTGGGGCTTGGTGCGCCAACGCGGCAGCACAGCAACACTGAAAACGGCACAAAATAGTTTTCCCTGTGACTGACAAGAAATAATAATAAAAAAAAGACAAATACTATTTTACCATCGTGTCACACGGAAAATAAAAAGCTGTAATTTGCAAATGAGGCAAAACACAACCTTTCTCCCCAAACAAAAACTCCAAACTAAACTATCACGAAAAGAGTGTCGGGATTTAATATAAGTCATACCTTTGGTTAAATCATAGGTGTTTTCAGCTCTTTAAGGTTAAATATGAAAAAGTTGTGCAGGACAGAATACTTTAGCACAAAACTCCCATTTAAACATGTCCCAAACTTGATTTTTCTGTATAAAACCAGCTTCCAAAAGGAATTTCTCTTATTGAAGACTTTAAAATGACACAAAGTTCTTTTATGTAGAAATAGCTACTTTTATCCATCATGAAACACACCTGCAGCTACTTGCAATGAAACCTCTCCAGTGACTGGAATCCTGTCAGCATTAAACACCAGACACACAAATTATTAAAAGTGCACAGCCCTAAACAGAAAGAGTAAGGATTGAAGAATGCACTGGAGTAAATGCTGAAACTCACCTTGAAACTGAGGTCAAAATTTACTCATGAAACAAACCTCCGAGGGGTCCATTTTTACTACCATGAGTAAGTAACCACATTGTTGCCTAGGAGATCTACCAGAGCAGGAATGGATCTTGCTCTTGGGGGACACGGGTTTGAAAGGAGACAATACTCATGGGAACAACAGCAAAACAAACAAACAAGAAGTCCCATGAGTCCCAAAGATCTTCAAAGGCTGCTGCCAAGAGATCCTCAAAAAAAAGACTGTTTCTGAAAGATTAGGGTAATCATGAAATTAGTTATGAGAAACAGAGGAGCCCCGGATCAGTTTTGGTGGTGTTTCATTCTTACTTGAAGATGCTGTTGATTAGAATGCAGAACTCGCACTGCACTACAGCTTTTAGAGGAACTTCTCTGGTAAAATAATGAATTAGATGATGGTAGGATATGACCAAAAAGCAGATGGAAACACCTTCCCCCTCACCTCCCCACCCCTCCAAGTTTTTAAGCCTAAAGAAAGTCAGGTAGACCCTTCTACCAGGCTTGTTACTTCTTCTGAAATTAGACTTCAGAAAGTCTGTCACTGTCTTCTAATGACAAATGTGGGGGTGCAAAATCTGCAGAGAACAAGATACCATTTAGTGACCCCAATCAACCAGCTCTCACACAGTGCACAGGAACAAGGGCTGAGGCACAAACCTTCAATTCCAAGTTTTCTAGTGTTCTTATCCAAGATAAACATGGAATTTCTTCATAAGCTCTGCAAGTGCTCTCATCTACATGAAAATTGATGCACTCATACTGTATATATTGCACACCAAAAAAAGCCATACAGGCTCTATTCTGAGTCACTTAATGGTATGGGAGTCTTTTGTTTAGTTTAAGGAAGATTGTTTAAAACAAGGAATGATAAATGCTTTGTATGATTTTCTGAAAGTATTCAACAACTTGCAATTTGTTATGGAATCTGCTGTTATAGGTTCATCCCTGTACTTTAGCTGGATTACGATTCCTAGCGTATACTATGCATTATTAGATGCCAGCTGCTCCTAAAGCAAATAACCAAAAGTTCTGAAGTCAAGTTTATTCTGGGTATATGCAAAAACCAGCTTTTCATATTTGGCTGCACATAAACCACTAACACACTAAAATGTTCTTCTGCTAAAAGCCTGCTGGCACCTTCACTTGAGATACCAGCAAAATCAACAACTATAAAAACCTATCACTTCAAAGTTTCTCTGAAATGACAGTATTTATAATAGCTAAGGATTTACTAAATGACAACTACAATCAGTGTTTACACCACTACATTTTGTCCACGGAGATCATTCGAGATGCAAGAAACAGCGGCCATCTTTATATGCCTCCGATATTTAAGGAAGCTAAACTGGGATGTTTTAGTCACTTACTTGCTAGAATCCCAAAACTGCAGAAGTTAATCCTGAAGACGGCATATACTTCAGGCGAGTCGTTTCGCCTGCCTTTCTAGCAGTGAGTTCTGCTGATTAGTACCGAAGTCTGCTTTTGGTCACAATCAAGTAGGACTGAGGTACCTGAACTCCAACTACGTATTAAAAATACAGTAAAAATACAGGCGTTCTCTTACTGGTGATTCTGAACCGTGCCAGTTCCCATCGGAACCACGGGTGCTTGGGCTGCTCAGCGCCCCGACCTGCTGCCCAGCGCTCACAGTGTTGGGCACTAAAGGAGAGGTGCTACAGCGAAACCGCTGTTTGCGAGGCCCTTACCTGGGTACTGCATGCCGTACTGCTGCTGGGGCTGAGCCTGCGGCTGCTGAGCAGGGTAACCAGCCTGCTGGTACTGCTGATACATCTGACCTGTGGATTAAAAACTTATTTAGTTGAAGCCCAGTACCCTAGCTATATTATAAACACACAGCGATCAACATCCTAGCGGTTAAAATAAATAAATCACAGAAACAAACTCTCTCAGAACACGTGAAACTTTTAAAAAAAAAAAATCTGAACACAGTGAACTTTGAGTATGTTCTACCTAATTACCAACTGAAATCAATCTACAGATTTTAGTTTCTGAACCATGCTGCTCTGAAGATTAAATGATGTTTAACTCCAACAAAAAAAAGAGTTCTGATTTGGTACATGGAGCTCACTATTTCACATTGTCAGAGGATGCTAGAAGCCATGCACCCTAATTAGTGCTATTCTGGCGGGTAACAGAGCAGGAATCTTTTAAGTGTCTTAATAACTGCTCCAGAACTTACACTGTAAATTAAAGTACTTCAAAAGTTAAACACATCTTCAGACTGTCTGTTTATATTAGTTTTTTAAGACCATTTCTGCATGAGAGTAGTGTAAGCAGAGTAGTACATTATTTATTCTGACCACATTTTCCAGATAAGTCCCGCCATCTCTTAGTATCTGACTTGCTGTAAGCTGAGTTTTCTTAAGAGACTCAGGGGTACACACCCTAAAGCAAAACCAAAACCATACATTCTTGAGTTTGGGTATTCCAGTCCAATGCTAATTTTTCCTAAATTTGCTGTTTCCAATTTCTTGGCAAGTAGAGGCAGAATATTTGTTTATACTTAACCTATGGGCCCTGCTTAAGCTTTATGCTTCTGCTGCTTTTCAATTTAATAACAGACACAGTCAAAGAACCAAGACAATTATCTGCCAAAAGTAAAGCTTAGCTGAACTGAAGCAGACATGGAAACTTTACTATTATAAAGTGTTAGCGTACTAGTACTATTATTCATTCCGCAAAGATCAGCAGACTGTATAAATACACTGTAAGCTGTATCTTCTGAACTGTACAAGACAAAAGCAACTTGGATCTTCTCCAAGTCCTCCAAGACCGCTGCGCATACTGCTCTAACAAAACTCCTTATTTCTTCTTTTCTCTGCAGTACTTGCAGCTGAAAGCAATGGTATTTTACTTTCACACTAAGGCATTCAAAATACTTTATATCGGTGCAGTCGTTCAAAATAAATTTGGAATGCAATTACTGTGGGATGAAGAGTGCCAACACAAAGCTGATAATTAAAAATTAGAAACTCAGAATGCCATGGGTTTTGTTTCTTAAGCTCAGTTGTTATAAGGAAGTTCTGGGAGAACAACCAGGAGGCTGCCTACAGGCTCACGCAGAGACCATACTGGCACCTGCTGGAGATCCCAGGTAAAGGGATATGAAAGAAACAGCATGGAGTTTTCCCAAAGCTTCCTGAGAAGGCTTGATGTTTTCACCAGGGTTGAAGTGCTAGTGAGGAGCAGAGGTGTTCCAGTGCTGTTCAAGAAAACATTCTTAGTTTACAGCCAGGAATGCAGTCAAGGATCCTACGGGTCCTTAAACACACAGTTTTCCCTCTCCCTGGATTTTACTCTGAAAATAAGTGAGCTACAGCATGAGCATCTGGTGAGTGTCTGGTTTTGTACTTAGTTCCTCATGCAGTCGAGGATCTGCCAGCATTTACCATTGTTCCCATGCACTGAAACAGCCATTTTAGCTTGATTCAGAAAAAAAGACCAAATAGGTATATAGTCACACAACAGTCTCTTCCCTAGAAGACCATGAAGTGCTCACGTGAATGCAAAGACTAAAAAAGTGTCCATGCCTGTACGGAATTGGCTCCTCTGTGTGTTCAGCGACTGGATTTAGTGGCATAAAAGCACGGGCATGCCACAAGAGCGTGCTATACTGAAATCTTTTTGTTGTATTGATTTAATTCAAACCAGCAAATGCTTAAAACTTTATCAAGGGAGGCAAGCCATTCATTAGTATCTGCACATAGAACTGAGGTGACTTGGTATTCACAAATAGTAACTAATAACCAATTATAATCATCATAACATCATTTATTGGCAAAGGATGCCATCAAAAAATAACCCCTGATATACCAGAATGATTGACATGCAGTTGGCATCGCCGTTTTACTTACATCCTCAAAAAACTGGGAAGGTGGGGGGAAGCACATCCTGGGGTGTTATGGTTTTTAAAGAAGTGAACTAATGTGATAAAACTAGTTTTTCACACGAACACGATCTGTACCAGCAGTGCCATTTGTGTGAGCCAATCCTGTTAAAACCTATCCATCAACACAAATCCAAGGTTCTGGCTGGACCACCTCCCTGCAGGGGTTCTCAACTCGGCTGCACAAGTGCAGGAAGGCAGAGCAGGACAACACAGGCCCCCAGATTACCACTGGACTAGGTGCTACCAAACAGTGAAGTACAAAAACGTACTCCATGTTTCAAAGGAAAGTCCTTGAACACTTTGGATAAAAGCAACTTAGCTTATGAAAAAAATTCAGAAGCTGGTAATCACACATATATTACCCAGGTTTGGTGAGAGACTGCTGTTTACCGTATGCATACAATGGACAGCATAAGAGCTCCCACTAGTATTTCTGATAAACAAGGTGCAATAATGACTTCTGATCTCCTCCCAAGAACTGACCCATCCTATTTTATGCATAGATCGAAGAAAATATAATCAATGCTTAATGTATTTCAGTGGCAATAGTAAAAACTGCATGAAAAGTGGACCAAAGCCTTCCTAATTAGTGCAGGTGTACTTTTACAAGCAAAAAAAGGACTTGGACAAAGAAATAGCACAGTTCAGTGTTTAAAAAATAAAGCCATGCTACTTTCCTTCACTCAAGTTCAGAAAAATCATTACATCTACTCTGATACACATGCCTAGACAACTTCTTTCCTAAGTAGGATGAGTTTTGCTGAAACAAGTACTTTTTCCCTTCTCTGGTGTTAGCAGCCATTCAGGATTCCAACCTACTACTGCTGGTGCTTTTAAGTGTTTCACTTTTTTGTTTCAGTTCTAGTTTAACATCAATACTTTAAAAACTCATACCTTATCATATAAGTAAAGTAAAAAGGCTAAATTCATAAATTGCAAGTTCAGTAGCTGAGAGTATATTTTCTGATTATTAAGTTTTCTAGCTGCTAACAGAAGAACCTGAAGCAATTTTTTTCCAAAAGTAACTTCCACACACATCAAACACCGAACAGTTATTATATCTTTAAGCTACAAAGATGTCTCTTTATACCACTTGACTAATTCTTAGGGAAGTAACAAAAAACAAAAAAAAAGCTGACAGCAGCAAGACTGGTGTTTTATAAGCTCCACTGCAACCAACAGCATTCATGCCTGCTTCAGTATTATGCCTAATTACAAGTTGCTCAAATAGTCTGCTCAATCAAAATGTTACTGATGCCCTTCAGGCACGATATTCCAAGTGACTGCGGATACTGTCATCACCCTCAATAATGCCTCTGACATTTACCTTGGCATTATGTCAGTATTAGAAAGCAGCAGAGAGTTGTGACTTGCTTCTATGCTAGCACAGGAACAACTTTATATTGTACTTCATACAGAGGTAGAAATACTAAAGCAAGTAATTCCACAGACAGTTTCATCTAGAACTACACAGGTCCAAAGTCTCAGAGCTCTTAGAAAATATCAATAGAAAAATGATGCCCAAATGTAGCAAACCTCTGAATATGTTTATTTTTGGAAATCAAATAACATGTAAAAGGGCATAGTACAAAGGAATCTGAATATCAGAGTTAAGACCTTAAGCTTTAAAGGAGAGCCAAGGGAGGCTCTCAAAGGTTACACAGGAAAACTACAATGCATACGAGACAGTTCAAAGGTTTCACCTGACTAGCACAGAGCCACAGGCAGTAAGGAAAGCAATGCACTACTGGCTCTGTTTTGTTAGATTGAAATGATGAGTAAACATTTTTAATTCACAGTAGACATGCCAACAAACTGTCAGCTGAGTGAAAGATTGACACAACACACAGGTATGAGATGTGAACTAACGTCTTCAGACAGCTTGAAAGTGCAGTGTATATAAATCTGCCTTACAGTAAAATGAGCACGGTTGCAAGTGGAAAACAGTACCATGAAAATCCTCCTTCTGTTGCATCACCTACCCTTTTAAATAAAGCTACTGCTCCACCTGCCGTTTCTATATTGAACAGCATGCAAGGAAAAAAGTTTTTCTGCCTAGTGGCACAGATGAATTTGCAGTGTGGTATCCACTTTGGGTCTGCTAATTGGAAGTCTTAGCTACTGATCACTCAGATTCAGACACCATCACTCATGTCTTAAATAGCAGAAAAAACCTGCTACTTACCTTCCACCTGACCGGTCTGTGGCTGTGTTGCGGGGTATGGCGGCTGCTGTGCCTGAACACCAGGGGGGTGGGCTGCTGAAGAGGAGGAAGCGATGCTGTCCGGTGTTCCCGATCGCTCTTCTGCAGGGGCACTGGGTGGTCCTACAGCAGCAAAAACAAAACAATAGTATGTGAAATGAACAGAGTTCGAATAAAAAAAGCCATGTACAAGACCATTCCCTTGCAAAGTTTTTAACATTTTTTCCGGTTTTCCATAGATTTACATCTGAGAGTGTCATGCCCAAGCTAAAGCTAAACATATCTGCACATCTAAACTTTCCTTTGAAAATATTTAGGGGGGGAAATTTTCACCTGTCTCTAGGTCACTCAGATTTCATCCTTCCAAGGAACGTGACCCATTTGTGGGATAAAACCCTGCGTGACAACATGGTGTTTCCACAGCTTCAAGCATTAACCTTGCACACGTACACTGAAAATTTGCTACGTTTGGACAGAATACACATCTATTCTTTCTCACTTGGAGCAAAGGTGCAAGGCTGTGTGAAGCTGTTCAAATGTATTAGTGTTTTACTATGGCCCACATGGGCCCAGGCAACAAAGTGTTTTACCAACAGTCATACAGCATGTGAACAGAAAACCTCTAAGGAGTGTATTAAATTCGCACTCCCAGACAAGATACGGCAGGCTTCAGTCTAAAAGCAATTTTCTGCTTTGATAATTCCGCAAATCTTCTAGCTAGCACACAAAGAAAGCAGGTTTTGTTTTCCTTTTTGTAAGACATATTCTTACCTGACACCTGATCATCTGTCAAGCCAAACGCTGACATGACATTCTTGCTGATTTCATCCTGGTTCTTTAGCGGATCAAATGCAGACATGTTTGCTGCTATAACTTGAGTAGATGGCTTAACATTAGAGTCAGCAGCAGCAGCCTTTTCTTCCCTACCATCTACAGCATCTACAAAACAAAATGCCCTGTTATTAATTTTTTTGAGAACTGAAATGCCATCATACACATGTATTGTACTACAGCAAGTTCAAAATTGCATAGTTATGGGGGGGTTTTTTAATGTTTTAACTGTTGAAATGCTTATGTTAGGGTACCAGTGATGAATCAGTGATGTATCTGGAACAGATTAATCACAAAGCTTAGGTTTCATTGCAGTTACTTAAAGATACGCTGACACTGTGGAGTATCAGTATCGTGTATCACTTTGTCTTAAATGCAAAGGTACAAGGCTCCTGCTTCAACAAAGTGTTCTGGTATGACTTGCCAACAGAGAATTCAAAATTAGAAAAACTTAAAGGATAGGTTCCAGTTTGTTATACTGTTTTATCAACTGCAATTTTTGTCTTGTTCTATCCCCTTCTCCCCAAATTCCTTCTAAGCTGACAGGTGAAGTTTCCCTCTTTGTAATTACACAAGTAACACTGAATCACTCAGAAATCCCCTACCTAGTAGTGTGCTACATTTTCCTCTTAAAAACAAACAGTTGCAGATAGGGTTTAGGCTGGCTAGTTCTATTTACACTCCAAGATCATCACACCCTAACCTTCTTCCAAATGGTTTCTAACTGGAATCCATGGTATTCCACTGAAATTAGTAATTCTTCCTATTGTTGGAACTGGGGCTGAGATTGTTTTGTTTGTTTTTTTTTTAAAACAAACCCAGTAAAACTTCAAAGCATAAAATACAAAAGCAACGTTTCCTAAAAGAAAGGCTGGAGTTCTCAGTTCATCTCTTTACTCAGAACACTGTAGTCCATGACTTTCTGTCATTGTTTTCTTTGTTCAGCTTACCCAAAATCTGTAGTTAAGCACACAGAGGTATAGGTTGTACAGTACAATAACCCTAAGATAGGAGATCAATGCCTGAAAACTGGGAGAATAAGACTTTTTCCTGTTTTGTCCTCCCCCGATAATCCTTCCCCACCCCTACCTGCAGCCTTACGCTGCTTACCCTGAGACAGCTCTGATGCTGGTCTGAGATCAAAATGTGTGGATTCAATTTCCTAACCTGACAAAAAAAGTGGATATGATTTTTGCTGAATTGGCTTTTTAATGTTTTACTGAATCAAACTTGCTTAGCAACATGACAAGATAAGCACCAGAGCTAGCCCAAAGTAAGCAGTGGGAGTGCTCAGATGGGAGCAAGAACTCTTGAGCAACAACTATTAATTCAGCTCAAAGCCCTCTCAAAATGCTGTTGTGACTCACAAGTGTTAGTTACAGCATTTTCATACATTGCAACAAAAACTCAGACCTCAAAGTTTTATTCCTAAGTTAACTTAGCACTTTACTACAGATAATTTGATTAAAAATTCTACCTCTGAAGTCACAGAAGCATTAAAAATAAGTTCTGAACCATCACACAACAATTAAGAATGATCACAGCCAGTATTCAAACCTCAATTTTTCTCTTTTTTTAAACTGCACACAACTCTGCACATCAAACCAAACCATTCTTTGCCAGGCTGCCTACCACTTTCAGGCAGATTAGTGGAAAGCCCTGGTTCAGCTGGTGGTTCTAAACAGTCCAGTAAACGATTGACTTTATTGCGAAGTTCTATCAGCTCTCGACGCAGGTATTTCACCTGATTAGACTCTAGGGGTCTTGGTTGTCCATTCACTGCAAAACAGCAATTAGATAAATTTAAGACAGTAAATTAGTAACATTTTGACATTCAGTTTAAAATTTGGTGGGGGAGGGCAGAAATCACAACTTTTACTTCCTTGTAGCATCATCATTCTCCATGGACTTTAAAGTGACACAGTTCAGTCAACACAGACTGAACTCATTCTAGAGCCTATTTTTCCTTTAATATAATCTCAGTTCAGCATAATCCACAGTACTAGAACTTCAGAGTAAAGCCTGCAGTAAAGTTTCTGCGTCTTTTACTCATTTCCATGTATGTTCCCTGAACACCATAAATACCACACTTGGTTGTAGAAAGCTGTCTCTTCAGGAAGTACCTTTAGAACTAAGGCAGCACACACAGCACTGCTGCAATTCATGAATAAGGTCAGTGTTCAGGTGAAAGGCTGCTTGCTATTCACTGGAACTATGTGCTAATTCACCAATAGTATCTTGAAAATAAAGAACTATTTTATGCAAGGGCCAAAGGATAAATGTTAAAATCTATGCAACTTTAAGCAATTAATGTTAGTTTTTAGCAGCATACTAGTAACACTGCAAGTTTATCATCATCATAAAATTCTCACGCACCTGTGAAGAAAACCCCACAAATACTGAAGAGTGGAAGATAACATGGAAAATAATATTAAGAAAACACAATTGACCATATATATATGTATGCCAGATACTTTGAGTAATCTTATAAAAAGAAATAGTATCAGTTTCCACAAGTTCAGATGTCACATGACACATCAAGAGAGAAAATAGCTTTCATGTATTAATCCGATATTTTTAATTTACTGTTTGAGGTGACAAAGTTTTTAGTATCTTCCAGCAATGCCCACTGCCTGACTGGGGGGGAGGGAGGGGGGAGGATGGGGGCACAGCAGAGACAAACAATTTTCTATACTTACCAAATAATGTCAGCTTAAGTATCCTACTGCACTGAATTGCAAAGGAAAGATCTGAGCTATCAAAAATCGTTATAAGATCTCCATCTGCAAAGAACATGAGAAAGTTAGATTAAAAGCAAAGCATATTAACTACTGAACTTCATGCGAGGGCAGAAGCATTACTTCACTACTAAAAAATAATATTCTCTATTTGGTTTTGAAGCTACTAGAAAAATGTTACCAATTAACACTATCACAAAAAGAGTACCATACCTCATTATGCGGAGGATGAGAAAACTAAAGATGCAGAAGTAGTAAACAGTGGGTTTTCTGTCATTACTAAGTCAGTCATTATATCTTTGTTTCCCTGAGCTACAATCAGAGATATACACTGCTCATTTAAAAAACATATAAAATAACTTGGGTAAGAAGAATTATTTCTATAATTAGGAACACTTATTAAAAAAAAATGAAGTCCTCAAAACCATTTTTTTAAAAAATCACAACAAAGCAACACCTTAGACTTGTACATAACACAACACAAGAACTTTTATTTTAGTGTGAGAGTCAGTGTGCAGGGAAATTACGCACAGAAGTTAAGACAGAAGAATGACTGGCTCCTTCTGACATTAGCCCTTTCAAAGTTCCATATAGCTCACCATTCTTTTATGTCTGCATACAAGATGAAACATTAGAGCTAAGTGTTCCCAAAGGCCAGAAAGAATGTCTTCAAAGATGTTGCTTCCTAACAAAATAAAGAAGGAATCTCACAAATGCTAACAAAGTGATGACATACAAAATAATTTTCAAGTATTCCTGAAGGAAACATTGTTGTCTACGAAGATTTTTTTTTTTTATCCTATGTCCTCTCTGCACTTTCACAATCTCAAAGAAGATTGGTTGACAGCAATACGAGTCATGAATTCGCTGAGTAGAGACTGGAAAACCTCCAAGAATGGAGGCTCCAAAACCCCACTAGGCAACCTGCTCCAGTGACACACTGCCCTCCTGGCCAAAACTCAGGCTCAGCCTCTCAAACTGCAGTTTATGACTGTTTCCACCTGGCACTACTGAGAAGAGCTGGGATTCAATGGTCTTCGCAATTCGCACTTGGTTAGCTGGAAGCTGCTACTAGGCTCTGCCCTCAGCCTCCTCTGCACCACACTGAACAAGTCCAGCTCCCCCAAATGCTGCCTGCAGGCCACTTGCCCCAGGCCTCTCACCACCCTCACCGCGTGCCGCTGGACCCTCTCCAGTTTCTCTACATCTCTTTAGCCTGGGGTGCAGGGGGCAAAAACGAGCACGGAGTTCCCAGTGGGGACCCACCAGTGCCAAGGGGAGGGTAAAAGCATCCCTGTTTGCTATTATGATCCATAACAAGGCTTAGAGAATCAGACCCTAAACAAGAAACTTTCATAAAGTTAAACAGTCCTTTGTGTGGGTTTTTTCCTCCAACTCAAACACTTCCACCAGCTTTTCAGTATCCTTTCTTAAATGCTGATGGCAAAATCCACTGGTGCCTAGCACAAAGCTCTTCTACTCCATATTGTCCCACTGACACAACAAATTACTACTTCTTTTGCCAGTGCACAACATTGACAGACCATCTTACAATGCTTTTCTGTCATACTGGTCAACACTCAGATTCACTGCCTGAATAAGGGTGCATGTTCTGAACAGTTTATCCTGCACAGCCAAGTGAAAATTTATATTAATACACATGGTTTACGTGCATTAACGTCAATCAAAAGAATGCGGATCATTCCACCTTATTCTCCCCTACTGCTTTTAATATTTATGTTGAAGACAGTTAAGCATAACGACTAAAGTTTTGCTTTTAAATTGCTAGCAGAAAAAAAGGCTGAAAAGCCCCAGGTACAGAACCTTGTTAGAAGCACAACATCACTGCTACAATTCCTATCAACAGCCATCAAGTTATTACCCAGTAGCACATAGCTAGGATTCATAAGGTATATGTACATGTTAAGCCATACAAAAGTCTGACAATTTAAGGATATTAGATTTATCAAACAAACTTTTCATTTTAAGGAATGTCAATGAAGCTTAATTCCTGTTATCATTACATACATAAAGATCTACAATGTTAATTATTTCCTGTTGAAAAGAGTAAAATAGACTTTCCTTGACTTTCTTTGTTATTTCAAGAGTTTATCTTTCTAGTTTTTACAAGGGGCATAGCTTGCAAATCCCTGCTACACCAGTTTTAACTTTATTTATCTTTAGTACAGACTAGTGAGTCCTTTAAATTACCAATGGACTGGAAAGTATTTTAGCATTATTTCTGCATAATCATGATGCCTTCCAATTTTTATGACATTAGAAGTTAGAAGAAATCGGAAATGTTTAAGACACTAGATATCTGCCTTATTAGAAGTCTGCCTTATTATCCTTGGCCCTGCCAGCTATGCTTCCCCATCTATCAGCTTTATCTACCCTTGTATTTATCCTTCTTTTTTTCCCCTGTATTCCATTTGGGGGGGGAAAGGGGGGAACAGGAGGACAGACGACAAAAAACCCACCACCCAAAAATGTAGTTTTCCTTCACTTCAGTACATTTACCCCCCTTAAACCCAAAGGTAGAGACTTTACTGACTAGCACACCACCTTGACTACGTACACTGAGTTAATAACTCATTATCGGCTCTGACACAAAGACATCAACTTCTACTGCAAGGTAATGAAAAACGAGAACAAAAAGGCAAACCTCACATTTAGATGAGAGATTAGAATCTCACAAATTCAAACCTAACTTTAAAAAAAAAAAAGTAACTTTTCTATTATTGGCTCCTTAGAGGATTTAGCATATGATGTAACTCAGTAACATGATGTGTTTAAGATGCAATTCTACTCCTTGATTGATATAAATTCACTGCTGGCACTCCTCATTGGTGTGGGGGATTTTTTCAGACATTGGGTTTTACTACGTATTCAAGAACCTTAATCAGGACATGAAAATAATTTCACACCTAGTAGAGCAATCTCCTTAGTTTAAAAGTTTTTCTGAAAGACGCCGAGCTTGAATACAAAACTTACTCCATTAGGCAGTTATCAAACTGAAACTTCTTTTCCCTGGTAATTAATAAAAGCATCATATAACTTATGAATATACTTTTGACTATCTTAGTCTGGAAATCCAGAGATAGAATGCTTGGGATTTAAAGTTTCCCAGTCTTTCCAATTAAGCATAAAAGTTTGAAAAAACAAAACTTAATCGCTTCAAGGATCACGACAGCTTGATGAAGCCACAATATTCTGGAGAAATTTTAAGTAGAAAATCCCATATCCATGCATCAAGATCACTAGCTTCACAGGTTACAGCAACAAGCAACAAAGCCAAGAGGGGTAGATGAAGCATTCTTCTGAACACAGAGTGCGCACGTGAATTCTGAGAGTACCCAGACATGGCTGTAGAAGTAGTGGAAATCCTTAGATGAACTTTATAAAAGATGAAGGCAAGCATTCGGCCAGGCTTGGAAGAATAAATAAGAAAATGGAAAATAGCTAGTATATATTCCATTGCTTCTAATGACTGAAACAGATTTAAAGAATCTTATCTTAGTTGAAATGAAGTCAAGAATACCACAGTCCTCCTAAAACAATCAATCTGAAGTTATAACAATCAAACTGGTTCTACTAAGTTTCTCCTTAACCATTTGCAGCTTCCTCTGATATTAACGCTGTTTAAACGTTCTTAGTAGTGATCACCATCTAAGATAACATATACAGAAATTTCATGTCACAATGGAGAAGTATATTCTGAGACAGAAAAAGATAAAATTAGGCCTCTAGGCTGTGAAATACAAATTGAAACTGTAATTACACTATCCATCATGCACCATTATCATCTTCAAAAAAAGACAGAGGCACACAAAAACAGAGAACTATACTTAAAGAACAGGTAAGAATACAAGAAAAGGGACTAGAAGCTTTAACCTAATAAAGAAGCATCCATCAATTTCCTTTCACCTTTCCCATTACAGAACAAACACCAAAATTGTTTATGTGATAAGACAGAAAACAAAACCACCACAAACCCATTGAACTGTCTCCCACTAGAGATAAAGAACCCAAAATATTAGCCCTTCATTGAGTATCAATTTTGATGCGCTTAAAAGATTCATGAACCTGAAAAAACTGTCTCAGGGTAACTCAAAGTGAAATTTTATTGCCTAAATGTAGGAACAACACTTATTTGACATTTTAGGTACCACAGTGCGAGTTTCCTAGAGCTATTAAGAAAAATAAACCTGAACGCTTCAGTAATGTAGCTCTTTTACTGTATACCAGCATAATTATTACACAATTGTGTAACTTTGGATTTTATCACTTCATTCTGAGTTTCATTTTATGCATACCACCTTTCTCTCCCAAATTAAGTAACTTCTCCATGCTGTATCCACTGACACTCAAAGAGGAAAAACCCTCAGAACCACAAGTCTCTTTCTACGCATCTCAAACAAGGCCTTATTCATTCTGCGGAAGCCCTTCTTTCTTAGGGTTGCATTTGTTTAGCACTAATGACTGAGATTTTCTTTGAAACAAACTATGTACAACCAAGGCCCAACAGATTCAAACTGTCACACAGAAGAAAGATTCCTTTTAATAAGTATTTCAGGTGTCAAGTTAAGTTTCTTCTCAGCTTTACGATGGAGGAAATCATCAAGAATTACTACTATATAAATCAAGTCTTCTGAGAGTCTGCATTGTCATGCATGTTTATTCACGCCTCACCTTCAAATTGGCATCATCACTGAAAACACCAAAAGATTGTTAAATGAGTGGACAGCAAAGAAACTTGCAATAGCATCAGCTTCCTGCAACAGCAAAAAATAAACTTCCAGATAATTGGCATTTCAGGAAAACTGGAGGAAAGACAGAGTAACCACAAGAGATATAACTTCTATTGTCTGATTCAAAGGATTTCATGAGAAATCACTTGCATTTGCCAATGAATTTGGAGAATTTTGAAAAATTTTGAATTCCAGAGTCTCTGTCCCTAGGTAAACTGTATCAGAGCAACAGGAGTAATTAAACCTCAACAGTAGCAAGTAAATCTTACCTTCATCTTTATATTTTATTGTGACTTCATCATTGCTCAGAAGTTTTCCTCTAAAAACTCTTTGCATCATTAGCACCAATTCATCATAGGTGATGTCTTCATTATGAATAGGAATTCTCCTAATATCTTCCCCAAGCTGAGCTTTGATGATCAGCTTCCCACTTAAATCCAACTGCCCATTCATGGTGGATTCCTTATTGCCCGCAGACCTGTTAACAACAAAACATTAAAAACATTTTAGAAAACTAAACGGTTAGTTATTTAAAAGTATCTGATGATAGTTCTGAAGCTTTCCATCTTTGGAAAGCATTACTGTTAGCAAGCTCTCCAGAGAACCTCTCTCAGACACATTCTATGATGCACACATTTCTCAAACAATAAAGTGCACAATACACTAACTGATCTCACAGGCAAAGGGGAACTCTGTAAGACCAGACACTTCAACAGTCACCACAGTTCCCAGTGTTCAAAATTTAAAAGTAAAGATTTTTAAAAGGTCACACAGCTTTAAATATGCATGACATTCTGAAATTTCAAACTTTTTTCCTTTTTTAAAATAACAGCTGTAAACTGCCATAGGAAAAAAAACTATAAAGGAACTAGTATTTCCTCTAGGATTTGCATTTGAGATATGTGTATACATCCCCCTCACAGAAAGTGAAATTGTAGCAAATGGCCTCAGGCTTACAACATTATATTGGTTACGTTATCACCTTATTAGATTATTTTTACGTTCCCCATAATTATGATAACCAGCAAAGGGCTTGGGTTTTTCCCCTATTCAAGAAAAGACTGCTAGAACAAACTACCTTTGAAAGATTATAAGTAGAAAGGTGGCTTTATCAAGGAGATCAAGTTGAATCATGCATTATTTCATGAACAAATGAACAAATAAATGAAGAGCTGAACACTGGTTTTATTATATGAATGATCAGAACACATTGAGGGTTTCTCTCCAGAAAGTAAGATACAAAATCTTTTTCCGGTTTTGAAATTTTGACTAAGATGCTTTAACCAAGATTTTAGATTTTTAAGCAGTTCAATAGACCACACATTAGCTACTCATTAGGCTCAGAGCCACAAATTTGCTATGCAGTATACATGGCCAGAACAGCCACTCTCAGTGCTTGAAGAGAGGTGAACAACTGCTCCAATTTAAAAGAAAGTGCAACAAAGCCATCCTGTGTCCAAGCAGTTCACAGCATATACTTCAGAGTTCTATTTTTAACACTTTATATATGACAATTTAAAAATTACCGCTTTGTATAAGGCACCTCTATTGTTAAAAAACACACAAAGGCCTTATGTTTAAAAGAAAAACAGAAACTACAAAGAAGTTGCAGAACAGACAGGTGGAAAAAAAAAAAAGATAAGATTAGATAGCTAGTCAAAGTTCCCTTCTTTCTTCACTGTTTTGGACAGAGCTAAAACAATAGATCTGGACTGATGAGCAATTAAAAGAGCAGTTATCTTAACATCTGAAGAACAAATACTAGAGATCTTGAAAGTAGGAAGCCCTCAACATAGACATTTCCAAAGCCACATGCAGGCAAACATGCTGTCCATTCTCTCTTCCAAAAAGAATTCCTGGTAGACACACACAGATATTTCTCCCTTACCTCTAAGGATGTTGTAACACAGTGCTTTATGAGAAAACTGAATTTTGCTTTGGTCAGTCTATTTTTAAAGTACTACATTGAAAATTACTTCTCTCCTACTAGCAAAACAAGGCACTCGCCTAAAGCTTTTAATACACCATACCTTGATGCACCTAACTATATTTAACTCTACTGTTTCAATGGCATTGCTTTGCATTAAAAAGATGTAGTAGTATGATGCTATCTCTAGACTGTAATTCAATTTCTGTGTTTTTGGTAATTAACGTAATATAAAGCAAACATTTCATGTAAATCGCATTGTTTAGCCCAATGACATCATTAAAAAAAAGATAAAATTCATTCTCCTAATCAGACATAACAGGAGGTAGGTGGATACAGTCTAATTGCAGACAAAAGGGACCTAAAATTAACTCAATCCAGGTTGCTGCTGAGACACTATGACTAAACAGTGATGTTTATAATATTGTTAATGCTTGCTAACGCATTATTCATGTTTTGCAACATAGGAGTCTTGACTGCAGGCACATCAACTCAGTCTAACACTTCAAGTTTGTTTTAAAAGCACAGGTTTCTGCAGAAGTTGTTTGTTTGTTTTAATTTAAAGCATTTAAAAAAAAAAATAGTGTCCATCCACAGGTTTTCCTTCATCTCCTTTCCAAAAACATACATTTATCATTACCTTGTCTGTCTTATTGATGCTGGATTATTGGACAGATTTCCCACCTCACTTCAGGACAGAGTTAGGACAAGCCGCCATGCACTATAAGTGCAGAAAACCAGGAAGCTGCATCAGAAAAAAAAAAACCACCACCAAAAAAAACAAAACCAAGGAATATTTATTTATTCTATGGTCACACTTCCTTAAAATTATAGACTTTGCATCAGTCTTTCACTTTAGAACACCTTAATGAATATACTCAACTAAAAAAAAGTCACTGTTTTATCCATAATGTACAAACCAGATTTATATTTTTGAGTATTGGTAGAGTTTGAAGTTCAATAAAAGAGGTCTTGAACAAGAATTTTCATTCCATAGGAGTTTATTTTTTCTAAGTTTTGTAACTGCATGCAGGAATTCCTGACAGTAATGTGTTCCTCTTCAGGAGAGTGATCTTCCCCAGCAGTCTCAAAAACCTCATTTGTATGGTACCCATCTTATAATCCCAGGTTAAGTTAAAGAAAATAAACTCTGACTCACTTATCAGTAAAAAAACCTAAAAGTCCATTTCTTAGCTTCAGGCTGAAGCCTCTGTGGCATTAAGTAGTGTGTCTTGAAGGGCAGGTTGCACAGTATTAGGACAGACTATCAAGAGTAAAGGAATAGTAATGCCACTTTCCCACAAGAAGAGCCACCAAACTGGGCGAGAAGGCGGAAATGCAGTCAAAAATACACAACCACTTAAAAATATGATCTGCCCTCAACTCAGCTTAAGATTGCACTTTTTCTGCTGGAAAGCCTGTGTGATGAGCTGCCTCAAGTTCACACAGTCCACCTGTTTATTACATAAGTGCTTTATGCCCACACCTACAAGACAATGATTTAGTATACAGACCGGTCCCATGGAGAACATAGCTGTGCTCCTCCCTCCCACCTGACAGACCTACTCTACTCGTCACTCTTCTCCTTGCCTCTCTCTCAAACACAAGCTTAATCTCAAAGATCCAGAATCTGATTTTCAGATGATTCGCTGCTAACCAGAGAGAAAAAGTACGTTCCTCTCATCCACATGAAACTGGGCTTCCCAGCTCTCCTCTTTAAACTCAACTGGAAGTAAATGGGAACGGACAGGCACAAGACATACAAGTTGGAAGCAGAGACAGCAAGCACACCACGGAGAACAGACAAAGCCCCTCTCTGGTTCACACAGGCTGGCAGCTTCTCCCCTCATCGTGGGTATGAAACATTCACCTTTAAAAAGGGCTGCACTCACTCCTGACAGGGAGAGGGCAAGACTGTTGTGACATACTAAGAGACTACTTCTCCGATGCCTCACGTTTTATGAAATGAGTAATGCAGGAAGACGGTGCCCCTTTCACACCAATCTCGCTACAGCTCCAGGTAAAATTTACCGCAATGGACAAATATGGGATACAGATAATGCATCTAAGAGTGGTTTAATTTAGAGAGTTCATTTAGCTACTATCTCATGTTGTCCTAACATTAGAGCAGGGCCCTGGTTTTGCTTCTTTAGCATTATAGTGTACGTTACTTAGAAATTGACAACAGCAAGAATCGAACCTGGTCTGTAAATCCTAAAGATACACATTTTGGGTGAACACACCTGAGCTCCTGTGGCCTTTCAACAGACTGAATGCATCATTTGTATCTTTGTATGACGAATCCAGCTACTGTAATATACTTCCAGAACTATAACATCTTATTTACAAACATTACAGAAACCCACTGTGTGTCTACCAACAACTACATAAAACTAACAGGAAATCATTTAAATATACTTTTTTTTGTCCACTGTTCTCTATCCTGCTTGAAGGTGTCCAGGTTTTAAAAGACAGATACTAAATGCTGCAACTGCTTGCAACTGTCACAGAAAACTATGTGACATGTTCTAATTACTGAATTACATTCAAGGATTGTACATTATGTATGTATGTATGTTACAAGAATGGAACAACATTCAAGCTTTTCTTCCCTCACCGTGACATAGCCGAATATAGGACTCCCTTGAGAGAGTTTTTCAGAGAAGACATCCAGTAGGCACACTAATGAGCTTTTTAACAGAACCAATCACGGCATCTACTTTCTTGAGGGGGGGGAAAAAGCAACCAAAGAAAAACATTAATGTCTTCCCATTTAGAAGAGACCATTCTTCCTAAGAATCACACCGACATCTTTCTAACCTTCCTGGTGTACCACATGCGTTTTGGAAATACAGATTTTTTTTCCTCCCCTCTTGGCTCGCTTTCTGTTCACACCATGCACCACCGTGCCTGTGGACAGCGACTGTCCAATCTAAGCCAGCCACTTCAGGATCCCTTCCACAGCCGTGATGTCATAACCATGTTGGATTTCACTACTCTTTTTTGCATTGCAACAGAGAAAGCCAGCCTTGCCTAAGCAAAGGAAGAACAGGCGCTCCTGCTTCACTTTTTCCTCCGTCAGAAGAGGGACAGGGAACTACAGGGCGAAGCACGCAGAAAGAGGGCCAAGCAGCACTGCCCCCCCCC
>VZSF01006476.1:111570-193380 GCA_013398295.1 Chionis minor
GGAGAGCTACAGCGCATGGGCTAGGTAAACATGTTCAACGGGCCTGAAAAAGAAGAGCATGAATAGACCAACTTCTATGCACCTGTACTGTAATATAAAACTACTAATAACCTCAGCTCCTTTCAAAGACCTGCCTCGGTGACGCGCAGTACCAGTAGTATCAAGAGGATCGAGCACTGCATTGCTGCTTAACAATCACACAGTCTTGCTAATGTCTGGTCCTGCTTTTGGCTCCTGGTGGTCTTGGCTTATGATCTATTCCGAGCTACCTGCAGTTGGAATAGCGTGTCCATCGTTCGAGTTACCTCAGAGCGCTGCATAAAACAAACCATGAAAAATGCAGGATTACCTTTCGTTTCCCATGTTTACTGGTTTCTAACTCGAGTTAGGGAGGGTAGACGAGGAAATATTCTCTGAAAGACCCTGGGTTGTTCTGCAGGTTTACTGTGACTGTTTTGCAAGCTGTGATTTTGAAACGTGGTAGGTTTTTGAATGCAGATACAGTGGCACCCGGAAAACGGGAAACACTTCAGCAACTTTTTTCTTGAAGATAGGTGATTTGAAGGTGTACAGAATACAAATCTGAAGTCCCTGTAGAGTAAATGGAAGTATGGAGTTCATATTTTGCCAATCAAACCAGAAAAGATTAGTTAATATTATTTGACTTGAAAAGGAACCACAAAATAATTTTCGGCAACCACTAACAATGACATTTATACTTTGAAATGCAAGAAGTACTTTCAATAAGAAAATTATTCCATGTAACTATGGATTTGCAACTAGAGTTGCCTCATTTGCACATTGTAATGGATTAGCTAGCATGCCTCAGGATCATATTATTACCCTCTGCTGGACAGGCTGAAGGTAAGACCTGCTTGAGCACGCCGTACGCATTAAATGTGGCTGGTGTGCTCTGTCGGCACTTCAATCAGACACGCATGGAGGGAAGCAGGACTTCAAAATTTTTGTACCTGTTCCTCTAAATTCTCATTTCAATGATTAATCAGGGGTATCCTGGGTTTAAAAAGAAAACGCTCGTGGTTTTAAACAAGTGGATCTCTGTTCCCTGCTCATGATTTCAGTTTTAAATCATGGGTATAATCCATCCAGCACTGCAGTAATCCAGCACTGCAGTCCTGTGCCCCTCAGGACTTTTTGCACAGAGCGTTTGCAGATCTGATCCCCACTGGTGCACAGGCCCTTAGTTTTCAGTAGGTTAAACTGACAGTAAACAATTTAATATTTGGGGATGAGGGGTTTTTCACACATTTCCAACTAGCTGTTCTGTAGAAAACATTCAGTGGTGTAATAATGAAGGATCCATTACTCCAAGTACTTCATATGCCCTATATGAATAAAAAGAATAAAGTCAAGAATAAAGCCAAGAATCCAGCAGGGCCGTGGGGGAAAAAAGGCTGGCGCATTCCTGTGGGCTCTTCTCCAGGATCATTTTGAAAGGTCTCGAACCATGAAGCTCTGGTTACTTCCCTGGGACTCTTTCCCGCAGCTGATGCAGAAATTTTTTCTGATATTCATTATGAATATAATTTTATATGTATTTGGTATAAGAGAAGGCACTCAGAAAGGAAGGTCTTTCAGTGGTGACCTGGAAATATAATCCCACATTTGCACAATGGGAAGAGTTTTATGAGTGACAGACCAGAATGATGGCATCCCTTTCTGAACAAAAATCCTGAATCCCTATAGTTGCTTTCCAACACATTCCCAGGCTATACTAAGCTGTAGAACAAATAAATCCAACATATTTTTCCATATTTCGTATAATCATAATTATTAGTCTCAGAACTGCTAAATACTTTACCTGGGTAGAATTAAAAATACAGAACAGATAGGTGAAAACAAGACTTGTTTCATCATGGCTTATTAACATGAGGTAGCCTATCGTCCAGGTGATTCCGAGCACTACCACTATAGACATAGTGCCAATCATCTTTTTCATAAATGAATCCTTTTTACTCCTATAAACACACACAAAAAAGCGATTAAATGTTTATCTATACCATTTCATACTTTTTTGACCTTTAAACTTTCTATTTATTCAAGGCTTTATTGCAAAGATGTGCTATTCAGATGAGTTGAGAACATACACTTCCCTACATTTGTTTGACGTTATCATCCAGAGAAGAAATACCGAAAAAGAAATCTGACCAAGCTTATCGGAATAATCTGTGTTGGGAGTCTGTAGTTTGTGTGTATCTTTAAGAAAAAAGTGAGGTTTACTAAGGCAACAAGAAGCATTGAAAATTAGCATGTTAGCTATTGTAAACTTTTTAGAAAGCTTACAACTTCAATCCGAATGTGCTTAATTTTCAATATAAGAATAAGCCAGTGAATTTTGGATATCCAGTTTCTCTCAAGCCTGAGGGGAGTCAGAGATAAAGTATTTTGTTTGTTCCAACTGTGACAATTGCACATAAAAGGAATGAAGAAATGGTGCAAAGTTTTGCTGAACAAATCAGTTCTCTGGGATTAATAAAAATTAAAGCAATCCCCTTTTAAATAATACAATGTACACTGTGGAGTTTGTTACACACAGCCTGTGACAATACATGGAGTGTTATGTAAAACTCAGCAAGTACATCGAAGCTGCTAGAGAACTGACCTGATGTTCAGACATGCTGAGAAATTCATAATTGTCATTTGCCTGGACCCAGCTCTGCTCTCACTTACATGGATTTAAATTGGGGATAACTTCAATTGAAGTCGAGTGACACTGCAACCAAAAAAAAGGGGGGCAAAAGCCTGGAAAGTGATCACCGCTACACACTTGAACAAAGATTGACCCATTGCAACAATGGAATTGATTTTCTGACTGCATGAAGTATACATGTCTTTAAAACAAAAGATTTTCTCCAAAAAATGAATTTGTGATAAGAAAGTATGAGCTGGTGACAAGAGACCGAGGGATACATTTGCTGAAAGATCTGAGGACTCCTATGCCATCTCACCTTGTCAGATTCTCGTTCTTCTTCCATATCACACAGACACTGATCTTGATGAAGACAATGATGTTAAACAGGAGTATGAGTGCTACTGGCAAGAGGAATGACCACAACATGGGCTTTTGTACACTGAAATTCTGATTTTGATCCAGTGCTGCAAGCCAGCAACTTTTAATACAAAGAGAGAACATTTCAAAAGATTTGTTAGACACATTATTCAGAATACCAAAACAAAAACCAAAATAATATTCCACCCTTCATCCTGAAAGACCTCATAGGCCTTTCTAGGTCTTGTTAACCCATCTCTGAAAGGCAACCATTCCCTGAGAACTGAGGGCTTTCAATCAAGCTTCTCTTTCTCTGGGGAATGTAAAAGGATTTGTCAGACAAGCTGCATAGAGAAATGCAATATGGTGCAATATAGCTAACCAAACAGATATCTGGCCACCATATGCAAGTTTCTCTTTAGAGTATATATTATAGTAGAGGTAAAGATAATAGCAGAGACCTAATGGAGAAAGGCTGAAGCAAAAACAGGGGCAACTTCAGGACAACAGGGTTATATTGCAATAATCTTTACCACCTTTTTTTTCATTGCCAAATAGTCTCAAGTTAGCAGGCAACACTCCCTAAATAAGTGTCATCAGGTGGCCACCATGTGGAAAGGTGTTTGTGGTTACATTTCCAAAAAAAGTCTGCCTTTGTTCTGTATCAGCCAGCACCACCAAGGTCCACTATAAGCCTGATAGCCTGATTTGGTAGGTGGGCACTCCAATGAATATCGATTCCAAAACCATAGGATGAATAGGGATATAGTTATGCTGGCCAGAAAGATTTTACATAAATGGGAGGATTAAGTTTAGGTACTGAAATGCAATTATGCATTCAAATGAAGGTCTTGAATCTTACTTAGGCTAAGAGCATCTACAACTTCCATTTAAATTCAAGATGCCCTGGCATCTTGCAGGAGGATTCAAGGCAGATGTGGATCCAGTACCCTAAATCCTTAGTGAGGAGAAACTGCAATTACTTGTAGTGAATGTTTATCTTGAGTGAAGAGTTTTGTTTTCTTTTAAGTACTTAGATATACAAAATGTTACACAACAATAAAGTTAGAATTGTACTAATAATAAGCCATCACAAAAGGTGTGGGATAGCAGGTGTTGTAATAATACACGAACTCACAATTCTTCCTGTCGGTAGTTTAAAGCTTTTCCTTCTCTGTAAGTCGCTCCAAGTGTTATTGCAACTACTACAGCAGGGATTCCTAATTAATAGGAGAGACATAAGCAATTTATTGTTTGGTTGCATAGCCATACCTCCCTTCCACACAAATAGCTTATTGCCTCCTCAGATCCATAGGTTTTAAGAGCTCTGTTTCATCTGCCTTGCTAGGCTAAGTGGGTTTTCTATAACCTAGAGAAAAGGTAGGACTGAGGGCTGTGAGCACTACTCTTCTGAGGACATCTCATGTCCATGACTTGCTGATTTTTGCCCTTATAGAGCTTCAACACAGCTTCCAGAGACAGCACCAATGCTGACAGAGCAAACTCCTTCCTGTGCTGTAGCCGACTCTCTCATCACAGCTGTACAATCCCTTACCCTCTTGTCAGCAGTGAGAAACTGATTTAAGAAAATTCTGCACCAAACAGTACCATTATATTTCTTACCAGCTTGATGCAGAGCGTCACTTTTGCCCTCTGAGAAGCACGGCACCATGGGCTTGCCCCCTCGATGCCTTTGCTTCATTTCACGTCTTCCATCTCTCCTGCCTACCTGTTTGCTGAGCAGCACGTCTCAAGGGAGGAATCCTCCTGCACAAGTGTTTATTTGGGAAGTAAAATTGCTTCTTAAAGTCTGTTTCTCCCTTAGCCCTAACAGAGATCTTCCTGGCTGCTGAGTACTTGCTGTGCTCTCAAAGCAGATCTAAAAAGATCTACTACTAAAAGTGAATCATGCTATTTTGGACATGTGTAAGTAGTCACAGGACACAGTGAAGAACCTAATGCTGTGCTGTCATGCACTACACGTGGAGCACAGTGATGCGTAGCCAGACAGCATTTGTTGAACATTTTCTGGCTTGCACGCACAGTCCAAATTTTAAAGGTTTTAGAGGAATTGCCTCTACCTTCACCCAAATGCAAAACATAATAATGAAATAATCAGGATCTAAGACTTCTTGGTGGATGCCATCAGACACAACACACTGCACAAGCTGAATGCACAGCATGGAAAAAGCAGGTGTTCCTGTACTGTATTAGAAGAGTTTCTTGAAGGAGGTTGAGATTTTTACTTTACCTAGTGGGAGTCTGTCTGCGTTCTTGGGTCCTCCAAGTAGTTCCCTTTCAGCTTGCAGTGCTGTTGCTAACTGCTGTGCTGACTTAAGAACGTGCTCTTTGCTCACTAATAAATAATATATAACAAATAATGTCAGTCGCTCCTTGCTTCTGGATGTATGCAAGGCTCTGGCTGATGTCATGAGGAATCTCAGAGGTATCTAAATGCAGAATTTGAGTCCATATAGGCAATCACCATGTCTGAAAGATTTTTTTACTTAGTTGACAGAAACAGACTGTTGAATGCTTTGATTACTGTGCCTTGGTTAGTGTGAAAATTTCTCCTGCACACGACAGATCTATGTTGCTGTGCCAGTGAACAAGCTCTCAGTTTCAGTGCCATATCAGAACCATGAAAACAAGCTCAGTTTATACCAGTAGCGTGAGCAGTAACAGGAGATTATTTATTAAATCGCCCTGCGCTAAACCAGGGAGACACTGATTATGATTGCTCGCTACCGACCTCCTATCTTTACAACTCTCCCTGAATGTACTATGTACTGATACTTTGGTAAGAGATGCCATATATGCGACTTTAAATCTTACCCCATCCAATTACTGACATGGTTATGAGGAAGTGTGCAGGCAGGGGCTTCATAGCTCTAAGCAGCAGTAAGTACAACTGTGTGCAATTGAGTGCTATCCACGTAAATGTCGCCAACAAAAAATAGTGCAGTAGGACAGCCACGGCCGTACACCAGGAGTCTGCGGGGGGCTCTACCACATCAGATGTAAGTAAAGTGTTATTTTCGTAAGAAAGGTATTGCTGGTTGGAGCTGGTGGTATTGCTGCTGTGATTCCTGGCATTTTGGTTTTCAATTCCAGAGATGAAGATGATGTTAAAAACGAGCATGGAGAAACAGAGACTCACTAGCATCCATGTTACAGACGACCTTCGAGTTTTCCTATTGGTAGGAAGGCATTTAGGAGAAAAAAGTAGAGCAAAATAAGAAAAATTGTAAAATATTCCCTAATTTCCATTGATATTAAAGGCAAGCTAGAGTTTACAGTCTTTAAGACAGAGACAAAACAAAGCAATAACTTGTTTGCAGAATTCTACGACATCATTACTCTCAGACGACTTAGCAAATCCATCAGTTTTGTCTGATTTCAACTAGAACAGAGAATACCCAGCACCTTTTCAGACTGGCCTTCTCTGACAGCAGTTGGGATGCATTTTCTTTTTTCCACTATTCTCTTTTTAGAATCCTTTTCTTCAGTGTTAAGAGGTGAAATGGCATAAAGCAAATATATCTAAACACTCTTTAAGGTACAAGAGAATAATAAAAGCTGCCGTATAAATGCATTTAAAAGGTAGAGTCTGGAAGCTCCTACAATCTTACATACATTGACCTTGATGGAATTGCTTCAAATCTACATTACTGCAAGCAGGACGAGAAACATTCATTCGTCTACGATAACTACAACTCTGTTGGCATGACTTTGCTCCTTGTTCAAGGGGGAATCACATGACACCATTAATCATGGGCACGTCCATCAAGGAAGTTTGCTGCAATTGCATTTCAATTAAGTCACTCATAATAAAACTGTAGCACAAGCATTGTACATAACCTGCATTGCGTATAATCATGTTGCTTTGAAATCATCGTTCTCTACAGACATTTTGCAAACGGAAGGCAGTAGACTATAGAAACTATCAAATAGGCATCAGAAAGCAGAGTAACATTTAAATAGGATAGCAAGAAGAGAATCTGAGGAACAACATGTATGCTTCTACATGAATGCTAAAAGTCTAAGCAATAAGACAGTGGGCTAAAATGGCTAGCCTTAAATGAAGACACGAAAGTAACAGGCATATAGGTAACTGGCTAGAAGAAAGAGAACTGATTAGACATTGTAATACCAGAGTACAGCCTATACAGGAAAATAAAAAGGAAGTCATGCTGGTGGTGGGATACTGCTATCCATTTTCAAGTGGGAGTAATGAACTAAGCACCTCAACGTGTAGCATGGAGCGGTGTAGCAGTAATACAGGGCTGGGTCTGTGTTCTCAACTGCCTGGCCAGCAGAGACCTCAGCAAGGCAGCGGGGGACATGAAATACAACAGACCACCCTTACCCCGTGGAGATGGGACAAATGTCACTCTGGGACATTACACGGAGATTAGGCATGGTGATGGGAGCCCACGGTAAAAGGGTCAGCCCTTGACTTGATCCTCAGTGGCACACAAAGCTGCCTGCTTTGTTATCTTACAGCTGGTGAGCTGCCCTGTCAAAGTGATGGGAAGATTTTTTCTTTTCAGCAGCCATGCCCAGTGTTTCCTACAGAAGGCTCGGCCTTTTACCATATTGGGCTCTTCCATACTCTGTTATATCATTTCTCTTCAAAGCTCACATTTTTGAAGGTGGATGTATTGAATAATAATCATATCTCTCTCTCTCTCTCTCTCTCTCTCCTCACATTTAAAGATTAACATTAACAGAAAGGTTGAATTTTCATCTAGGTAAGTGACATGGCTGAGAGCTCATCTTCACTTTAACCAGTAAGCCACACTTACTTCCCAAGCTATGCTACGTGATTAGCTCTTTTTTTTTAAAATATTATTTGCTGATCAATAATACTGCAATATGTTCTAAAGTGGCTACTCTCTTTGTTTTCCTCATACTGTATACAAAGCAAAATATCATAATTTAGCACAAAATATTAGCAGTTTTACATCTTTACTCTTACCTAGTGAATATTTGAAACAAAATTGTAATGACCAGTCCAGCCATGGACAATCCAACACCAATGTAAGAAATATACTCCAAAGGCTTTGCATATTTATATTTGATCTGAAAGGCCTAGAAAACAAATTGTATCAGTTGCAAAATGAGAAGAGATAAATTTTAGTTACACATATAATTCTAGTTACACATAAAAACAAAAATGCTTTAACAAGGTTATGACTGTTGCTATCCACTGCCAGAATTTTTAGATTACACGAAATTATTCTGGGCCTCAAAACTAGAGAAGCTTACAAAGCTTACGAAGAACTCCAAAAAGAGACTTAACAATGCCAATGAAATATTTAGCAAAATAACAGATAAAATTATTCATAGAAAAATGCAAGGTGACAGAGACTGGAAAAAGTAGAAAAAATCTTTTCATACCGATGTGCGTTCTAAATTTTGGCTTCTGAGGATAAGGTCTAAGGTAAGATGTTACAAAGAATTACGAATCAAAACCGGTCTTTGTATAGTGACAATAAAGCAGCAAGTAAATGTCTTCAGTGAAACAGAAAATACTGTTGTCTTTGCATAAAAGGATGGGAATCTTCTCTAGAACATACTCATTTTGCGCAATAAGGACATGCATAAGATAAAGAAACAAAAAAAAAGATAAAGTACAGAAACAAATGTGGGAATGCTGTTCTGTGAAGAGAGAGTAAAAAGAAACTCTGAAATCCTGGCACTGCTGAAGTCAGTGACCACAGATAGGTGATTTTACCTGGGGAGTGTTTTGTTTAGAGAAGCTGAAACAGATACTGAAAGAATAACAAACATCAGAGACAGACAGTCATTCTGAAACACTCTTGTTAGTACACAGGGGCGATATAAAACACTTAGTGGTAGCAGGCTTAATATTTCCAGAGGGATTGCTTTTTATAAACATACAAGCAAAGGAAGTACTTAATGCTACATACTTCAGAGTTATTTACCTGGCACAAGGCAGTGCCACAGCCAGCCCAGATCCCAAACTACCCTGCTCTTCGTCTTGGGGCACTTTGGGCGTTAGACGTACACTCACGGAACAACCGGCTGCAGCAATGGGGGCGCCCAGCTGGAGGCCACCGCGTCTGAGCAGCGGGAATGAATTCTGCCAGCCCTTCCCTGCTGCTGGGGTGCACGGACAGGTGGGCACAGCCACTGCTTCTGTCGGAAGAAGCCAGGACTCGCCAATACGCTTGGCTTTCCAGCAGCCGGGGGACAACTCGCACACCCCAGTTTGCCAGCTCTGCCACAGAAACAAGTACGCGGGGACATCTTAAACTCCTGTGCCTTCCAGGTCAGCTCTCCTACGCCCTTACGTCGGCACACTGGTCTTAACAGTTGAAAACAACCAAACAAATGAAAAAAGCCCCAAACTCTTCCCATTTAAGAACGGACAATGCCCTACCATCAGAACAGCAAAATTAGTACTGTGATTACACCTGCATCTCAAGAACGGAGACCTGCTTCCTTTCACACAGCCAGCGGTGCTCCAGTCGTTGACAGCGTAGTCCCAAAAGACACAGGCATAATCGTGCAGCTGCAGTTCAGATGTGTTGTACTATGGATTGGATTGTAAGAAGAAAAAGTGGCTGCAGAAACGTGAACATATGCACCAGCAAACAGCGTATACTGGCAGTTATCCTCTGAAAGGGGAGCTGACAGCTACTAAGGGCTTTACGGGCTTTCCAGTAAACCTTATGAACGATATCAGTAACAGCATAATTTGGCATTTTGAACTTACTTTGTGTGCCTTTCTCAGTCGAGATTGCCAATGAAATTACCCATTTCTGTGAATTATTCAGGTAATTATGGTTCAGATGCACATTGACTAGGCATTAAACAGCTGCCAAATGAATTCTGCGCAAGCCAAACAACAGCTTTTAGATATTAGTACTATTACATTGGTGCCAACCGGAGCTGAATCCACACTGTAACAGGAAGCAAACAAGGACAAATGCCATGAACCATCCCCTTCCCTGCTGCAGCATGGCAGTACTCGTGCAGTCGCCTGTCAAACTGCCTGCAGTCATTTTCAGACAGCATACTTCTTCAGGGTACTGCAATTAGAACAGCTTTTTAATAAGCAATGAGCAGCCTGAAGTGCAAATAAGTAGTGAAAGCAACTATGTAGTTCAATTAAAAACAAGGAATAAAAGTAGGAGTAAAACCATCAATTATTAGTTTGTTGCAGTGATTTCTTTAGAAATGACACGTGTTTCCCAGATCACCTAACTGTATGGATCCATGATGATGGTTACTGATCTATCATGTGCATGTATTTGAGCTTAAAACATTTGTTAAACATTGTAAGAAGCAGCCAGCTATGGTTTTCTGGAGAAACCATGCTAAACATGAGTACATATTATCTACAGATTCAGCTGTTTGGGCAAATGGGCACTCACATAGAGCATTTCCTGCAAGAAAGCAGTAACATCTGGAATCAGTTCCTGGGGGAGGAAGTTAAAACAAAACACACAATGATTTGAACTGGAAGCGGAACTTAAAAGATAGTGTGAAAAATGAACAGTCCCCACATTGGTGGGTGTCTTGGGCTGTGCCAGTCATGTTGACTTTTTCTTGTTTTCAAAAAATTTGATAGTCTTATAGAAAGAAAAATTGTCCTCCAGGGGCGTGGCTTTTTTCATTATTGATTTAGGACTAATCTACCCTAGGACAAATGCACTCTCGTATACCTGTAACTTTTTCATGGAATGCAGTTTTGCTTGCCAACGTCCTAGTTTAGCAGAACTGAGTCAGTAACATCAGGTGTTAAACACAAAAGATGAAAAATGTTTTCTATGCCACATTATCTGAATATCCTTTACTTACGCCACCTATACATCCCACAGACTTTCTCAGTGTTTATTGCCAGAAATCAAGGCAGTATGCCAAAAACCCCTCTCTGCTTGAGTCTCTTTCCCTAAGCCCTGAGAACAGGTAGTAGAGGAAGGGCAGCCTCTGATTCAACCTGAACACGGCATTTCTTATGGAGGCTTACCTTGGGACTGAAGGCTATTTCCACACTGCTGGTTTTTCCACCATCAATGTTGCCAGAGACAATTTGTTTAGAGAAACTACCGTGACTTTGATAAATCCTTGACTGGAAGAGCTTGTCATTTTGATACAGGACAAAGCCAACTCTTCCATTGTCTGATGAACCTTTGTGATGCAAACAGAGAAGTAAGTATGCATAGCAGATATCAGAGAAGCTGCTGCCTTTGAAGAAGCCTACGCTATGCTGCTTCACACATCCGGTATTTACAGCAGATTTTTGTTTAGATATTTACTTAGAATCCATTTAAGAAGTAGAGAAGAGCGTCTCTTTCCATGAATCTGTAGAGAGTTGTTTTCAATTTTTGCTGAGTTGGAGTGTGAAAATAGTTATTACCTTTCTCTTACTGTCATTTTGGGGAAAAATACTGGTAATGAGGAAAATAATAGGCTAATTCCCAATATATACACAAACACTCCAAATGGACAGGCTTTTAATAATACTAAGTAAGAAATAGTAACCCCAGGGACATTTAGAATTAGTAGGAAGTCAGAAGATGAAAGATGTTGGTTGGACTTTTGCTTTCAGATCAAACTTTTTGACTCCGTTTCTTTTGCGCTTCTCTACCAAATTCGAGACATTTCTTCTAAGTGATCTAAATCACTATTTTTAATTGTTTCTTAAGTGAGAAAGCAAAAATCCTGGTGTATATAATGAGTTTTGTTCTTGATTTTATACTTTTCATTTAAGATCAAGAGAGACTCATTTGATCTATCTCTGATTTGATCATCAAGAGAGACTAATGTAACTTTGTGTCTACAAAATGTCACAATTGTGTATTTAATACTGAAGAAATATGGGTTTTTTTAAGACAAGCTGTGCATTCACTCTAACTCTCTTGAGGGAAGTGGTATAATATTACAAGCATTATGGTAAAGGCTTTAGCTACATGATCACACTGTTTTTCCACAGGATTGTTGTCTGAAACAGTGAACAGAAAGGACGGGGACCAGTTAATGAGCTCTTCAGTGGTTTTTTATATTGTCATTACTGGCTGGGGGTGTGGGGCTACCTGGTTTATCTCTTCAAGTCTTTTCTAACCCTAGTGAAAGAACTGAATTATTCATCTCCCTGTGACTTGTATATGAACTATTTTCAGCATTGTGATATCTAAGCACTCCACAAACTTCACCTTCATTATACTTTTGTGCTGTGATGGCTTAGTGTTACTGTCACTATACAGAGAGACTGAGGACAAGTCTGCTGGTTTCAGGCGCCCAGTCTGTAACTCTTGTGATATTTAGTGTGTCATAGAAATGCACATGTTCAAAGCTCAGCTCCTTCACACTGGCCAGTTTCTGCAGCAAATGAAGCAGAGGAACTCTAAGTTGGTTTTTTTGCTGTTCTTTTTTCTTTTTTTTTTTTTTTTTCTCCTGGGCAACACCATTTTATCCTCCAAGCACTTCAGAGTGTAAGTAGTGGACATCCAGAAAAATCTCATGTGAACATTCTATTAAAGACTATCCCAATATGTAGGTGCGCAGATGTCCATGTCCTGGCTGACACCCGACAGCAGTAGTAATTCTAGTTGAAACGGTTGATGTCTTTGGATTTCAGGCAAGGTACTTTATGTACTACCTCTTGATCTTGATTTCTGTGGAGTTATGTTCAAATATTCATTACATTCTCAATTTTAGAAAACAAAACCAATGAAAAAGTCAAAACACCAAAAGCGTTCTGGCCATTACCTGTACATGTGCCTTATTCTATAAATAAGATTATCCAGCTCATTTGACATGTGGATTTCTTGTACCAACTTATGGAATCAGCATGCATAAAAAATGACATGTAATTGTTTATATTGGCTAAGGGGGATTTTTCCAAAGGAGATTTTTAGTAAATATTCACTCAAATTTTTCCAAGGTGCAGTTTTCAGTAGGAGAAAGAACTTACTGTTATTTGTAATGTTGAACAGTATCTGAACTTCAGTACTGAGGTCACCAGTAACCTCAGGGACATTTTCCTGTATTTCTAGTTTTGTTGACTGATAATATCCCAGTGCTGTATCTGCAAAAATTAGCAATGGATGCATTAGGATTTATAGTACATACCACCTTGTCCAGGTCACTCCAACACCACACACAGACTTACCTCTCTGTGCCAAAAACAGAATTGTAGAGGTGCTTAATTTCAGTGGAGCAGACTGGATTGCAACATTGGGCTGTGAGATATTGCCAGTCAAAGAAAATTTCTCCATTGTTTCTGTGAGGCTGCATTGAAATGATGGGTGGGGTAAAAGTTACCATTATTTGTTAATATACAGCTACAGGTTCTGTTTCTGAGCTTCCTCTCTTATTCGGTTCTCCAGCGGGAACTGCTCCTCATTCCCTATCCTCATCCTTTCTCTAAAGCAGAAAAATCCAGCCAAAATTGTTTATATTGGTATAAATCTACTGAATCAATGAAATTGCATATTGGAGTTGAACCTGAAAATGTTTTGACTTGGCTGTGAACCACTTTCATCCCAAAACAGAAGGGAAAAGGCAGTTTACTACACCTAAAAATAATGGTAAAATCTAAA
The DNA here is from genome assembly GCA_013398295.1 of Chionis minor. Classification (NCBI taxonomy): domain Eukaryota; kingdom Metazoa; phylum Chordata; class Aves; order Charadriiformes; family Chionidae; genus Chionis; species Chionis minor. The sequence goes on from VZSF01006476.1 coordinate 125,158, forward strand.
GTTACCTTGTTGTAACATTGACAAGATCATTGTTGAATTCTGTTTCATTGGCATCCAAGAGTTGACTCACTGTAGCCATGACTGCCACAGATGCCTGAGACAAGCAAAAAAAAAGGCAAATTAAAATGCAATTAGGATAAATCGCCCCGTGTGCTACATAGTGTATAGGCAAAGTAAGAACACTTATAAGCATTGCTTGAAAGTACACACAACAGAGTAAACAAAGCACAGGATGCCATTTGAAAGAACACAAACTTTGCGCCAATGGGTAAATGCCGCACTTTTATTAATTTTGACAGGATTGAATTATTAACTTAAACATCAACTGGTGTTTGTATAAGAATTTCAGATATATGCAAACCTAAACAGCTGATGAGAAACAAATTTACACTCAGCTCTTGAGAACTGACCCAGCAGCAATCCCGCAAGTATGCACTCCAGGCCACTTAAATAACTCTGCTAAATGGCAAAACGAATGCATTTGGTTGTGGTGCTATAAGAGGAAGGAGGGTGTTTCTTCTGCTGGTAGAGGGGGGACAGAGTTGATATGCCAAATACTAAGCCACAAAAGTCTTATTTTAGTCTTAATAAGTCTCACCTGAGAGTCTTCTGAAACATTTGGCTTTTTCAGAATCTGCACTGCGATGTTTGCAGCAGCAGAGATGTTCTGTGTGGTCAGTTGCTCTGGCATGGAGGTGAGGATTTGAGTGTTACTTGCAATAGCTGCAACATCTCTGGAGTCTGCAGTTTCAATCTATTAGGAAAACGCCATTCAACAGAAAGGAAATGAGAAGAAGAGTTACCACTTCTATAATATTCTCACATAAAATCAAAATATACAAGTAATTGGTAGTCCAGCTTGTTTCTGTTCATGTCAAGCGTGTGGCATTTGCAGATTCTCCCTAGACGATGATTTCGTGGACTTATGGAGTAGCTTGAGTTGGAAGGGAAACCTGGAGGTTCCTTACCCAGCAAGGGCCACCTGAGACCCGGCTGCTCAGGGGCTCACTTTGAGTATCCACAAATTGTTTATGTCGCGAAGCTATCAAAATCAAGATTAATTCAAGCATGCAGCTCTGAAGTGTTTATAAAGCCTGGAATGGTAGGAAAGAAAGGTGACTGTGTTGCACAGGGAGTAAGGAAATTTGCATTTATAATTACTTGAGATGGTAGCGTTTGGACTTGAAAATATCTGCATGTGCACACTGAACAAACAGTGTATCGTGAAGGCCTGTTTTTACTATTCTTATTTCTGATTTTTAGCATGACTTTGTATTCAAAGTAAATATTCGTGTTTAAAGGGAATAAAATCCTTTTAAACCTGGCCTCTGGATCACTAGCATCACCACCTTCCCTTCTCATTTCCTCACATTCCCCATTGTCCCCCAAGCTGCCCTGGGCTCACTAGATGGCAGCACGACATCGCAAAGCCTCACAAAACCCCAAACTACAATGGCAGCGGAATAAACTCATATGGCAACCTTATGTTGTGTCCTATTAGCATTAGAAATAGCTACTACTAATATTATGTATTACTTTAGAGAAGATTTGACATTTGAACCGTTTAGTGGAGGCTACGCGCTGGGGAAGTGCAATCTTGATCTCAAGGGTTTCCCATCAGACGATCCAGGCAGGTGAAGCGTTGGCTTGAAGGTACAATAGCCAAGCAAAAATGTGTGAGGAAAGGGACTTCTTATATTTAAAGGGACTGTAGCTAGTTTCGTCCTCTCCTCTCCTCTCCTCTCCTCTCCTCTCCTTAGCCATCTTCAGCTATCCATGTTTTGTAGATATGGCAGAGCTAAGCCTTAAAGCAAGGATTAGAGGTTTAAGGACTTTATCAAGAAGAGTTTGTCATTCATATAAGAGAGTTTGAATATGAATCCTTGAGGGACAGAAGTGTTTTGTCCATATTCAGCTGATCACAGGGCTGAATGGAAAGGCTTTCCTCTTAATCCTTCCTAACGTGTCAGTGTCAGCATCATTTAGTTCCCTCATGCCAGTCTTCTTCAAATCCCTCCCGCTTTCTCACTGATTTGGTCAACATCGTCTCCGTTCGGAGGTGTTTGCTGCAAACTGGGAACTAGACTGAGGAAATTGCAGTCCGGTTAAGAAATATGAAATTTCTTGTATGTTGTGGGATGTATGTTGTACAGTATGGGATGCTGTGTTCAGGCAAAACCAAGCAAAATAAAATAATTACCATTGGAAATTCAAGGCCATTTGCAAAGTAGGCACATGCCAAGAATGCCACTGAAAAAGGCTTTGGTCATTTTTGCTTTCTGCAAAGTTTTAAGAAATGTAACATATTTCCTACCTCAATCTCTTGTCACTTTTTTTTTCCTACTTGGGATTATGCAGAATCTCAGACTGTTTAAATAGTAATTTAAGATTACCTGTGATGCTAGGGAGTCCAGATTTTCATTACAATTCAGAATTTTGGGGGGCTCTAAAGTAGGAATTCTCCCTTGTCTGGAGCACAGCCGGATTGCTATTGAAGTGTTACCTGTAATTTTGTAAAAGCAGAAAGATGTACATTTATTACAAAAGCACTCACTCGCATACACATGACCTCCTTGGTATTTAAAACTGTACTGTGGGCATGACACCTTATCCAGTGTTATTTTCTGTTTGCATGTAAAATATTTGTCTTTCAGTGTTACAAGCGACCATCAATTATTTAACTAGTTATTGTTCTTTTTAGAACATGTGTTTTATGCTCATATACAAATCTTGTCAAAGTGGCTGACATTATTCATGCCAAATTCAGATAGGTTTAGTTATGCCAGAGCTGCAGAAACACACCTCTTAAACAGGGGGCACAGGCATCAGCACTGAGCTACCAGAAAGACTTTCTATCCTGTCCTGAAAAGCACAGTTTATATGCCGTGAAATAAAGGGCACGTGGAGCAGCCGTGCAACACTTACTACTCTACAAGGTCTCTGAAAGCTCATACAGGTCATGGAACCACAGCTGATGGAAAGCGTCCTGAATCCTAATGCTAAATATTAGGATATAAATAGGTTACTTTTCTATCAAAAGGCTGTTCAGTAGCAGATATTAACTGACTCTCAGCCCAGTCCCAGACAGGCATGGGTATGACTCGGTGTGTGTACCTGAAATTCTCTGCATTTGGGGTAGAAAGCTGTGTGGAAAAGTTTGCTCTCCTGCTGCCTGAGCTATGCTGTTCTGGCTTCAAACACCAACATCTGGTCTAATAATCCGGCATCTTTCACAAACCTTATATTTACTTTTGGGAAATAGAAGTGATAGAAAAGGAACACATACCATTCACAGTGTCAGGTTCACATTTTTCGTTGGAGTTGCCATATTTACCCACTATAATCCGTTCAAAAGTAAGGGTTTTTATGGTGCTTTCAGAAATGTTCACAGGGTAAGTACTGGCTTCACAGAAATTGACTGCACGGAAGGGAAAAAAAAATACATCCAGATCAAATACTTTTAGTTCAAGAAGCAATTTTCATTTTTACAATATTCCAATCGAGTCATTGGTTGGTACCCTTTCAGCTTCACTGTTGAGTTAGTTTTCAACACAGCTAATGGTTCATTCACCCAGCCCATACATTTTCACCTACCAAACAAGAATGCTAAGGGAGGTGGTGTCAAAGGCATCTCTAAAATCAAGGTATATTACATCTGTTGCTCTTCTGTTGTCTACGTAGACAGTTATTTTGTACAGAAGGCAGTTCTGTATATAATTTTTCGTTTGTTTTTTGGTTTTTTTGTTCTTTGTAAATCCATGCTGATGGTTCATGATTGTCTTCTTGTCTTCCACATGCATGGAAATAGACCCCAAGAGGACGTGCTCCATAATACATGTAGGGCCTGAGGTAAGCCTGACTGACTTATGGTTGCCCCATAAGAAGTTCTCTAAGTCCCCCTAAGAAGAAGTCCTCCTTGCCTTTCTTAATAGTGGGCATAATGTTGGCCTTCTTTTGGTTCTCTGTGGCCTGTCTTGATCACCACAGGTGACAGATAGCAGCCCCACAGTGTCTTCAGCCAGGTCTTTCAGCAGTCTTGAATAAGTCCTGTCTAAACCATGGCTTTGAACACTTTTGTGGTGATCTTGCCTTCCTTCTGACAGATGAAAGCCAGGAATAAGTTGCTAAATCCATGCATGAGTCTGGATGCTTTCATACATGAGTACCTATTCAAGCTTTAATTTTCACCCTTCTAGTTATTCAAGCTTTGATTTGAAAGTATTTTGGGCTGGTTTATGTACGTATCTATACTACTTGGTTCTGGACTTACAAAAGAGAGTCCATCTGAAATAGAATTATTTGTTGCATTTTTCCCCACTGACGCAAATCTGAAATTATTGCAAATATTGTTACTTCAGTAGAATTGCTCCAGAATTTAAAAAAAACCAACAAACACAACCAAACAAACCACAAGGAGGAAGAAAACTAGGCCCATTGTCATGATCTGTGAAGGAAAGTAACCGTGACATAATGTACAAAAGGACTGAAATAAGAATGAGACAAGTGGAAATTTTACATCGCCATTGGAACAAAAGTAATTGGTTTGAAAATGTTGTCTACCCTATATGCCCTGCTGTCTTGTGCTGGCAATAAAATAGATCACCCCCTCTATGCACCCAATACCCAAATGCACTTCTTTCCAGCTTCCCCAACACCTTTAGCACTATGTTCCCACACTCTTTATGCCCTATTGTGCCTCAGTGCCTCCTATCTCTGTGTCCTACATCCATCTTTAGATTCCCAGTACATAAAACATACTTCTTTATTTTGTTAGCTGGTGGAGAGGAGACAAATGTCATGGGTAGTTTAGAGCCATGCATCTTAGTGGCTAGACTGGATTGACTGGCCATGTGGGCCGCACCTCCTCACTGCCGGCATAAGTCTCCTTGTCTTTTTTTTACAGGGTTGGTCTTCTGTAGCCAGCCAGTGATATGTGCAAAACTCATAGCATCTCAAGACCTATAACCATCTAGTGAATTCAGCTGAAAGTTCTCAGCAAGTTAAAGTTGCCACGAAGAAGGTGGAACAACAGAAGGATGGGCAGTATAAATGTTCCTCAGGAAAACAGAATAAAATTCAGATTTTTTTAAATGCAATAGTGTTTGTTATTATTTCAAACTAATAACACCTGTCCAAACATTCTTACCTCATCTATTTTAATAACTACAGTTATTAAAATCTATTCTTTAAGGCAATGCACAGCAAATCAAATACAGAATACCAGAGGACTGAACATAGGGAATTACAGAGTCATCATAATGTTTTGTTTCCAGTGCTGAAATCCCATGCACAATTATTTTATTTAAGCCAACTCCTCTGAAGCATTTTGCCCAAACGTTCCAATCCATCATGAACCCATCCAATCTGTCATTGCATGTTGGATGTGCTACCCATCCTGACATAAGGGAAATGACATGGGAGACCTGAAGTTTCCATCTACCTAGGAGTCTTCACCAACAATATTTTCCTGCATAAGCTGCAGATCTTTCGACGTCCTTCTGACCAAACACGTGAGTTCATTTGAGAAAGCCACAGCTGACACGTGGCAGCGTGTCCATGTGTCACACTGGCCACAGAGTGTGTGGCTGGCTTGGAAAGGGTGAGCAGGAGATTTTACCAGCTCTGGAGATACTGCCGCTCATTGAGCCAGCACCCTCCCAGCATCGGCTGGATGCACCCGCTCCCATTATGGCAGTGCGGAGATGCCATGCTGCAGCAGAGGGGACAGAAATGGCAGTCAACCAGGCAGTCCTGTGCCAGGTGTAGGAAATTTGACTCATTCAAAACCAGTGCCAGCGGCAGCAGGAGTTGTGGACAGGCATTGTCCTACAGGGTGCTGAGCCGGATGGTGTCCCTTAAACACTGGCAGAGGCAAGCACGGCAATACTGGCCATTAATGTCTGAATCAGAATTTCAAGTCACGGTGATCTTCAAAGCAAGGAATTCAAACAAAGGCCAAATTGGCTAGAAACAAACCACAGACTGTTGAAACCTGTAATGTCTTCCCCAGATATATGACTCATTTGAAAGGGCAACAGAAGTGGGTGAAGGATACAGTCTGACCTAGCAAAAAGAGCCACATCACTGCTTGCGAATCCAACCCTGCTGAGAAAGTCTTGGTTGGGGGAGAGAAGAGCAGGGGCTTCCCAGAGCAGAGGGATTCCCAGAATTGACCCCAACTGCCCACGTTGCCCCTCTTGTACTGACCTATCTCACAAAGAGATCCCACCCACTCCTCTGGGCACACGCAGGCTCCATCCCGACAGAAACCACCGTTGAGGCAGAAGCATGGAGGCGTCACAGATTCTGTAGGGTCTGTGTAAATAAAGAATCAAGATATATACATATTCTTAAAAACATATGTGAAAACACTCACCTACCTATCTAATTCGATGAAGGAGAGAAACAAACATGATTTATTTGAAGCTTCAGGTAAAAAATATTCAACTGAAAAATGCATGACCCACAGTCCCGCCCAGGTCCTCAGTCACTGGTCCCTTCTTACCCCTAAAGTCAATGGCATGAATGTGAGGGCAAAGCTTACATATATTAATTTGCATTCCCACAACAATGTAGGTGGAAACAGTTTTGCGCAGCTGCTGGAGGAGCAGGAGTGATGGTGTGTGCCTCCAGGCCACCAAAAGCTCAAGCTGTTGAACCTGTTAAAAGCCCAAATTACTTCTGCAGGATTTCACAGGAGCAAGAAGGCAAAACAGGGCCACAGATTCCCAGTGCTGAGGGACCCGGAACAGTAACAAGGACGTAGATAGTCATACATCCAAGAAACAAAGAGACATACTCTGATTTAAGCCAGGCATTATGGGATAAAACAGATAAAAACCCATACCCCAATCTCAGCCATAGCCTCTGTCCCTAGTCCAGTACAGGTGCTGATTTTTTTCTGTTTTTTTAGCAGAAATAGTGGGTTTTGTTTGAAGTAGTTGTTGCACAGGCTGCCACAGATTCAGGACACAAATAAACACAGTGTAAGCAATAGCAGAGAAACTGCAGTTCTTAGAAAATTCTGAACATACCATGGTATTTGCTGTGTTCGGCAAGCTCTGAAAATGCCATGGTTTCTTAAAAAAGTGATTGGCAAATCTTGAATGGCTAAGGGCAGCAGAAATGGAAACAACGAAGGGGTTGATGGACCTCAGGCTCTGAGAGATAGGTCCAAGACCTGGGGAATCTCCACGGACTGAGGCTTTGTCACAGTTAATCTCACCTGGTCCCTAAATGAAGGATGGAGTTGGAATCCCTTCTCATAAGGCTCATGGTGGAAATCGTGCACCTGTGCACTGGGTGCAGTCTGTGCCTTGAAATAATGCAGAAAACTGGAGCTTAAGCCATTTGATCTGACATTGTAGTGCCTGTGTTTTGACATGCCGACAAACAGAGCAAGGCCAGAAAATTCAAAAGTAAACAGTGCTGTCAGGAACACATGTGCTATTGTATATTTCTAACATGCTCACCGAACTAAAAAGATTGCCTAACTTCTTACTCTTAAATGGGATTCATATAACTGGAAGATTATTGCAAACTATAGGGGATGTGCCACGTGGCAGGGGTATTTCTGTTCTTGGCACGCACAGCTTGGCTCTTGCTCACGTTGTTGCTATTTAGCAGTTGTGTTTCAGGCTGTCTCAGCTACATTACAGCCAGATGTCTATGATGATAGTGGAATAACATCTATGCGTCACTAGGTAATGTCTGCGCTAGCCATCAGCTTTTCAAAACACATTGTCTCTCCGTTGGAAGTCTTACAGAAAGGAAAGGGAAACTCCTCCAGCAACTGAGATCTGGGTGGCCCAACTTACGCAGCTGCGGAGAACAGCTGGATCTGGGGGAGCTGGGTGCCTGGTTGGGCAGCTGTTGGCCCATTGGCCAGCAGCGCTGGCTCACCTGCCAGGCACATGGTGACGTGTGACAGCGGCGTGACACCAGGACTCAGCCATGTGCTTTGGACTGGGAGCCTGAGAACCCAGAAAATGCTGGGGAACCTGCAGCACATCTCCAAACCTTTGCCTTGCTTGAACACGTTCCCAGAGCAGCCAGGCTGAAGGTGACAGAGCAAGGGGAATCTGGCACGGAGGATCCCGAAACCGGGGAGGCAGCGGTGCTGCCCTGCCAATGCGCAGAGTCTGGGCTGCCTGCCGAGGAGCAGGGCAGGGGAGCAGCCGGGGCAAAAGGAGTGTAAGGAAAGGGAAAGGTGAAAAGATGGGGCAGACGCTCCTTCGAAAGCAGTAAAACAGAAAAAGCGCAAAGCGGTGGGGTAAAAAGTCCAACGTTTCGCCCTGGAGGTGCAGACACTGCTGCCATGCCGCCCATGCAGGAAAATAGCAGGTGCCAGCAAACAGCATCAGCCTTACCTTTGCCTTCCTGAAAAGAGTCCATCTATAACAACATGACACTCGTGGGATTGGTTCATGCTAGTCGAAACTGTGGTTGTATTTAGTGCTTCCTGGTAACCTTTCTTAGACCGCTGTTCAAGGTCTCATGTAAAGCTTTTTTTTTTTTTCAGAGGGAAATCTGTGTCTTTCACAAATCCAAATTCCTGAGCTGACTAATGCAGTCATGTCTACCCCACACGCAGTACAGCTCATCAGGCTCCAGTAATTGTGGCACTGGCTTAAAATCATGGGGTTCTGGTTTTATTTTAAGAGTCAGAAAACAACTTTTTTTGATTTGTCTTTGGCTTTTAAGTTTTGCAGACATTAGTTGTCTCAAGAATCACGTTGATTTTGACTGTATATATTTTTAAACTAAAACTAGAAGGTTCTTGTATAACACTACGTCATCATGAACTGTTGGGGTTTTTTTAATCAAGCATCATGGGAACAGTTATTACTAATACTGGCAGTTAAAGTTTGCATAAAGAAATGCTACAACTATGCACAACAATCAAGGCATCAGATGAGCATGGAGGTATTCTCCGTCCCTGAAGCAGCTGCAGTTTAAATCCAGTTCCTAGCAGTTCGTTTGCCTGCAGTTGTGTAAATCCTAGGTGTAAGCAGAGGTATCCCCAAGCCGCGCTGAGAGTTAACTCCCACCTCATCTGGATTTGGCTCTAGCAAGTCAAATAAAGCACTGAGCACATACTTACGTTAGCAAAGGCAGATTATTACTGATGTATGTTAAATAATTGCTGTTTACTTCTGTGCCATTTCTTGGGCCTGGACAACTTCCCTTCCTGCAATCAGCTGATAAACGTCTTGAAGATATAACGTAATGTATCCACATATATACTTTTCCCTAGGCCTCTTGGTCTCCAATCATATATGACTTCCTGCTGGACAAGGACCCAAGAGTATCCGATTCTTTTTATGAATTTTGAATATTGGTCCATGCATAATTTTGTGTCATGTCAATATAGTGAGTATTTTGCTGAGAGGAAATGCTGACCAGTTTTCTGCTCCAAGTTTGCACACAGAAGTGTCTTACAAGGGTGCATTGACCTGATTCTCAGGTAGAGAATATGTAAACTGATATCTCTGATATTCTTTCAACAAATTCCTCTATCATGCAAGTTGTAACAAAAATATTAACGGGTCCTATACAGCATATTTTTCTTATATGCCTGCATATAAGGTAAACAGGTAAGGTAAACATATGCAGGTAAATATATGCAAAGCTAAATATTTCCTCTTTAAAATATAATTTACCAGACTAGCTACAGGTTTATTTTTGTCTTTTGAAAAATAAATCAGATTTCTACTGGAAGAGTGAGAAAATTTCAAGGCATTTCTCAAAGCTCTGTTGTATACTGTGTAAACATGTTACAAGGAAAATATGCCAGAGACTGTTGCCAACCTATTCTGTTTTACAGCAGAATGCAAAGTTTGTGGTACTTCTTTAAACATCAGTGTACGAAGAAAAATGTGTCCACCTAAGAAGTGTACAGCATGGATATAATAACTTTTATCAGCAATCACGTTTAAATACTTAAGGAAAGGAAAAAGAACCCAAATAGAGCTCAGATGGGGTAGAATTGTATTTCTTACCTGTTTCAAACTTGAGGACAAGCTGCCAAATACACAGTGCCCAAAGGATCACGGTCACTACACAACCAATAATTCCAAGCAATATTCTGTCCCAGTGGAGTGAAGGCATGTTGTGGTGCAGACTGTCTGCTCTGCTATAAAATGGTATTATACATTCATAACCTTGTGATGGATAAACCATTAACTACTTGTCTACTGCTAGAACTTTAACCTTTTCTGTTCCACTTAGGGGGGGAAAAAAAAAGGTTTGGTGGAGAAGTAGCACACCATTATTTCTATAATTTTCCACCCGATAAAACGTTTCACTTACTAAGGCATTAAATGTCATGTCTTCTAATTGCTATAGGAAAATGTCCCAGCTCAGACACCCAGCTACATTTATACTGATAAGAGCTAAGGCCTGTTATTTGAGTGCACGGCACAGTGAACCTCTCTTCCCTTCAAGCAAGTCATCCTCATATATATGTGTATATATATGTGTACAGATATATATTGTCTCCTGGGACCCGACTCTGGTCCTCAAACCAGACCTGCATGTGATCTGGAGGGGGGGGGTTGGTGCTGGCTGGCATGGGGCAAAACCATGCCAAGCGGTGTGCTAACACCTGAGGGGTTATTCCTGCTCTGTGTCCTCGTTTCGGTTGCAAGCGCAGCCATAACTGCTGGGCTCCGCAGCGGGGATGCCAGGCAGGACCCACGGAGGAGGCTGCGGAAGGGTGAGGAGAAGGTCCCTCCTCTGCAGCAAGGTTGCTCTGGTGCTGAGAGGAGGTAGAAATGCTGACTCTTTTAGGGCTAACCTAGATCAGGCACTCGGCACGCGCTTTCAGGAGAGCAAATGGCTTTTCCATGCTACATAATTCGGACAGGCAGTGTGGAGCCTTGTTGCATCCCCTCTGTGTACCTCCACCATCAAATATGGTCACTCAGTAGGCACTGGCACAACTGGGAATAAAAGCTGTGTCTTCAGGCTCCCAGGACACCAGACTCATCCGGAAAGGAGTGAGGACAGGTGAAGAAAAAGAAAATAAGTATAAGGCACAAGTAAAATGTGACGTGGAAGGAAAAGTTACAACACCAGAACTGACAAACCCAGCATCTTCTTCTGCATGCGAGTGTCTCCCACTGGCACATTAAAGGCTACGAGATGAATATCACAGTCAAAATGAAGAGTCAGACAGAGCTATTTGAAGAACTAATTGAAATAAACACCCTCTCTTTTATCATCAGTGATCAGTGGACGAATCTCCTGCGTGTGAGTAGGAACAGCACCTTGCTTTTACAGGGTGCTCTTCATTAGTGAGGAAAGGAAGTTTTCTTGGCATTTTTAATTACCAAAGCACTTCCCTCTCAACTTTAGAAACAGGGCGCAAAAACCTGATGTGATATGCAAACGTGTACAGAAATCCAGTGAAAAAAAGGGGCTCGGGTCTCTTGGCCCAATGGTCTAGCCACTAGATACTACTGATATGATAGCAATACTACTAGATACTACTGTTTCTTTAACACAGTACAGGGTTTTAAGATGCTTTTTCCTCTTATCAAGAAAAAGATGAGTAGGATAAAGTACATCTATACATGCTATCCTCTATACTGAGGAAAGCACCTAAGGACATAGGAAAGACTGAGGAAATGCTGAAATAATTAAGATTACATTTGCAAACAGGAACTCCAGAGTTGTTAAAGCACTTCAGACATATGAATGTCTTAGCAATCTGCTCGCAGAGGTTTTAAAGACAGGCTGTGCCACCACACCACTGACTGGTACTGGGACAAACCTCCAGGTGGGACAGGGCTGTTTGCTGTCTGCCAGGGGCATCTCTGTCCAGCTGGGGATCTGCCTGCCCGCCTGCCTCAGCCACTGGGTTACGAGTGTGTCTCTCACCCTAGATCATTCTCTCTCCATGTTATTAGCATGGAAAACAGAGAAAGGAAAAAAGCCCTCGGTGCTGGGATCGGCACAGGAACAGGAGGAGAGTATGGGGGCCATGGCACGCAGCCGATGGGTGGGAAGGAATCTGAGAGTGGGAGGAAACAGCCACCTCCCTGGCACAGAGGGATTGTTTGAGCCTTCCAACTCAATAAAATGCCAAACGGCAAACCCCCGCCAGGGCGGCTGCAGAGGCACGGGCAGGCTTTCTTCACCAGAGGGGCAGAAATGGGGCTCTGTGGGGCAGGGCAGCAGAGCTGCCTCCTTTGCCCAGTGAGAGCAGCCAGGAGTGAGAGCTGGGTGGCACAGCTCCAGGGCTGGCACCAGCGTGCATCCCGCTGCCCGGCCATCCCGTGGGCTCGGAAGCATTTGCAGAGTGGCCCCAGCGAGCCCTGGCAGCCTGAGGGCTGCGTGGCCCAGCTGTCTGTCCCGCTGCTGTCGGAGGGTGAACAGCCGCAACGCTCAGCTGGGGGATCTCCTCGCAAAGAATGCTTAGTGCCCTTGCACGCATTAATTACTTTACAGCCTCTTGCCACAAGCGGTTTAATGTTTGCTTTGCTGGGGTTAGAAGGGCCAAGAGTTTAGAACTGGGTCTAAGAGACACACAGGAAGATGCCCATCCCTGCGCAGGACTTGTACAGAGCAAAGCAGAAGCAGGCATGATTCGGACTGACTGGATCTTGCACGTGGGGAAACTGAGTCACAGAATAGTTCAGCAACACTTAATTAAGCTACATCTGATGTAGCACCAAGTCTGAGGATGGCAGTGTATTAAAAGCATACCCAGCTTCTGACTCACAGGTCTAGCAGAAATGCTGCTAGAAGGTAGCAGGGACTCTGCATACTTGCAGAGATTTTAAAATGACAACGTAGGAAAGAAATAAGAGTTAATTCTTGTGGTTACTGACATGACCCTTTCTGTTCAATGGAAATAACATCCCTGCTTCCTTCCTTTACATAGCTAACATCCTTATGGACGTGTTTGAGCAGGGTTTTGAGTTTAGACAGGTAATATACTCTTAACACAAAACCCTGGGTTGCAAGCCCAGGTTTGCAAGTGGAAGACAGTTTGTCAGCTGGGTAGGATAGTGGAAGTAGGGTTGTGAGCAAAAAAGATCAGGAATTTCTAACTTCACATGAATATTTTATATAAAACTTAAAGAAAAAAAAATGGCATAGGGAACCAGATGACAAAACAAAACCAAATAAATAAATACACCCTAAATACACTTTTTATTTATGAAAATATTAAACCTTGCAAACTGAAAGAAAACCTTATTACTTGCAAATTTGTATATGTGATGCAGCTGTGGGGAGACAAACCCATTCTTGAGTGACTAGATATATTTCTTCTGCTTTCCTCCATTTCTTTTAAGCCTTAATTAGAACCAGATGTTTCTTATTTCCTTTCTTTTTTGTTTTCAAGCCTGAATAAAGTGTGGTGCCAGCAGTAAACACAATCTTTGACATCTTTTTATGTGTCAACTGCATCTAGCTGAGTCGGAGTCACAAAACAGTAAAATTCCAGCAAAGCAGTGCACGCTTTCACTCCTGCTGTCATTCCCATCGGGAGTGGGAATGGCATTACTGCTTCTGGGGCTGCCGCACAGGAGCCATAAAAGTCCCAGAGTGTGTCTGAGAACCTTGTCCCTGGTCAATAACGTTGAAGACAGACTGGAACACCGTATACCATGAACACAGCTTCCCCTCCAGTAGTCTTACAGTGCTGGAAGTGATTTCTAGTTACTTAATGGCTATTCAGTTGTATAGATCTGCAGTCTATTTTCCATTTCTTTTTTCTCCTCCTCAGGGAGGCAATGGCTGGTAACCACAGTATGTAGACGTAACCATTTCCACTCCAATTTCATGCCCTTACTGTGACATTGACCTCTTCGGTGCCATCCCCTGCAGAATATCTTGAGATTAGGTGGCAGTGGTCTACCTGTGAGAGCTTTCTTTCTGAATCAAATTTGCAAAGTATGCTGTAGTATTTATAATTATGTTTTTTTCAACTACTTTAAAAATGTATTTTCATTGTAAGAAGTGTATCAAATATAGAAATATGTGCAACTATTACATAGCAAGGTGTTAGAAATTACTCTTCTGAAAAGTCATCTGAGGACTCGTTATGCCTTATTTGACAAATAATAGGCTTTTTACTCCCACATATTTTGAGTAAGCACATATTTTACCTAGAATAGATTTTAAAGGCAAGTGCCCAGCAGTTTTCCAGTTGTCTTTCTCCCTTTTAACAGATGTGCTGCTGTTGCGCAGTCCTTGGGAGTCAGGCTTGCTTCCACTACTGCACATGCTAAAGGGCTTTTTGGATAAAAAACTATTCTGTTTTCTTCCACCGACTTCTGTACCAGTAACTCCTCTCCCAACTCCTGCAGTTCAGAGGAACTGAGCCGTGTGGGAGGAGACCATTAAGGTACCAGATACACCAAAGTTTTCTAGTGCCTCAGTTTTAAGGATGAACGAACTTGTAGGACTGAAATTCTTTGCTGCCAAATTTACTCTTAGTTCAAGCTAGGTTTAGATACAAGGGAAAAAAAGTATTTATTTACAGGATATAGAACAAATATCACAGTTAGTAAGCTTTACAGAGACACAGATAATGTAAATGAGAGAAAGTCATGTTTAACCCATTTATCCTCATGATAATGGGTTTAATGGGTTCCTTTCGTCCTGCCAAACAAAGTCTTCACCTTACCCATGTGTTTGCCTTTATCCGTGTTGCCAAAGGAGTAGACCCTGTACTGCACAGCCGTTTCACGCTACAGGCATTTTCAGACTCCAGTTTTGTCCCAGGGATGTAGATGTCTATCAGTGCTCGAACCACATGAGGAGAGCACCAATGCTGGAGAGCACCATGGAACTTTGTTTCCTGTGAAGGGACCCCAGCTCCCACACTCCAACTCTTCTCCATGGTGCAAACCTTGCCTCTTAAGTTGGGAGTGGCTGAGATCCAAAGTGCTTTCTTGATCCAGACTAAAATGCTAGTGTAAGTGCACCTAGTAAAGTGGTTGGGGACCCAGGAACCGTAGAAGCAGCCTTGCCTTTAAACTGAAAGCTCAGAGATGCTCTTTTTTTTCCCAGGATATCTTGTTCCCTGGTTGTCCAGGGGACGGTTCCAGCCTCCTTTCCTTTGGGCTACTGACTTCTTCACGGCCCACTCACAACATTGAGCTCTCTTGGGCTCAGGTAACACTGTCCCAAGATCAGGCTCTCCATATCACGTGTGAGTGCTTCCCTCCATGCCTCACCCCAACATCAATGCAATCAGGAGGTCCCAAGTCATCCCCACAGGTGGAAACACCTTCCCATTGTGAGCCAAGCTTCTGCCACACATGGAAGCTGGTCTGCCTGGCACAGTGCCGATACCAAAATGTGCATTTTATATGATCAACCAAATAGGATGAGACGTGCAACCTGTCACCAGCTTTTCCTTGAGGTCAACCACGACAGTAACCAGTCACACTGACGATGTGGTTGGAGACAGCTGACCCCAGCCCCAACCCCAGGGAATATGGTGACATTGGTACATTCGATTTTCTCATGCAAACTGGTTGATTCCCCAGTTGGTTTATTTAAAGCTACTTCTAGATTTTTAAAGTTTCTGACCGGTAGTTTTCAGAAGTCTTATGTGACTCTTTCAGATTTGTGAGCAACCAGATGAAATGAGAACTTAGGAAGTGCTGATTTTCTCTCCCTTACCTGGCCCTGGAGAAAATTATAAGTTTTCTTATATACAGGTAAGTGCATCCCACTCAAAGTTCTCCATAGCTGACAAAAAAACTCTCTCTGTCAAATATTTAGCAAAGTGGTATCAAATTCATAGAATGATGAAAGCAAGCCATGGGACCGTAATCTTTAATGATTTATCAGTTTAGCCCCAAAATGCAGCCTGAGAATAGCCAAAATTATTTGCTACTTTTTATAAGGCATGGTCCCTAGTTTTAATTTTAGAATCTGGTGAAAAATATGAAGAGAACAAAATCTGTAATTGCCAACATTTCTTCAAGTATCTCGTTTTTTTCTTTCAGAATGCATTTTCATCTTACAGCAGAAAAAGGTTTTTTGTTTTTTTCTTTAAAGGAAAAAGGGAGCAAAATCAAATAAAACCCTGAATATTTTGGTTACCAAGCTTGCCAAAACCAGAAAGGTCCTGTTCTTGCAGTTCTGTTTACTGGGCTTGCTGGCCACTCCGTCATGTATGACACAGGAGACCAGATCCAAATCTGGGACCTCCTTTTTCCATAGCATTTGACTTTCATGGGTCTGTGAAGCTCTACTGCCCAGACCTCAGAAAGAGTTGTTTTCACCTGTATTGTAAATGACAATTAAATAGTAGAATCAACGGAATTTGACAAGGCATCACTGACCTTCCCTGAACTGAAGTGCAACTCATTCAAATGTCTGGATGGGCTATGAGAGTAGCATGTCTAGCCTATCCTATCCTATCCTGCCCCACAAATGGTTATATTTTTCCCCCTGAAAACATGACAGACATCTTATATGAATAAATCAATTTTATTTAAATAAAATTACAGGCATATCTTGTCTATTATAAACTACCATATAGTTTCTCCAAGGCACCGATATTTAACAATAATTTAAATTTTCTTGAGAGCAGCTAACTTTTTCTGAGTGGCATTTGTAAACTTGTCAGACTTCCTTCCACTCATTCAATTCAAGCAAAATCTGTTGCTAGTGAAATGCTGAAGGTTATACTTTTTTCATTGTAACAGGTACCTTACAGTTCCTGGGCATCCCTTTTAAACAATGCTTGAGAAGAATGGGTCAGGTGGTCTGCATAGCAAAAACGCACCCCAGAGAA
Source organism: Chionis minor (assembly GCA_013398295.1). Classification (NCBI taxonomy): domain Eukaryota; kingdom Metazoa; phylum Chordata; class Aves; order Charadriiformes; family Chionidae; genus Chionis; species Chionis minor. The sequence continues at coordinate 141,926 of VZSF01006476.1, forward strand.
GGGTGTTTCTTTCCTTTGTGGCACCAAAAATACATCAGACACAAACCCCCACTCACTCTGCATGTGCTGTAAGTATTAAAAATTAAATCCAAGAGGCTACTCCTTCTTTGAGGCTTCAGGACCTTTTTTTTTTCCCTTGCATTTCTTCAAGCTTAGTAATGCAATGCCACCTTCTCTTACGCAAAGAGAGTTTTTGTAAGAAGCCTGCCCTACAGTTCTGTGTCACAGACTGCATTAGCCTCCAGGCTGGGCTTCTTTAAAGGCATCTCTGCTAAGCATGGTTGCACCAAAACCAGCAGATATGTCTGATGGGCTTCTTCGTCCAGTTCTCTGATCGTTTATGGGCGATTCACAGCAGGGAGGCAGAGGGAGATAGAGCTGTTACCTGTCAGCAGGCTGAGTCCTGCTCGGGTTTTCTCCCAAGAAAACACACAGACCTACAGCCACTGCTGGGCTAATGCCTGGGCACAGGTAAGGAGACAGCCAGAGCCACCGGGCTGAGGTGGCCACAGGAGGAACCGCAGCAGACAGCAACCCTTCTGGCCATGGCATTCGAGTACTGGCACTTTTTGTTTCTGAAAAAGTGTTTTTTTGAAGAGGAGAGTTTGCTAAGCACCCTCCACGTTCACAGCTCGTTCAGGTTATTGAATCCCACAAGGCTCACTTCATCGACTGATTTTGGCTTATCGCAACAGACTTTTGTAATAATCCCCAAGTTCACTTTGATACGTAGCCATCATCGTCACTGCCCAGCACTGCAGGAGCTTTAGACCCCAACCATGCTAACAGGAGAAAAACTCTGCCCTTTAAAAAAATCCCAGCAATTTAAAGACAAGAGCGATGTGGCACGATGAAGGTAAGATTATAGCTGGGTGTAATGACATGCTGCATTTGGCCAATGTATCCCTGCTGCAATTAACAGGCAAGCTCCTCAGCAAAGCTGTGGATCTTCATTCTGGCTTATGCCAACAGAAAATCTGATTTTAATGGAACCACAGTAACAAAATTCAAGTCTCAGATTTGCAGAGTAGAGTAAATATCAATTAACTCAGAGTTTACAGTAAGACCACTGCAAAGCTGAGACACAGAGCTACAAGAATGCCATACCAATACCTAGCTTACAAGAATGTCCGGAGACAGACTTCATGAAAGTTTGCCAAAATCTCCAAGGCTCTCTAGAGAAAGGCATAGAAGAAGGGCAAATAATTACTAAGAAAAGTGGCGACCTTTGGCTATGCATCTGCAGTTTCCTGTTTTACATTTCTAAACACAGAAATTTCATCTGTAAGCCAACTATTCTTGCTTTCCAAAGTAAATTCATCTGGATAATCTGACACCTGGTTACAAGTGTCACTTCACAATACTTGGCAAAAATCTAAAATAATTTTTTTAAATTGCCAACTGAAGTCTTCTAATAAGACATATCAAAGCTCAGCCAGTTTATCATGCTTTTCTTACTGCTTAGGTTATCCCTTTAGTTTAGAGATACAGCACCTTAATATTTATACAGTATTAAATGTAATTTATCAAGAACAGCAGTAAAGAAACTTGCATTGTTCCTGCCTATGAGAAGCAAAGTACTTTCTGAAGTACTTCAGAATAAACACCTCACTGATTTTGGAAAGGCATTGATAAGCCTGATGATCTAAAATTCAGCATTAACAGCATGTGCAGCTAAGGAAGGTACTCCTTGTAAAAGAGAAAATAGAAGGTGGGTCCTAAAAATGAAGTGAATGTGTATGTTGCATTGAAGGTGAAATAGGTTTAGAAAAAGCTTTTTTTTTTTTTTTTCTGAGTCATGGGATCCCTTTGAGCTAAAAACTATTTTATTGCCTATCTTTTTAAGTAATCACATTGCTGTAATTAGTAATTTTATGCTACTCATTTTTCTGGTTCATACTGAAAAAAATCTAGCAGAAACTCAAAAGTAGAGGGACCAGATCCTACAGCTCTCATTCATCTGCCAGAGTTCAGCTCTACATCTGAAAACATTCAAATAATAGAAGGAATACACTTCTGCAGCACCAAAACTGAAGCACCAGTACTATTTGAACAGAATTTGTGGTCCTGCACTTGCCTGTTTCTGAAAATAATTAGAAAACAGTATTTTTAGAAAGTGTTCTAAAGGGAAGGGCTGTATTCCAGAATGATCGCCTTATGACTGGTGGATATGGAAAACAGCCCACGGCCACCAGCACGCATCCTGGGCTCGGGCCTCTGGGAAGCAGGGTGCTCCCTCCTGTACAGCTGCCTGCGCGAGTCTTTTCTAAAGGTGTGTTAGAGCCAGAGGGACGCTTCAAAATCCTGCCCCACAGGGGTGGTGTGCTTACGTACAACATCATTTCCTGGTGTCTTTTGCCACGTATCAGTTATTTCCCTTTTGATGAGGGTGGAGCACATCCCAAGCTGCACTGAGCACTGGGGAGGGGGGGCACTCTGGTTTTCAGTGGATCAAGACTTCACTTTTAGTGGAGAAAATAAATACAATTAAAAAAAAAAAAAAAAAAAAGTCACTCACTGACTGAGCTGGGCATGGAGCTACTGCAAAGGCAACATCTCCCCTCCTGCAGCTCACCACCGCTTGTGGGGGCGACACAGGGAAAAGGATGCGAATCTGTCTCATCCTGCCCCCAGACCAGCGTTACCCGCTCCTGACCAAGGTGCTAAGTCCAGTTGTGTGTCTGCTACGAACCCTGCTGAAATTCCACCAAATTCCACTGAAAGAAAGGAAATAACTTTGGGAAAGAAACTGGCTTTGTGGCCGGGCACTGTCCCACTGGACACCGCTTGGCCTTTCTGGAAAAGAAGATGCTCCAGGCACTGAGGGAAAGCAGAGTCACTTCATTGCCTTTCGAAGTCAAATGATAGCAAAGAGGCAGGGCTATCTAGGCACAAGAATGAATAACTGCAGTTGGTTCTGATCATCACACACCTCTTTGGTCCTCCTACCAAGCTTGGTAGTGTCTCTGCAGGAGCGAACACACTACACACCCTTCAAGGAAAGGCTGAATGGGTTTGCAGCGAGTAGTTCTTTCCATTTCACATAAAGCCACAAGCAGAGACACGAAGGTGTTATACAAGACAGCTGCAAGACTCTGACTTTTTCATCTCGTTCTACTGTTTCCCAGGCCTGCGCAGTTATTTATGCACAGTTACTTGCAGGGCAACAAGCATGCCTATTGGGGCACCCTAATTAGGGAAACCTAACAGTCCATTCAGCAGCAGCTGGAAAACATTTTGCTTAGCTTTAAATGAGGCAAACACACAGACTTCATCATGCCCTCCCATCCAGTCCAAGTCTGTCTAATATTAGTCTGTTTTTATCTGAAGCATGTGATAAGCAAGGTTCTTGTGCAACCACCACAAATCGATACCAAGCTTGCCCTCTGCAAATAAAGATGTAACTGTGTAGGCATAGACAGTGCTCAGGGGGTGATATTTGCATAGCAAGTTGCAGTGAAGAATGAATAAGACGGCAAACAAATCTAGAAATGAGGTATCAATTAGCCTAATGGTAGAGCGGGTAAACTAGTCAAGCCATATTCATACTAAATTTCATCTTCTGACTCGTGGTCTCGTTCAGATGTTTTCAGTAATCCCATTTCCATGGACTGCGACTGTTTAACCTTTGAACGAACTGCCCTGGAAACAACAACAACAAAAAAGAGTTGTCAATAGTAACTCAAAGGCTCATCTGGCCATTTTTACATGGTAAAAAACTGTGTAACTCTTGCATCTCATCAGGGAATTAGGATGACTGATTTATGAAGACTTGAAGTGGGCCATTGTGGAAGACGCAGTAAAGAGGAAATAGTGATTTCCAGGAGAATCTGGTCAGAATTTAACCCCAGACCTTAATTGTAGATACCTGTATTTTGGCATGAGTGACTGCTATACAATCACAGAATCACAGAATCAGAGGTGTTGGAAGGGGCCTTTGGAGATCCTCTAGTCCAACCCCCCTGCCTGAACAGGTTCACCTACAGCAGGTTGCACTGGATGGCGTCCAGGTGGGTTTTGAATGTGTCCAGAGATCCAAAAAGACGTGGCACCTCCTTGGTGCAAAGCAAGACTCCAAGAACTACATATGGCCAAAACATGATTAAATAGGGCTATTAGGATGGTAGGAGTAAAACCAGGGGTGAGAACAGTTCAGGCAAAGGCTTGGTAAGGTACTGCCGGCAGAATCACGCTCATTTTTACAACCAAGTTAACTCTGCAGTTGGAATTTTGTTAGAATAACACTGGGCGGTGAGAAAAAGGGCTAACTTGAGAAATTATGGGATGAAACTGGCTAGTGAAAAAGGAATCAGGTCTAATCACAGGAAATTGCTAGCAATGAAACCTAATCTTCAAAACGAAACCTGATGACTAAGCCTCTTGGAGTTAGTACAGAGGAGCACTGCAGAGAGTATGTTGGAGGAAAAAAAAGTGTCTCCTCTTTCTAACTTTCTATGCACTTACGAATGTGGAAGACTATCAAAAAGAGCTCATTTTACGTGAGAAGCATTATGCCGTCAGAGCTGTACCCTAAGAATGCATTTCCCCTTTCTACCAAGGCAATTAGTCATGTTGTCTTCACTGATTAGCAATATCTATTCTTAATTTACCTTGCAAGACCATTAATTACTTTGTGGAAAACTTTTGATTTGTCAGTGAAACTTTTCTATAATAAAGCTCCTGCTAGACTAAATAGGCAGGTCTCCAAAGTTTTAGTGTTTCAAGTAACTTACCAGCTGACAATTGTGTAATTCACTGCAAGTATAAGGAAAGCAAAGGCATAATGCCAGCAATAGCACATAGTCAGGAACATCATATTAGTATGATCTGTCTGATTCCACTCTGGGCTCCCATTTGGAGGATAAAGCACGAAACCAATCTGCAATAAAATAAAAGATATTTAGCAAACATCATTCGATGCATATGCTATGGCATATCATGTATTATGCTACCCGTCACAAGGCAGACATTTCATTTTGTTATAGTGCTGATTATTCCTGCGATTATTATTAAAACCAGTTTGCAGTCACACTCAGATGCCATGGATCATTTTACACAGTTTTGTGCAGAAATGCTCTTGCCCAGCGCATTAAGGAGCCGGCCCAAAAAGTCCTGCAGCGATCACAATTACGTACAATAAGGAAAGGGGCAGATGCTCAGCCACCTATGGTCTGAACCGCAAGCACATCACCAACCAGCAAACCTGCCCGGCCATTTGCACCAACTCATTTATTCCCAGTAGCATCTAGGGATTTGTAACATGGTTCAAAAGATGAATAATAAATTAATAAATAAAGGCAAGCCATAGGTCTATTTCTTCTGGGTCATCTGGGGAAAAGGTCACGTTTTGAAATTGTGTAAAAATGGAGCTTTCTCACCTAAGGCTGTAAGTCCATGTGAAATACATGGCTAATTTGTTTATTCAGAGCTGGGAAAGATCAAATTCAGATTAATACATAAGCTGGAAAACTAGTAAGCCCACAGCTACACAGGGGTCTGCCTTGACAAGCACCAGTCCTCTGTACTGCCTGATACTCTTCAAAGTCACCGCTCAGCAGTTCAGCTGAGAATGTAGGAGCTGGGAAGAAGAGGAGAGGAAGGGAGGAGTGCATTTTGCATTTCCATGCAGAGAATTCAATGAATGAGGGTGTTGATGATGCAGAAAGAAAGTCCCTTTACCTTGCACAAATTTGTCATTCTGCAGTCAGTATGTGGTTTTCAGTCACACATATGGTTGAAGTCTGATGCGGGTGTGAAAAAAGCCACACTTAAATCTCTTGTATTTTTAGTGCTTCAATTTCTTACTTTGAAACAAAAACCACATTGTCTCCAGAGCTAAAGAAATAACTTGTTCTAAAATTAGACTAGGCAGACAACAAAGAATAAATGGTTGCATCTAATTCCTCTTACGTAAAGCTTCTTAAATCACCAAAGAAAAGTTTACAAACAAGAAAATAAAACACCAAGTGCTGCAGCACCAGGTTCTTGAGTTCACTTATAGAAAAATACTGCCATTTCAGAGGTCTGTCTTCTTGCCAGAGCAAGTATTTAAATATTTGATTTGGTGCTTAGTGTCCAGTTCTCCTAAGGAACAGCAAGCGTTTTTGTTAATCGTGTCTGGCCAGCATATAAAAAGGGAAGCCAGTCTAGACATGCCGGAAAGAAAAATCACTGGAGTGACCTCAGTTCTCCACTATAAGATGAAACACACATCAGTCCTCGTGCTCCTATTTCTTTGTTACAAGATCACAGCAATTCATTAAATTCTCTCTTTTGTTTGACAGCAGAGAAAGGGTCGCTATCAAATATCTATTAATTGGAAAGAATCACAAGTAAGTGAAGGCGTGGCAGCTACACTTTGAAGAGTCCTTTTGGGAGCCACATCCCTGAAATATAAAAGTTTGGGCTGTTATTTCTTCTGCTCAGTTTCCCAAACACTGGAAAAGCAGGAGGCTTTACGTCACTCAGTCTTTTAATGTGAATCAGGAGCTCAAATACCTTTTATACCTAGGTTGCCACTGTTGAAATGCTTTTTAGAAAGCAGAAGAGGCAGCCAACATGAAAGATAATTTGTGCCTTCATTCCTTTTCACATCAATGGGCGTTTTGCCTCATCTATCCAGTATCCCACTGGGCATTTACTCACTGCCCCAGCAGCTGACAGTGGGGCTGGGGACTGTCTTCGCAAAGAACAGCATATATTGCCAGGCTGTAAAATCACTGCCATTTGGCTGGCGAATTTTGAACAGGATGTTACAGAGATCAGAGGGGATGTTCAGTCGCAAGGGAGAGCTCAACAAAACCACCTTAGCTTTTTTATTGATTCAAATAAAACACACTAGAAGCAAAATGGCTTCTCTGTCTGTAAAACAGATATGATAAATAATCTTATCTCTTTAAAGGGACATTAAGAGTGCATTGTTTTCTATGAGTCCTTTGAGGTCTGTTTTTTGAAGGCTTATTATATCACCTCTGAAACACCTGCAAAGGGGTAAATGATGGATTTTGGTGAAGGAGGAAATTTCTAAGGCAGAAAAGTGACCTACCTGCCAGAACCAGCTGCCTTGTAATATGCAGAGGCTTGTGCGGAGCATCTCTAGCACAATACTGCCACGGAAGAAAACTTCCAGAAATATGCAAACAGCAGCTCCAAAGATAGCAAATAGCAATAACTGATGAACATGAACATCCAGCATGGTTCTCCCATGAAGATGGTAGCAAAAGAGAAAACCTGGAATAAATGAAGTGATGAGTTTAAGAGGTTTTCTTCCCTGTAATCTCTCTGCATCTGCTTTTAGGAAACAGTGAACTTTTAGCATTTCACTTTATGCCAGTACTGCCTTCTCAGTTGAACCAAGAGTAATTTTTTAGGACTGTTGCCTTAGGACTGTAACAAGAGGAATGCTATGAGATACGCTGTGCGTACAGAAAACATCAATTGAGTGTGTCTCCAGAGCAATTCCAACATGCAATTGCTACGCCGGTAAATGCCCTCACACTGGCTTTAGTGAGCAAGTTGTCAGTACATACATTAAAACACATGCCCGGGGTACTGAGCACTGACCCAAAACAGGCTCATGCTGCAATTCTCATAGCATTCCTGTTGCTGTCTGAGCCAGTTAGGAAAGCACGGGTACACCTCTGCGATGTGCAATCGTGCTCTGTGCTGCAGTGCAGGCAAACCCTCAGCAGCATCAGGAGGGCCAAGGCTGATCTTTTTTTAAGCGTTTCAGCTCCTGTGAAGGCTGATTTGAGATTCCCAGACCAAAGACTGATACCCCTCCGCAAGTTTCACAAGCATCCCTGCAGGGAGAGGCAAACTGACCTTCAATAAACACTGCCAAGGAGAGCATCATCCTGTCCATGGCCACTGGCAATGCGTTGGTCCCGTGAGCCACGATGTCAACCAACCCTGAAATGCCATAGAAGAGGTACATGGTGGCATGTTGCCAGTTCATCAAGTGATCCCAGTGCTTTTCCTCATAGTTATACAACTTCAGGTGAGGTCCGTCAGGAACAAACTGCTCAGCCACCATTCCTGTGCAGGAAATGAGAAGCGTAACTATTTGGCCTGGTGTTTAAGGTATAGACTGATGATAAGTCTTTATACGAACAATAGAGGTAGAATATATCCCCATGCAGCTTAGCGCCAGTCAGTTTGGGGTTTAGTCTGGCTGCCTGAGCATTGCTCTGAGTGACTGCTATGTTTTGCTCCCTTCTGCCCAGTTCAGCCATTCCAAATAAAGTTTTTAACATGTGGTCCAAATTCAGGTGAAAATGCAGAGAGGCCTCAAAGATATTAATTTTATATAAATTTTCAAGAAGTTTATATAAATTTCTTGGTAGTGGGTGGAGGACAGATGAAATGAGTTTCTTTGCTGAGGGAAAGACCACAGAGTGAGCTCAAGCATATATTAAACATCACATCATCCGGTGAGGAGAAAGCCAGAGGAAACCAGGCTTCAGCTCCACTCCTGGTGGGACTATTTGCATGTCACAGTTTCCAGCAGTGAAAATGGAGACAGCTATTCTGTGCTGCTTTTTTTAAAAAACAATTGCTATTGTAGTAGTCCTCTGACTGAATTTTTCAGCTGCTTTTCCCAGTGGTTCAAACATGAGTATAACAGATGCTAAAGTCTCCAAAAGAAAGATTTACCATTTCAGACTCCCCTGCAATATGCAGGATGGCAGAGTTCAGACTCTTAATTCAAAGGGGATTTTTCCTATAAAGCCATAAAAGGAAATCCCTCCACCGTGCAGAGTTATTAAAGGTCCCATGAGAATGTATACCGAGTTAGTATTTGAATTGCTGCTCCACCACCTCCCTTACCTTGGCCCCTTGGTGTCTTGCTAACTAGCTGCAGTACTCCTGCAAGGGCAAAGCTGCTTTTAGATATTTTATATGATCAATGAAGTTTGGGAAGGGTTTAAAATATGTTATGCTTTTAAAACATTAATCATATTGTTTACAAAGGGTGGCCCAGCATCCTGCTGTATAAGCAGATGTGCTGCAGAGCAAATGCAGTGTTTTTCCACCTTTTTTGGTGCAAAAGGTTTTGCTCCTTTTCTGATTTTACTGTTTGTCCTTGCCAGGCTTTCTTGTCCATGTTTTTAACTGGAACTGAAATTACCATGAGTTAAAAATAATACCTTGGGTTTTTTCAGGGTGGAAATAAAAACACTTGATGAGTGTTTTAGCTGACCTGTAGACTACCTGTAGACACTGGCCAGGAGATTTGTAGGAAAGACGTCCCCACTCACACCTCAACATGAATGCTGTTATTTAGGTTTTGATATTTTTTTAAGGCGTATCAAAGTGTATACTGTAAACACAGCATCACTTCAGTGCTGATGTATCTTAACTGATACAACTCCCAGAGGGGAAGGAAAAGCAACAAGAGTCTGGCACAGCCTGCCCCTTGATTAGAAACCAGGCAACTCTAGGCATCTAAAGAAGACCAGATAGATAGAATATAAAAATCTAAAAATACTAAAAAAAACTAAAAATTAAGATCCTTTTTGACTAGAGGGCCACATGTGCTGAGCTCCTCAGGTCCCCTGTTATTTAGCTTACTTAGTCTATAAAGGTAAATTGCTAACATACAGCCTGCTGGAATGGAAACAAGAACTAGGCACTTCCAGTCATGTGCACAGCTCATGAAATCATCCCCGTGGATTTGTACCTAGGCCAGTCCACAACAGAAGGAGAAACAGCCCCCTGCTCCCTGCCATTGCAACAGTCCTGCAGCAATGAGATCTGGAGTTCAGTCTTTCTTTGTGAATATTTTCACTTTTGAATGGCATTAATGAAGAATCATCTGCATTTACGTATTTTATCAATAACTCAGTGGAGACTACCCACATCTGAGATGGCGGGATTCAAAGTAGAAAAGCAATGCCTTCAACAGCCTGGTGCTTCCAGTCTGCATGTGAGAGCTCCTTGCCTAAATACCTTATCTCCCTCCCTGAAGTAGTGAAGAGCATATGAAGATTCAAATGGACCAGCTGTGAGGTCCCTAAAGACATCAGGAGATCTTAAGACCTTTAAGGTCTTCTAAAGAAGCTCCAGAAAAGTGCTATGGATGGAAACCATGTAACAGTTGTAACTACATAATTTAGCGGTAGCCCCACTAGTTCTGAGATTCATGGTGTTTAAAGGACGAAATACCAAAACACAATACGTGTTGTCAGAGAACAATTTTTTTTAAAAAAAAGTATTAAAAGGCACAACCTTTTTGTTCTCTGCCCCAAGCCCACCTCACTTACCAATCAGGGCAAAGACAGCTTTGATGATCCCCTCAACAAACTCCAGGCGCTGAAATCCTGCCCTGGAACCAAGGTAGCAAGCATTCTTGTTTTTTCGACAGGCGTACTTCAGTGGATATTTCACTGACCACCACAAGCCAAAAAGTAGGAAAAAGCTTCCAGGGAGGGCGTGCCCTTTGAAATTGCCCATGGTTTTATGCTAGGCGATACCTGAAGGTGAAACAAAAGCAGATCAGTTATGGGAATAGGAGACTTCTCTGGGTTATAATTTTAAAGTATCTCCTCCATAGATCAAGAGGGTGTCACTGAATTAAGTACTCACGCTTTATTTAAAAATAATTCTGGGTACTTACCTTCCTTGGCTGTTCAAAACACCCAGCCAGCCTCCCCAGTTTCATGGCTTTGCAGAACAAGAATAAGAGACCCAACTGCAAAGCAGCTGACCTGAAATGCAGAGCTGGCAGTTGGCAGGTTTTGGTTCTTTCACCTTTAGAAAGGGTTTTATGTTTCTTTACTGCAGAAACAGAAATCAAGACAATACCTGACTGAAGGAAAAATGAATTGTATACAGATCTGATGGGTAACTTCACTAATAAATTGCATTTTGTATTTCAATCTGGATGTATCATTATGATTTACAAACGTAAAGTCATACCCAATAAGTAAATTATGCACCCACAACTAGATACATATTATTAAGTGCATCGAGTGCACTGAGTGATAAGGTTATTAGTCAGTCAGTGTTATACAGTCATTTAAAAGCAGTGCCATTAATAAAACTAGTAATTCTGGTCATCATCGCAACTTTTAGGAGAGTTAACTTAGCTCCAATAGCTTCTTCATTAAAATGACGGTTCTAATATTAAATTGCAATTTTTCTTTAAGTTATTATAAACTGAGTTGTCGTGCATCCTGACCAATTTAGTCAGACTAAATCTTTGCACAGGCAACAATCAAGAATAACCACTTTAGAAGCATTGGCAATCTGTACTTTCTGTTATTATCGTTGCTGACTTAAAAATCCAATCACCACACTACACCAGAGCCATCTGGTTATGAATAGAACATGGAGGCTCTGGTATATTTTTCTTTTCAGTAAGTATTTCCTATGGTCAGCTCTGCATAAGAAGTTTTAAACTGTGGCTTATGGGCCATGGAGTACTTGCAGATGGTTCACGTAATGCTGTCTGGTCACGTAGCATAAGCCCTCTCTTATTTCTGGAGGCTAAACTCCACTGAAAGCATTAATTTTTTGTTATTGTTTTTTTTTTAAGAAGAGAAACTTTTCCACATGCACAGGTCCTGAAGCTGCCGTAAGACTATTACCCAGCTGCATGAGGAGTGGTGACCTACATAGCCACAAAGGAGAAGAAAATAAATACGACTGTTCATGTGTAGCACAAGGCAGGCTGTGATTTTAAAATGAATGCTGAAGAGGGTCTTAACCCCGCTGCCTGTTCCCTCCTCTTCCAGAGGCGATTTCTCCCACCACAAGGGCTGCAGAAGGGGAGGAGCAAGCTTTAAAAGCTTTCACTGAATAAAACTCCCCTTAGCTAATTTCTAGGGAAGTGTTACTGAAGCACAAGAAAAGGGGAACATGATGCTGGTTGCCCAAGCAAGCCCATTTCTGGATGGGTCCTTGCAGGTATTGCCAGTGCTGGCATCTGCCTATGGAACCATGTAAGGAAAGCCTGCTGAGATGGCTGCACCGAGCCTGGGGAGTGCTCCCGGGGAAGCAGCAAAACAAAGAGGGAATGAGGGACATGTTTACATATTCTGATGAAATGCAAAGGGCTCCATTTGGGATTCCTGCTGTGTGGGGAAGGGCTCCTGCATGCCACTTGTCTCCAGTCAAGAAGAAAAGCAAGGGTGCCATGCCCAGAGCTGTTGTGGGGGGCTTTGCCTCGCCTGGCGGCCAGCTGGTCGCTCAGATCAGAGCAGAAAAAGCCGTGAAGAGGAGCGAGCGGTGGCAGACCCGGCAGGTGGCTCTCAGCACGGGCACCCCAGCCACCAGGATGGTGATGTCCACCTCCACCTCCGCTCACAAAATGCTGAATTAAGCTCTAAACCTCCCTGGGGCTGAGCATGTGTTAGTGGTCCCAAATCAGCCTGCTTGTGAGCCGAGTATCTCAGATCCTGGCCCAGGGTGGGCTGGGCAAGGTGAGACGAAGAAGAGGATATGGCAGCCAAGGGTCCAAGTGTCAGGAGAGCTTTCCTCTGCCTCCTCCACCACCCTTAAAGTCCTGCTGGGTTGGTGCCTGTGTGTTTTATTTGCAGGTGGGGAAATTACTGCTCTACTCTCGAGCAGCCTACAGTGCAGTCGGGCTCTCAGTGGTGAGGATGGGGTCTCAGCCTCACAGGTTAGACCCAGCCCCCACGGTCTCACAGAAGTACCTCATTTTGGGACATCTTTAATTCAGAGCCCAACCAGCTTGTGCGTCCCTGCCAGTACTCACTGTGCCATCGTTTACCTCAAAAAATGGTAGTACTAACAGGAGCTGAAGTTTCAGATAGTTGCCTAAAATCTGCTTTAAACTTTGAAACACTTATTTTGCTTTGAAAACCTTAATTTCTGGTTCTTCCAAAACTTTCTGGCCTGAAAGGTATAGCTGTCTTTTCAGGCAGGTTGGTTTTTTTCCTTCTTTCAATGAAAGGAACAGGGGACAAGTGGGGAGTGGCCTTTCCTTGCCACATGTCTCATCTCACTGAACACCATTCATTAGAAAGATTTTATTCATTAGATATTTCGCCACAGGTACATGGCCCTCCAAATGGCAAGATTTACCCTGTACCCCACATCAAAGCAAGATACTGGATTAAAAAGGTAAATTAAAGCTGTGAAAAGCCTCCCTCTAGTAGAGTACAGGTGCAGTAAGAGTCAAATGAAGAGCAGTGTGTTAATGTCATTTGTAGTGCACGGTATGCAAAACTTCAAAAGTAATTCTCAATCTGTAAATTCACACCTGGGTTATCTAGAGCTCTAATCACTGCAGGGTTTTTTTGACCTAAATCTGGGTAATCCATCAAGATACTCTGTTTGAAAGTACTTTTTACCATTCAAAACAAAGGAAAAGAAGACAAGGAAAAGACTGACGCAGCAGCTACTGCTGCATATCCAATACAAACAAAAGAGAACCAGGAAAACTTATTTTTTGCTATAAGCATTACAATCATGTATTATTGGATTTAGAGGTTGTAAACTTAAGTTTGAGTGCATCCAAAGATGTTGGGGATAATTTTTAGGATTTCTCTAGAAAGCGACACATCAGATCTGCCAGCCAGCTGTTGTGGCAGACCTTTGGGACACTGAATCTCAACACAGTTGGCTTCAGAAAGGAGTTACATGAATTATACTTAAAATCTTTAGTAAACTTCAAAACATCATGACAGAGCTCACTTTAAACTGATTCAACTTCCCAATTCATTAATTTGCCCTTATCAGGTCTGAGAGTTTATTTCGGTGAGGCTAGAAGCCAACTGCCACCCCCACAGTTTTGATATGACCGATAAATTTTGACTGCAAGTAAACCAGGTGATATCCCACGGTTTGGGGTCTTAGCACAACACTGAGGACACGGCGAGGACAAGTGGAGACTCCCCTGCAGGAAGATGACTGCGGGGTCAGGATGTGGATCTGGGAGGTGTGAGCCAGGGGTGCAACAGGAGGTGAAAGGGGAGGAGGACAGGATGGCAGGCTGCCGCCTTTCCGCACTGCGTTTTGGCATCCCCCTGTGCAGCCCAGGACACAGCAGCACCTGCCAGCTCTTCTGCACAGCTTGGGAGCCAGCCAGTTGTGATACCTCAGGTGCTATGTGTTGGACAAAGATGGCATCAGCATGTTATGACAATACTTTGGCATCAAAACTTCCTTGCTGCCCCCCACCTTCCCCAGAGCACATCATCCGCCAGAGATGCCAGCAGAGAAAACCCTGGGGCTGCCCCGTGGCCGGGTGCCATGAGGTCTGGGTTCGGCCATGCGGGGTCTGCCCATGCCCCCCCCACTGTCCCCCAAAGCCACCCAGTCACACCAGGTGCTGCACGCGCGACCTGCTTGCACCACCTCAACCCTGTCCACATCCTGTTCCTAACCCCGCCAGGCAAAGCCAATGGTGCTGGTGCCTACGAGAAGCATGCCGACAGCCGCGTCACCCGGCCACAGCCCTCGCCATGGATGACTGGGTTTGGCTTTCCAGTGAGCGCACGCTCATTCCCTGACCATTGCTGATCAAACCGCCCTTGTTACCTGCCGCATGCGCCCCCAGGATCCCTGCAGGCTCACTCAGCATTTTTTGTGTCACCATCCTGAAACCTCACCGCCCAGGACCCTTCCGCCACCATCAGCCATGGGGCCACAGCAGCCAGGGCACTAGAAGAGCAAATTTTGGACTCTGGCAAAGCAAATTTTGGACTCTACCTGAGGGAAGCTCCCTCCCCACCGACCGGCAGGGCTGCCACCCTGAGGAGCGTGCCCAGGAACCAGCAGACAGGAGGCATGCTCCAGCCCAGATTTGGGCTTTCCACAGCAAGTACTCCTCAAAACCCCGCTCTTGGGAGGGTGTGGGACATGCCCGGAGGGGACGCTGCTGTCAGGGTCCGAGGGCCTGAATTGCCCCAACCAGCCTCACCCAGGAACCCCACCTCGGCACCTCCACCCAGGGGATCAGGTAGGAAAAGAGGGGAAGAGCAAATGCAGTTTCCAAGTGAGCATTCAAGAAAAGATGTGCAGTTTTGAGAGTATTAAAATCTGCCTTTTTAGCCTGAAAATTATCTCACCCTGCCAGAAGAATGAAAGGCAGGTAAGAAACAGCCTTACATGATTGATTTAAACATCATCTAGCTTTTTCAGGAGGGATGTTTCATAACATTTACTGGTTTGATTCCTGATCTCTTGAGGCTGCCTAAGTGGGGACTACGGCATGACTTGCAAGTGGTGTGGAGAAACTTGCTGTACCACCAGGTTACTCAGACAGCTTCTCAATCGCTTCTTGAAGAACTAGATTAGTTTCCCTTTTTTCCCCTTCTCCTTTTAAAAAACAAGACAGGGGCTTAGGCAGTGTGACCTGTACTGGAGGCAGAGCTAGCCCTGCAGCAGACAGCGTCCCTTCCCTGCACGTTCTCCTACCACAGCACTGTGCCTTGCAGTTTCCTGTGTTTATCAAGCCCTGGGGGATGTTAAAGAGGACAGTCAACGAGAAACGTGAGGTTTTTTTCCAGAAATTACACAAGTTATGAGACCAAAAACTCACTCTGCTGCAATGCATTTGTTTCTGCTGCAGAGCCATAGGAGAGCAGAAGTTCAAACCAAAGATTAAACACTAGCAAAGTTACTGCAACAGTAAAACCAAAGTTTTATTTTTCTCCCATAACCTAGATTAGGAACCAATGATGTGGAGTTTATAATATTTCATACAAAATGGTTTTTCTTATCTGTAACAGCTGCAGGAATCGATCATGATGTCAGTGAGAATAATGCACCCAGATAAGAGGAGGAAATAACACATTTCTAGACACTTTCTAATCACTGCACAAGTTGTGATCATATGGTTTCTACCAAAAACCGGAATCCAGCAAAGTTCAATGCATCTAAGACAAAGAAAATCACAGACAGGTTTACTTCACTACCAAAGTTTCCTACTTGCAGTTAAAGATGTATTCGCAATGCAAGTGCCTTTTATCCTGCAGCCGTTAAATTGTAAGCATCAGAGAGCCACGCTGATCTGAAAAACAATGTCTGCTGTAATTACTTTGTTCACTAAACGCAATGCTGATTTCATGTCATGACTAAAAGCTTTTCAGCAAATACAGCCCCACGTTTTCAGATGAGATCACTACTCTGATGTTAAGGAAACACTTGGTTGGCACCTACAGCTCCTTCAAAATTAAACTGGAACTGAGTGCTGTGTATCCTAATGAAAGCAGGACTCCATACTTCTTGAAATATCAAAAATATACTGTACGGCTTCGGGTCCAAAAACAAGAGGTGTCACGAATAGGTGTCTCTGAAGCCTGTAAGAGAATTCCCTCCTTGGTAAAATCTGCAGGCCTACAAGACAGGGATGAAGAATAAAAATGCCCAGTAGCTAATGACCAGAAATCTATGTATTGGCTTTAGAAAGGTGGGACTCTAGTACACCATCTCTCATAGTGTTGAGTTGGGGCCCACAACCACAACTACTCTATTTTTTCAGTGCCTTCCATCTGTCAACAACTCCTCCTTCCCAGATACTTGTCCTACTCAGGCCTTTGAGTGCTCCTTACTGTGTCTGTTCATCTCTCTTGACCCTTAGTTTTTTTGCTTTCTTTTCCCTTTCCCTGTGCATCTGCAAATTCTGTTTCTGCTCCCATATTGGAGCAGGCTGTCTCCAGGGGCTATCCAGGGTCAACAAATACTCCATAATAATCCTACCACTGGCTCTTGGTGTCAGAGCAGCTGCGAGTCTGTGGATATGAAATTTTTAGTTCCCCAGGACTGCCCATCTGGGCCCTGTTATTCGGGCCATCACAAATTCAGAAACCATGCACCCACACCAAAAAAAAATCAAATTTTGTCATTGCATGAGATACATAAGAGTCATTTTTTCCTATGAAAGATTCATAGTTTCGTTATTGGCCATAAAACCTGGTATTTCCTAGCACTGCCTGGAATAAAGGGTAAAATAGCATGGGTATGTGAGTAAACTATTGCAGGTATGACAACGCTACCTCCTGTGGGACTACATTTGGCTTCAGCCACGGCAGCCGCTTCCCTGCCCGCAGGGTCCTGGCAGTAGTCGTTGCCTCCTGTGGGGTGACCTTCCAGCTGTCCCCTCAGCAGAGCGGCAGTTGCCTTCCCCACAGAGGGTCACAGCAGACTGCTGCCCTCAAAGCGAGGTGCTGCCGATGCACGGCTCCTCCCAACCCAGCAGATTCCAGAGGCAGCTTTTTGATTGCGTGCAGCAGCGGCGGAGCGCTGCCGGACAGATGGCACGGTGGAAGGACGTGCTGCGACATCCCACTGCTGTGCTGTGGGAGCTCCTCGCTGACATCCAAGACTGGCTCCCCCTTCCAGTCCACCTGGTGCTGGGCTCAGCTGGAGCTCTTATTGCTTGCTGATTTTAACCTGAATTGTGCCAGCTAGTGAAATTCCTACACAGTCTCTCTTTTTAAAGTCAGTTCCTCTTACTGTCTTTAAAACAGCCCAAGTCACTTCAGTGAACAGCCTCTGCAGGACTCTAGGTATCCCTGAAGGCCCGTGGTCAAGCAGAGGTCACACCACCAGTAAGAAGATTGCTTCCTGGGTATCCTACCAAATCCCTGACCACGCCTTGTAGTTCCAGGTGTGCTCACCTACATGTTCTCCACTTCCCGATAGACATGCTAGGAAAATGTCGAGAAAGCAAAAGTTTGTTATGTCAACTGACGATTTATTGCTCAAAGCCCAGCTCTGGAGAGGAAAGAAAATATCATTTGGTTTCTGTTAACATCAGTTTTATGGACCTCCCCTTACAGTGTCTTCACAGTATAGTCAGGGCTTCGGTGGAAGGATCTAGCAAGACAGCGAAGCAGACAGGACCACTGGACTATCACAAATTTTTGTAATAAATACTAATGGCCACCTGGGCTGGGACAAATCCTGCATTTGACACTTACAGAGCACTTCACAGACTGTTAGAAGTTGCTGCAATTGTTATTTACGTTTCCAAATACTTCTCGAAGACAAGAAGACACAACCAACAAAAGCAGTCTTTACTGAGAAAACTCAGTGGTTGAGTGGTTTAAAATGCTATTTTCTGCCTGCAAGGAAGCCAGGTCTGAAAGAGAAAAGTAAGGAATTCTGTTCTGGGAGAAGTACAGATGTTCAGGTATGGAAGACAGGGCTTGCTGACCTCAATATGCTTCATAATTCTTTGGTTGCAAGGGTTGCTCCCTTACTGTGGCTACCAGTAACTGTGCAGAACAGGCATTTAGATTTCTCTTCGTTACGTACAGTACCAGATATTGGGGCGACTGAGGCCTTCAAATGAGAAACTTGACTATTACAAAGAAGACCCTGTTTTAAAGAATCACCAGACACTAACAACATATGATAAGTAGAAGTGTCATCTTTCATCTTAAGGATAGTCTCAAGTTAATAAAAACGGGAAGTGAGCTCATCTCAACAAATGCAAGTGTGCCAATAAGTCCCTGTTGGTGTTCATAGGAAGGACTCCATTTTCTTACCAAAAAATTACAAACCATCTCAGTTAATCAATGTGATGCTCACAACATTGGCAACAAGCAGGTGACACCTGTAAGAGCTGAACTTCTCCTCTCCTCCTGCTAGGGAGGAGACTGGAAACCAGGGGCATGTGTCCAGAATATTGGCTGCCTAGTGGGACACTGTGCTGCATTTTGCTGTCTCCTCCTGCTGAGATCCAGCCTCTTCCTCTTGAATCCCTGCTTTCTGAAGTTGTTTGATGAAGTGATTCTTAACCTTCAGCCATCCTGTCTGTTAGTGGAGTACAGTTAGGTAGCGTGAGACAGCAAACAAAATGATTTAAAATAAATGTTTAAATCTCATGGATTTGGATACTGTAACCAATGACATTTGACTGTTTAGGGATGCAACATTGTGTCGTGATAAGAAGGAAAATAAAATTCTAAAAAGATTTCTCGTCGGTAATTTCCATAAAGCCACGCAACAGCAGAAGGTGGGATTCACACCTAGAGCTTTGCCTGGAGTGACTTGCCTTTGTACCCGGAGTTTTCCTATGCAAGTCTTGTCTGTCGAGATCAGGGCGCTTAGTGTACTGCTTGTCACAAGGGTGACCAGGCACAGCGCTTCTACCAGCTATGGCTTAGGGGAAACACTCTCGACAGCAGAAGGCTGCGTAGGTCAGAAAAGAAAGAGAAACGCTAATGAATAAATGGGAGCATTGGCAAGGCAGTCTGTAAGATTGATAATATCTGGGAGAAATGGTTGTCTGAGTTAGCCCAGCTAGAAAAATCAAAATGCAGCGGAGAAACAGGTATAGTTCCTCTTTATGAGACCACCTTACACTCACTAAGTGGGAATCAGCTAGTGGTAATGCAACATGAGCTAATTAATTAATAATAATTAGCAGCTCTCCATAATTCAAGGCCACAGTAGCAGCGGCTTCAGTTCCTGCTGCCCTTCAGTAGACAGAACTAATGGAGGGAGCAAGAGTAATGCTATGGAGAAGGAACTTTGTAATTCAGTCAGACCAGCAGCCACAGCAAGGGGCTGTACGGTCTTCCAAAACCACTAGCGCTACAGATGCTACACTCCACACCTTAGAAATGTCTCAAGTGCAAGGTCACGTGGAGCAAGAGTTTTAGGAATTTTGCTCAGACAGCATCAAAATGCTATAGCAGGCCCCGATTCAAGCATAAATTGATTAGGAGGGACTTAAGTCTCCTTTTCATCTTCTGAGGCAAAAAGCAGTGCCAGAACTCAAGGTCTTGCTCGTGCTGCGTGATAAGACAGGAGTATCACAGTAGAGTGCCACTCTACTGAAAACTAAAATATTTAAAAAGCAATGTTTATTTATCATCCTTGGGTTTAGGAACTTGCCTTGCTCGTAGCTAGGAAGTGATGACCGAAATGACCACTGCCGCCAACTGCAAGTGAGCGTGAGCGTGTTTGGTCACATCTAAGACACAGAGTAGGAGCCAGCTGACTGAAGTTTGACACTGAGGAGCCTTGATTCATGTACGTCCTCAGACAAGAGGCCCGTCTTTGTGCTGCTGCACTGGCCGTTTGCAGTACTCAGGAAAATGATATTCCCAGGCAGATTTGGTGTGCAAGGAAAGAGTAAACAGAGAGCAGTTTGCCTAAACACAGGCATAATTATTCAAGCCACTCCTCAAGGTTCATTTGACTTTCCTGCCCCCGCAGTTATTTCTACCCACACACTCCACAACTGAGAGAAATCTGGTTGATTTACCCAACTTTATAAATAAAGAGGAAAATCAGGAAAAGCCCACATAAGCAACCCTGAAAAGCAGCAAAAGACATCTAAGCAACCTTCGCAAAGGTAACTTCAATGATGAATTTGCATCTAAAATGGGCATTGAATACATTCCTATTACTTGTGGTGACTGATGGTACAATGTATGCCATAATTTAAGGAGGTATACAATAATATAAAGTGATGCAAACAAACTTGTATATACTAGAGAAATCACAAGTCCTAGGTATGTAAATGCATAGTAATCATGATATATTCAGTTTAAAAATGAAAAGGCATAAATACTTTCCTTTGAAGTACTTCTATGATTCGGTTCCTAAGCTCTGAAATTTCAGAAAGCCGCTTACCAGAAAGATAATTAAATGTTTGGTCCCATGTCAAGTACTAAGCATTATTGGGAGAGAGGAATATGAATTATAGCCAAAAAAATTGAAACAAAATGGAACATATGCAGGGACTGTAAGGGTTTTTGCAAGGGTTATTCTAGTTTGAAATAGAATAGAGAGGCTATGGTTTCTCTCATATGGCAAGTAGACACAGCTACATTTAAATTCTCTTGATTTTGCTTGGAAATTCAAGTTGGAACATATGTCTCCTTTTGAGACATCCAAAGAAGAGAGAGGGGGAAAAAAAAAAGGGCAAGAAATGTAAAACTATAGTGAATGTTTTATTCCCATCCCTAGCACTTAATCCCCCTTTCTTTAACCATCTGGAACCACTGCTGCAAAACCTCTTGTACCTGGGGTAAAACAATCCGGATGTCCGCAAGGGCCAGTTTAACACCCGCAATCTTTTTCAAAAGCTTTTTCCAAGACTTAAAAGTTCCGTTGGCGATTTTTACCTCAGGAGTCCGTGTCCCGACCCGTCCCCGGGACCCAGTGAAAAGCAAACATGGAATAGTTGTTGTCTTTCCACCCGGGAATATCAAACACCCCCCCNCCTCCGCCGCCCCGCTCCCTCGCAGCCTCTTCCTCCGCCTCCCCCGCAGCCCCTCGCCCCTTCCGAGGGGTTTCCTTGCCGGCCCGGGCGAGCCCCTGCGGCCGCCGGACCCTCCAGCCGCGGCCGCCGGAGGGATGCGGCCAGATGTTTGCGGCGCGGCCGCCCAGATGTTCCCCTGGCGGCCCCGCGCGGGGGGGGGCGGGCGGTTTCCTGGCCGGGGAGGACCCAGGGCTGAGCCGAATAAAAGGGGGTCGGGGTAAGCGAGGCTTCAGCGGGATCCGGCGCTGCCCGGTGTTCCTTCCCCCCGGCTCCTGCCCTGCTTTCCAGGAAAATCAGGCGGGAGCGGGCAGGGCTGGCGGCGGGGCTCACGGCCGGAGGTAGCGGCTCCCACTAACCCGGGAAGGCTGGGCGAAGTACAAGAAGTAGAGCGACTTGCTAACACATAAACCCTTCTTTGATCGCTGGGTCTAACAGAGGGTTTTCTTCATTTGCGCTTTTTTTTTTTTTCCTCCCCCTTCCTTCCCCTCCCGTGGTTTTCTCCACGAAAATGAGCACCCGTGGCTGTAGTTCCTGTAATTTCTCAGGAATGTATGGCA
Source organism: Chionis minor (assembly GCA_013398295.1). NCBI lineage: Eukaryota > Metazoa > Chordata > Aves > Charadriiformes > Chionidae > Chionis > Chionis minor. The sequence continues at coordinate 163,676 of VZSF01006476.1, forward strand.
GAGCCCTGAATCCAAAAGAAGAATGTCTAAAAATAAAATTGAAAGGGTGAAGCCGCAGTTTTATTTGCAAATGTCACGCTGTAGTAAACAGCGTTAGTGACATTACTGAATCGTTCACAGTATGATGAAAAGTGTCTTATACTGCACCACTTCTGTTGTATTAGCCGGCAGGGAACACCAACAAAATCCTCAAATCTTACCTATGGAAAAATCCTCTTTTGAGGTATTTGCCAGGAAGTTGTGAAAATCAGGTTTTGAAGCTCTGTTTAAACTACACCAGAAGCCTCCCTGACCCTTCTTACCCCTGTCAGCATCAAGCTCTTGTGTTGCCAACCTCCCCTGTGGCTGCTGGAATAACCAAGCCGAGGTGCACCTCTCCCCACCAGCTAGTCACAACTTGGACTAACTTCTGAGACCCCTCAAGTGCCCTAATTTAAGATTTCCGCTTTTCAGGATCCAAAGTGTTTTGCTTTGGGAAATTTGTGGGCGAAATTAACTCCACAAAAAGATTAAAAATTCAATCAACAGTGCATTTCTGTCTGACACCTTTTCATCTTTGGTTATCTTCTCAGAGAGCACCAGCCATGCCTGTCTCTTTCGTATAAAGTGACACTTGTGCTATCAGATAAATTGTACTCCAGCAAATACCCCTCAGCATCTGGCAAGCAGATGCCTTTGCAGGTTGGGTGATGTAATGGGTACAGAGAAAAAGGCAATTAATATTTTCCAGAAGGACTACCTCTCTGTAAACAGTGTTTCAGAAATCCAGCCTCTGTGGCAGCTGCTCCTCTTCCCTGGTCCGAGTGACTTCTTTTGCAACGTTTTTTTAGATGGCAGAATGCGTCTTATGTAATGACATTAATTCCTACCTAATGGATATCCTTCTGTTGCAGAAGAGTTTTCAGTTAGACTAAGCTAAATCAGTCAACGAGTCTGATAACTGTAATTACCTCATCTATTTACCACTGGTTTGATGTGTTTGTCTTGGCAGGCAGTGGAGCAAAAATCACTTCCTGGGATTCCTCGCTTCCGTCCATACTTAAGATGACTTAAAAGTGATTCTAAGTAATGATAAGTGTCTCCAATGTCAAAAACTCCAATTAACATCCCGGAAACCCTGCAGAGATCCTCCACTTCTGCGAGGACCATTGCAGTGTGCATTAAAGTAACCACAGAGAAGTGTCTGCATAGAATATTCTATAGAACTGTTAGGGACTACAGAAACAACAAAGCATACTTTGCAATTTTTTACCAAAGGTCAAGAAGAGGCCAATAGCACTGCTACATTCGGTCAAGTTCAGACACTCCTTTGTTTTCATCTTATTCTTTTTATCTTGTTCCAAAGTTAGGAAATTAATTCTGATAATTATCGGAAGGAGTTAACGTGGATTCACAAAGGGGAAGTCATGTCGGACTAACCTGACAGCCTTCTACAATGGCATGACTGGATGGATAGATGGGGGAGGGCAGTGGATGTTGTCTACCTTGGCTTCAGCAAGGCTTTTGACACTGTCTGCCACAGCATCCTCATGGGCAAGCTTAGGAAATACGGGTTAGGTGAATGGACAGTGGGGTGGATTGAAAACTGGCTGGCAGGTGGAGCTCAGAGGGTTGTGATCAGTGGGGCAGAGTCTAGCAGAGCTGCTTTCCAGCAGGTCAGCCCCCAACCTGTCCTGGCGCATGGGGTTGTTCCTCCCCAGGCGCAGGACCCTACACTTGCCATTGTTGAACTTCATATGGTTCCTCTCTGCCCAACTCTCCAGCCTGTCCAGGTCATGCTGAATGGCAGCACAACCTTCTGGTGTGTCAGCCACCCCTCCCAGTTTTGTGCCATCAGCAAACTTGCTGACCTTCATCCAGGTCATCGATGAATACATTGAACAGGACTGGACCCAGCACTGACCCCTGGGGAACACCACTAGTCACAGGCCTCCAAGGGGGTTGGACCAGTTGATCTCCAGTGGTCCCTTCCAACCCCTAGCATTCTATGATTCTATGATTCACCATACCTGTTCTAAACTTAGGATACATGCCTGACACACAGGCAGGCAATTGAGCCCTCCCCTAGCTGGGGAAATATTCACCCAGCTATGAAAGGGCTACACGTGCTTCCCAAACTCTAGTTGGTCAAAAGAGACAAGAAATGATATAACATTCGTCTTGTTTGCTGGGACAATGTATCCTGAGAATTAATATAAACGAGGGCAAATGTCCCAAAGAAAAAAAAAATAAGTAAAATAAGTGAAAAAGACTTGTTCATATCATAGTGCGTTTCCTGCCTGTTCAGGATTGCTTTCTACAATACACTTGTAAGAGACAATTAAAATTACTAGTAGATCCAGTTTACCAGTTTGTAACTAATATTTTGGATCCATTCCACTTTTCTTCCTGCTTAACATGTCCATCAGCAAAAGAACAATTGCCTTTAGAAGCTTAATGCTGTAGTGAGTGTCAGGTCTGTGCTATGAATGATTCTGGATGACCACTCACTACTTGAACGGCATGAGTTTGACATGATTAACATTGCTCTTGCAGTATGGTAAAATGATCATGCTGTATGGTAAAATGACCACCGAGTCACACCATGTGTCCTCTGTGACATGATAAATCCTACTCACTCAGTAAGAACAACCTATCAAATAAATGCAGATAAAAACTGTCGTTTCTAAGATAGAAAAGCAAGATCCTCTGAACAATACAGCCCAGGTGCATCATTTATGTCTGCCCATCTGACAAACAAACTTATCAATTCCATATGCCCTGTGTCCTATTTTTGCCTGGAAAAATTCCCTCATAATTGGGAATCCCTCCATTCTTGCTGGAGTCAAAGTAAATAGCCTCTACAAAAATCATTGTGGAGGAAACACCCTTTAAATAAATTTCCATTGGGCTTGAGTCCCTATGATGTTTACAAAGGAGAATTTTCATAGGCATTATTTGGTTGTGCACTGCTGATACCGAGCATTACAACTGAAGCAAGCCACAAAAACATTTCTCCACGGCTAAGCCTAAAAGCTCTGAGATGAATTAGCAACTAGTGCTTGAACCACTTTTCACGGAAGTTACCTGAATAAAACATTACAAGGCCAAATGTCTGTGGCTCCAAGTCCCACAGGTCTATTCCATTGCGCCTAGTTCTTTACTTCACCAGGGTAGCAGGCACTTTGAGCAACCATATCGCTGTCCTTCACCATTTGCCCACGGTCACTCATCCATGCCTCAGTCCAAATACTCATCGGTCTGCTACAGACAAATCGGAGTTATACGTGTTTTAGGATTACTGTAACATCTGCAGTTTGGCCAAGAAGCCGGGTGGTAGCACCTGGAGGCACGTGGGCTAGTTTCAGCCTAGTCACCTGGGGTAACGGTACCCTCAGCAAACACTGGAAGCAGACACCACCATAACCTTGCTCTCTGGCTTGTTTCCACAGGGCTCTGGCAGCTGCACTCTGTGCCTTTGGCCTTTGCTGCTCTTACCTTAGCTGGCTGCATCCATGCCACCTGAGGAGGCCACCTGGCCTCCAGCATGGTCATAGAGTAGACATGTGCCCTCATGGCCCTGCACAGGCAGGGGACAAAGCTAACCACGGACCTCCTGAGCCTAGTCCAGCCCCACAGGATACAGTCATGACATGTGTCTGTGGAAAAACTGAAGTGACATGTCTATCTGCTACCTTGGAGGCTTCAAGTCTAAGATGTGCTGTTTGTAGGTATTTCCACAGCACCACATCTAATTTATAGCTGATGAAATGCTGCATGTAAGTGGAGCTCACACTGGTAAAATAATTGATCACCAAGCCAGCGCACCCAGAAAACCAAACAAGTAATTCTGGCCTTGCGAAGTTTATGCAACAGTTGAAAAAAGAGCAAATACGTGCATTGGCCATGCCTTGAGGAAAAGCAAACATTGACATTCTGTTTTCAATACAACTGGTAACAAGCAAAAAAAATAAAAAAAGTGAATTTCTATACAAAGCCCCAGACAGTCTAATTTTTGGAGTGCTAATAGGGATATTTGCTCTTGGATGGATTTAAAAGATCCGGGTTTATATCTGTAAAGTTTAAAAATGCTTGTAGGTCTAATTCTGCCATCAGTAAAAAACATTATGTATGGCATTTTAAAAATTATTAATTTTCATAATTATTAATGATATTGTTGGGTTTTAAGTGCTTTTCATTTTTTCACAAGCAGCCTGCATAAGAAACTTTCAAGAAACGTATTTTATTCAAGTTTGTATCCTTGCTGTGCGTTAATCAACAATTTGTCAAGGTGACTCCTAGCATATAAAAATGTATTCCCCCTCCCTCTCCCCCTTATGAAAGTCTTTCATCTAGAAGAACATGTGAAAACAATCACGGAGAAAAACAGCTGGAAGAGCTTGTCTTACCCCTATCTGCATTAAGAGAGTAACAGCAATGACTGCAGGTGCAATACCTGAAACAATCTATAATTCATGGGTAATTGGCTATGTTTCAAGTTGATTAGAGTCCTTTGAACTAATCTAGCAATTTGGCATGGGGCATCTAATGTAATAAAGCCAGAAATGCCAAGCATATTAACGGTTAGAATTTTCTCCCTAGACTTCTCCATTTCCGTATAAAGATGATTCAGAACAGAGAAATCTGGGAAAAGCAGAAGCACTAGGAGAAAGTAGTTTGCAGGTTCCAAATGTTTTTCTTCTTAGAATATCAGTACTTAAATGAATATATGCCTTGGCACCGACAGCTGTACAGGTGAGGTCTTCTACAGTACAAACATGTGTAAATATAACGATTCCTGTCTCCACACTGCAGATGATGAATCTTTGCTTATTCTTTCCTTGTCGTGTATCAGCTGAATGAGAGCAAAGATGATTTTTAAGGCTGCAAATGCCACCACAGAAGTCTGAAATGTGGAATGACTTTTCTTTTTACTCGACTTCAGCTTTTGAAGCAAAATTTGAATTAGAAAGTCAGAGATTATTCACACTGGGGAAAATGATGTGCACTAACCTGGCATTTTTTGGTGGAGGATGGTCAGCAGCAGATCAGCCGAACAAGTCCCCAACAGCGTAGCTTCTCACTAGCGTCAGACAGCAGAGGGTTCATCTGGTGTACTCATTTGGGGTCAAATACTAAGCCAAGTTCTAGTTTATCAGTTGTTGCAGAAGCTGCAGAGGGCTGTGGGAAAACAAGGGATAATCTGCCAGCTGAGGAAAGAAACAGTGGCTGCAACAACTAGAAACTCTCCCTGCCTCCATCAGGTTCCTTGATTGTTTCTAGATGAGCTACCTGCATGTCTGCGTTTGGCTGATGGCTTCTTATTTGGGGGCACCTGGTAGGAGACATTTAGGTTATTGATTTATAGAAGCACCAAGCACTCAGAGCAGCAACTGCCGTCTGCTGGAGCAGCCAGTTAAAATACAGAGTGTTCTGAACAGATGTCAGGGCCCATGGGATGTGCAAAAAGGTGCAGTGAATCACAACAAAAAGTTCCCAGTTCTTTGGAAATAATATCTCCTCACCTTTAGTGCACCCTGTGATGATAATCATATTTGCAAATCATTCAGGGGCTGCGGGAAAGCTATCCCAGAAAACCTCACAAAGCAGCTGGCAGCCCTGAATTCAGCATGCTCTCTGGGTTGCATGGTGATAAATGAGGCTCGTAGTCACACACTTAGTCCAGGAAATGTAGAGACCGGCTTCGTTCCCAGACGCTGTCCTGCTTTTACACTAAACGAGGCGCTAGTCCCATGGGAAAAATGGTATGCAGTCAAATGACTAAATCATGTCACATAATACACATTGCGTGGGGGAATGGGGGGGGGGGGGGGGGGAAAACACTNGCTGAACTACACTTCCAAAGGCAGTGTTAGGTCTGGATTTGTACAGCTTTGGAGAGTTTAACTTTGTAAACCTAATGGTGTTCTTTCGACTTTTTTTTTTATGATGCAACTTTGTCTTCCTCATTGTTTTGTTAATTTTTGTTCTCCCTGACTGACTCACTTGCTGCGTTCAGCATGTACCTCGGGTGAGTCAGGGGAGAGGGCTGAGCCAGGGGAGGACATCAGGGTGAACAACCCTCTGGACGGAGACACGAGGCAGAAAGAACAGGACAGGAAAACTGGCCAGTTGAACAGTGACACGAAAAGCACCAGCTGGAGCCCAGCCTAGGGAGAAACAAGGGAAAAAATGCTTTTCAGGGGATGAGGGAAAAGCAAGAGCAGGAGCACAGCTGTGGGAGGTGAGCATGGAGGGACAGGAAGGTGAGAAAGCCTGTGTTGCTGCATGGGCATTGCCTCCTGCGACCCTTTTCCCTCGGCTCTGCTGCCGCACGGCCGGTGATGTCCTCCCGTTCGCTGTCCGACAGAGCAAGGGCACACGGCTGTTGTCGTACCAGTCTTCATCCCGTGGGACACCAGGGCCAGAAGAGCTCTGGTGCAAAACATCTGCTCCCACACACACATTTATCATGCACATGAAAGAGACAGATCACTGATAAGAAAGGCGCCCATCCAAGCATCACAAAAGTCTCCACATCCAGATGCAATATTCCTTAGAGACAAACACTTTTCCCTCGGTCACTGTCCCCCCAGCCAGCTCCTCGCAGGCATGGCCACACGTCCTGTCTCACTGGGAACTGGATCCTTTTGTCTCCTGCCTGGCTGTCACTTAGTGAATCTTTGCCCTCTCAAAGCACCTAAATTTACCGCACCCCTCACCCCAGCTCCTTGCCATCAACCCAAACCACTCATCACAACCCAGCTCCCTCCCAAAGGCGACCCTGGGCTCTCCATCACACTCCTCCCCAGGGACGTCCTCATCAGATGGCCCAAACCCCCAGCCTGAGCTCCTCATCCCTGGCCTGGCCAACCCTGCTCCCAAAACCAGTGGCTGAGCCACAGCTGTGGTGGTGCCTCAGCATTAACTTGCTCGGCTCTTCCTGCCTCGTGCTTTAATCCAGAAGCAAGGTAGGCAGGTCCACTTCCACAGCACTGGCTCCCCTCCCGTCCCGCCTCTCTGCCAGGTTTCCCACAGCATCCAAATTTCCACCGGCCTGGGTTTAGTGTATATTGGCACAGGCACGCTTGAAGGTGAGTTTGAACTCGCAGGGCAACGTTGGATGTAATGGGATCACAAGCAGTCAAGCTAAGCAGCTTTGTAGGAAAAGGCTGTAGTAGGGAAGCAGGGAAGTGTCAGGGAGAAGGCTCTTCCTGAGCAAGAAAGTTGAGGGAAAGCAGAGAAACCTAGAGACAGACTGAAAAATAAGTTTGTGGTCAGGTGGGGCGAGTGGTGGACAGAAAGCCGCAGTGTGGCATGCTTCTCCCAGGAGACAGAGAAGTACAAACATCTCATTGTCAGCACATGTATATATATATATATATATGTGTGTGTGTGTCATTTGGTCCTTGGTGAACAGGCACAGTAAAAATGAAACGACCAACTAACTTAGTATGCCAGTGATTGCCGTAAAAGGGAAAGAGGGTGATTTCTGACCCTGGGCCTCCTGCTGAAGTTCCCAGCCAGAACACCCTCTTTCAATGAAAAAGACAGAAAGAAAAAAAAAAAACACCTACCAATTTTGTTTTGACATTCCTGTGACTTACTTTGATTGTTTTAAGAAATTCAGCTGGTTTACCTCCTTTGTGTTTACGAGCAAATGTATTTCTTTTTGTGACAGAACATAGGAACTGATTCTGCCAATGTGTTCCTTTGTGCTTCGTTTCACAACTGTGAGTAATCGCCCTGCAATTAGCATACTTGTATGCGTTTGAAGAATGAAGTTCGGTATGGCTTTATGTCTCAAAATTTCCTCTGAAATAATAGTGAGAGGCCGAGGACTGTAACTCATGTTAGCTGCGCAAATAAGCAGAGTGGTTTAAGGCTCCCTGCTGCTCCCCAGCCGCCTCTTTCTGTCCCGCTGCCAGGCGTACCCTCAGAGCAAAGCTGGTGACCGACCGGGGCATGTCCCTGCCCTTCGCCGTCCCGATTCGCAGCCCAGCAAAGTGACACAAACCTCCCCCCGTCAGCCGGACTCTGAGCTGGACGTGCCACTCAGCTCACTGCGCTGCAGGCTGCTGTAGAGTAAGAGGTTGCGTTTGATGAACAGAGATGTTCAGAAATGTATTTTAAATCATAGCTTATTTTCAGCTATGTTGTGTATGAGAAGTACCTGTAAGGTGTTGGGGGTTTTTTCTGGGCGACGAAGGAGCACTGGAGCAATGTAGATTTTTTTATACTAGTTAAGGCAGCGTGAGATCTGGGTTTGAAAAGTCCATTTGCAAACCTGATAAGTAAAGAAGAGTCATGAAACTATTAATGGAAACCTGCATAGACCTGCTAAATGTAACTTGCATACTCTGGAAGGAAAATGGTCCTTTTTAAAAAAAAATGTTGTTAAAAGCAAAGGCTTTGATTGATCTTTCTACATTTACGTTTATAGAATAGCATGTGCTGCTTATAAGAAAAAAATGCTGCCGCTTTTTCTCGCTGAGAAACTTCTGGCATCGCATATAATTATTCTGTCAGAACAAACCTGGGGCAAGAAATATATTATCTTTCCTATAGCAAGGATTAGGGGAGAGCTTCACTAAAGCTTTCTTGTATTTAACATTGAAAATATGGTAAGCAAGACCAAGCACTGGGAGCAGCAGGGCCCGTAGTGATGATAGGGACATTTTGGCCTGCAGAAGCAGCTCACCAGCTATAGGCAAGTATCTGAGGAAGGTTTTGGAAAAGTGTGGGTGGACCACCCACTGTGGTTTCTGGGTGCAGGGCGGAAGCTGCTGAACCCCAGGGCTGCCTCAGAGATGCAGAGCACCTCAGTTTGGTGTACAGGGGGAGCAGCTCCCTAGGCAGGAGCTGGGGGGGCTGTGTCTGATGTCAGCCACCCCTCGACCCCAAGGAAATGCAGCAGCCACAGGCTCCTCCATCCATCTGCAGAGGTTGCTGCTTATCCCTTCCCTCCAGCCTGGGCATTCAGTGGGCATGTGGGTGGGGGCACCCAGGGCTACACCAGCAGCTCTCCCATTAGTAAAGGAAGAGGGGATGTGGGCTGCGTCATGGAAATGGAGGGCAGATGAAAAGGGCAGTTTGGGAAACACCTGCAGTGAGGAGCTGCCAACTAGTGATTCAGCAGTTTCAGGAGTGTGATCAAGCTGACCACGGGGTAAATACCACAGTCACAAAAACCATACTAAATTCTGCCATGTGTTTCAGTGGGCATTGATTTCCTTCATATCAACAAAAGTCATATATGAACAACAGAGGGCAAAATTTGACCATACAGTCCTGTGCTTTTGGTTATGGGTGAGGGCTTTTTTCCCTGTTGTCTCCTACTGGCACTTAAATTAGTTTTAATCTCAAACTCGTGCTTGTGCTTGCAGCAGACTATGGTGCGTGTTCTCACTCCGTATCAACACTCCCTCTGCTGGAAAATGATGATAGGTGTTATCTAGCCATTTAATGACAATAGGTGAAATAACTTGTAAACAATATGTTTTGTAGCAAACGTATAATTTTTATTTACACTGTCCATAGAACTGTAAAAATATTTTGACCTCTTCCCAAAACACTGGCATGTTTCTATGACATACACAGGCAGAAGGAGCTGGGAGTTAGTTTCTATCTTCAAAGTTGGACTCTGAACTGTATGAAAAGCTACAATGCTTAAAGTAACTTCGCAATGCATTAATCCACCAAGTGAAGTTTTGTTTTTTTTCTTCTCCTTTAACTGGAATCAAGCCTTGAATATTTCCCTTCCATAGTCCTAAAGGACCCTCTCTTCTTGACTTCTTCATCACGGATGACAAAAGCCTGCCACTGACTTATACAAGCACCTGGACATGACATGTTGGACAAGTTGGTTTCCTTAGCAGCCACTTTTGGATACACTCTTAAAATACATGGAAAAGAACACTAGCAAGCCAGATTTTGATGCAGGGGTTACTGTTATTTCCCAGGACTTTTCAAAGGTGTGGTTGATATATTTCCTTGAGAATTAAGAACCCTGGTCCAAAATATTTACTGAATCAATGATATTAAGGAAATGAGGATACTGTTATTAGATGAAGTCCTGTTAAGATCAGAATAACTTCAGCAGGATCCAGACCAGACACGATTTTATGTCTTTTCCAGAAGAATGAGGTATCCAGCACTTTCTCTTTTTGCTTATTTGATACCAGACCAAAAAGTCTTGAGATAAGGTTCTGTGTTTGAAAGTACAGCTGGTGTAGCAGTTATGCCTGCTTCTCTCACTCCAACATTTCTCAGATGCCACCTACAGAAACAGCCTCCATCGAGCAGAGTTCTTATTCCTCGATCCCTTTCCTGAGGTCATCAATAAAGGCACCAGCTATACCACATAATTCAACTCTATGGAGAGGAGTGAGATGGACTAACTGAACCCTTAAACATCAATTAGCCGGGGATTAGAAGAACTGTTTGTTCCTTCTCTGCAGCGCCAGCTCTGAACTGCAGACAATGAAACACCCAGCAGCTTGCAGCTTCTTCAGAGTACTGGTGTTCCCCTTTTCTGCTAAAATGTTCATATAAAGAATGACACACACTGGCTGCAGCAGCTCCAGTGTGGCCCATCGTCCTCACCTTTGGTCTTTTCATCAGTGCAAAACTTCCCTAAAAACCAGTAAGGATGATACTGAGGAGTGTCCCACCTTCTAGGTAGCATCTGATAATGTGGGGTTACCGCAGAAGCTCCAACACACACATGTTTCTTTCAAACATCAGCATCCAAGGTTTAGTTAGGGTCTGGAGACGTTGATATACAAACCCCTTTCTCTACTCTGTACATTGCTTGTAACGGAAATAAGGACCTGGGAGTTTGCCACAAAACCTCTTTGTGAAATCTGTACAAGCAGTGAAATTCTGTGCTGCTGCCGGTCTGCAAGTCATGATGACAAATAACACACAGATCCAAATTTCTCTGCTTCAAGTGAAAGGAAATTTTTATCAGACTTGAATGAGCTCAACTCAGAATTGCTTTTGATTAGGTAACCAAATTGTAATGAATAACCTGAATGAGCGATAAATATAGTGAATGATGTTTGTTGACCATATAGTTGAGACCTGGATTATACTGCCATGGGACTAAATTTGTTCCATGCAAAAGGAGTTAAAGGAATGGAAAATCTGTTGTCTGAAGTGGCCTCATCTCCAGCTGTGGGTAGGTAGAACTTGCCACATGGGAGGAGGAGTTCAAGAAAATTTTTTCGTATACCAAATTCTAAGCTAACCTGTGATTTCCACTCCTGCACAAGTGGGAGCAGCCCATAGTTACTTTGTTCTCCCTGGCGACCTTTTATTGCTGCTGGGACTGTCAGAACAAAGGAACGCCCTAACTGTTCCTCTCTCCCAGGCATAAACTTGTGCTAGCTGTGGGAAGGCTAACCTGAAATCATTCTAGCTGCTTTCTAACAGACAAAATTCTCTGTGGAAGAGTCCTCAGAGAGTAGATCCACTAGAATTAAAGTACTTATCTGATACATTTAACATATATTTTGTGCTTATAGGAAGAGTAGAATATCAGCTGAGATGGACTGCATAAAGGTCCAGGAATGGTTGTTTTCTAAAGGACCAAAACCTTAGCATCTACCCTGTATAGTAGGATATGGTTGTAAGGAAGCTCAGGGGAAAGGTGTCCATGAATACTTCTGCTCAAGCCTAGGAGCAAAAAGAGAGCTCCTTTTTGATACTTCAGTATCAGGAATAGGACTAATTCACTAGGCTGAAAGCTCTGGGTAAGGACTCCATTTACTTTCTAATGAAAATTCATAGAATCACAGAATCATAGAACGGCTTAGGTTGGAAGGGACCTTAAAGATCATCTAGTTCCAACCTCCCTGCCACGGACAGGGACACTTCCCACTAGACCAGGTTGCTCAAAGCCCTGTCCAACCTGGTCTTGAACACTTCCAGGGATGGGGCCTACACAGCTTCCCTGGGCAACCTGTTCCAGTGCCTCACCACCCTTCTTGTGAAAAATTTCTTCCTTATATTTAGTCTAAATCTACCCTTATTTAGTTTAAAACCATTACCCTTTGTCTTACCACAACAGGTGCTACTAAAAAGTCTGTTCCCATCTTTCTTATAAGCCCTCTAATCTTCTCTATACACCAAAAGTCTTTCAATCAGTTTAGAAATTACATGAACTAAAACATTTCAACAAACATATAAGAAGGACAAAATGCACCAAGTATAAGAGGATATTAGTCTTTGATGCTCCCTGTATCACTTTTTTCTCCTATTTCTGTCTGGCCTGAGAGACAAGACACAGCTGAGAAGAGTCTTTTTCCAAAGTTCAGTAGAGAATGGGTTAAGATTCAGAGGGATCACCCTAATAGGAGGAATACAATCTATATATATAATTTAAAACAACAAAGTAAATTAAAATGAACACCTTACAAACAACGTTTTCTATGATGAGTGGGGGTTTTTTAGCATTTGTTCATACACAGTTACCTAAAGCCCTGGCACAGAAACTGCAGGCAGGGCGTTATCTATCAAGTTTGTTGGACTTCAATATTTGCTTCTCTTGTTGAATGACTCTATTTTGGCTGCAATATCCTCCTGGATATATTTCAAGACCTGTTTGTTTTCAACAGTTTTTGCAGATGGCTGTATAAACTCAAGGTCCCATGATTATGATTCATTTCTGTATGAATAATTGTGGTTATCAGGTTTGATTATATCTCTGTGTGATTTTATACTATTCATTTGTACACTAAATGCATTCAGAGCCATGGCTGTGCTTACCCAAATACCTTCTTTTGTGCCAAAGAACAAAAAAGTACAGATGAACATTTTAATTTTTCTATGTTTAATATTAAGTTTCTTTTTTAATGGGTATTATATTCTTGTTGAATTATACATCATGGTTGGGTTTTTTTATTTATGCATTTAAATAGTTCCCTTTTTTTTCCTAGAAAGGATTATTGCAAGCATGTACCTAAATAGAGCTATTGCTTCATTTTACATTGGTGGGGTCTGGCATTTTATAGACTAATATGATATGTTAACAGGTACCCAAAATTTAATCCATCCTCAAAACCACGCTGCAATTAAACAATACCTCAGGAGCATGCAAGCATAAATATTTTGCTTTAGGAATGCCCACCTAAAAGATGAGGTAACCACACTTGATGTTCTCTTCTTAGCCCTCTCAGAAAACACTGGGGTATAACTGGATCTTGCTCCTGAAATGCTTGTACGTACCCATGTCCTAACTTCCCACGGGAGCACTTTCCAGTTAGCCGAAAGCAGTGGGGAGGATCCACAGAGGAGCATTTTACCAGAACATGGTCTCCCACTACTGAGACACAGCAAGTTTAAAATGTCCTTCACAATCCCAAGCACAAATACAGGCTGGGCAGAGAATGGATCGAGAGCAGCCTTGAGGAGAGGGACTTGGGGTTGTTGATGGATGAGAAGTTCAACATGAGCAAGCAATGTGTGCTTGCAGCCCAGAAGGCCAGCCTGGGCTGTATCCAAAGAAGCATGGCCAGCAGGTTGAGGGAGGTGATTCTGCCCCTCTGCTCTGCACTGGTGAGACCCCACCTGGAATCCTGTGTCCAGCTCTGGAGCCCCCAGCATAAGAAGGACATGGGCCTCTTGGAGTGGGTCCAGAGGACGGCCACGAAGATGATCAGAAGGCTGGAGCACCCCTCCTCTGAAGACAAACCGAGAGACTTGGGGTTGTTCAGCCTGGAGAAGAGAAGGCTCCGGGCAGACCTTACAGCAGCCTTCCAGTGTCTGAAAGGGGCCTGCAAGAAACCTGGAGAGGGACATTTCACAAGGGCATGTAGGGATAGGACGAGGCGTGATGGCTTCAAACTGGAAGAGGGAAGATTTAAATTAAATCTCGGGAACAAATTTTTCACTCTGAGGGTGGTGAGACACTGGAACAGGCTGCCCAGGGAAGTTGTGGAGGCCCCATCCCTGGAAGTGCTCAAGGCCAGGTTTGATGAGGCTTTGAGCAACCTGGTCTAGTGGGAGGTGTCCCTGCCCATGGCAGGGGGGTTAGAACTAGATGATCTTTAAGGTCCCTTCCAACCTAAACTTTTCTATGATACTATGATTCACAGGCCTCTGAGTCAGGTCAACTTTCAATAGCCAGCCCACCATCGGAGCGTCCTACTAGTTCCCCTCTGTTTTAAAACTGTTTCAGGTTTTCAACATTATCTGTCAATAAGCATTTTCGTATTTTTTGATCCCTTTGTCTTTGCTTCCCACTAACTGATCTCCTTTGGGTCCAAGGTTTGGACTCTGATGCAACTTGTAGCCACCCAACTCTTGGAAAGAGGAAGAAAAGCAAACAGTGTGTGCCTAGGAATCGGGGGGTGTGCAGAAAATGCCCACAGGCAGCCCAGCTGCTGGGAACTGGAGATGGGAATCAAGGCAGTGACTACTCTTTATGTCAGTCACAACCGAACTAGTGACCTACTGTGAAAATGAAAACCCTCTGCCGTCTTTCTGACTGCAGTTCCACTTCTTGTGGAAATCCCAATTCCACTTTCTGTGGAAATTGAAGTATCAGCCATGATATTCTGATCAGATTGCTCTTCCGATGATTGCCTTCCTTCCCAAACGCCTAATCCATTATGGAATAATTATTAATTTTTGTAAAGAATTATTTCATTCCGTGATGGAAGTTTCAGTCTTTCTAAGTAATACTATTGTATCAGACTACATGGGACAAAACTGGAAAGAGATGTTGGTCCAATCAGGCATGATAGGAAGCGAGAGGAAACCCTTCTGAGTAAGCAGGTTTTAACAATTTAAGGAGGATGCTGTTGGAGGTGTTATTTGAAAGCTGCTGTTTCCAGAGTCACACCAGGGGGCTGACAGGCCAGTTCAGAAAGGACATAAACGCTTACAAACCCTGCCACTGTGGGAGATGGGGTTCAGTGGTAAACATGGAAGCTGTCTGCAGGCAGACATGCCAGGCTGCCTCGGTGGCACTGAGACTTGCCTCTGCTTTGATGGAGACGGCAAACAACAAGTTAGAGCCAGGCACACATGGGTTTTCTATTTTAGCTCTTTTGAGGGTTTCCTTTTCACCAGGTGTGGTGTACAACCAGCATGCTAGAATCCCAAATACAAGTTTTTTTGCAAATTCTCCTGGGATACAGCTGGGCCTGTTGAGTTAACCTGGCATCAGCAGGAGGCAGCTGATGCGCTGAAATCCAGGCAAAGCTGGTGCAGCCACCACACTCAGCTCGCACGAGATGTGAGGGCAGACTGCTACATGAAGGGATGTGTGTGAGAGGTTTTATCTGAGGGACTCAGGCATAGCTGGCCATGTCCCTTTCTATCCTGGTCTATCATAATGCAGTCTTCAAATTAAGGCTGCAAAAGGAAAGCCATCTGCATGGAAGTTTTGGCTGGCAGAAAAACTTCATGAAAATCCAATATGGATCGGGGAGGAGAAAAACTATGCATAGCAACAACATCTTTCAGACAGATTTATTAGTTTACATATATGTTACCAGGCAAGAAGCATTTTACAAGCATCAGCAAGGGTTTGATTGTTTTCTTATATATCCCCCAAAGCCCTTAAAAAGAAAAAAATCCTTTAATGGAGATGCGTTACAAAGTTTTAAGGATGCTCTAAGCTTTTTAAAGGTTGAAGATTCAAAATTAAGGCTCTAAAGTAAAATAATAAGATCTTTGTTCATTACAGAAAGTCACAGGAAGGATAACCAGCAGACTTTGACTTTTTCTCATGACTTCATCAGTCTTCACTCTTCTCTAACTATATTATCCAAAGCAGGCTTTCTCTGTACTAGGCCTGGGGAAATTATTCACAAAGAGGGCAGCGTTCTCTGCAGGGAAGACTTAGATGTTGAAGAAGTGGGGTATGGGGGGGAATGTGAGGGTTTGTATGCGTTTATGAGTGTGGGGAGGTGGATTTCCTCTGCGTAGAAGGAAATCTTACTTATAGTTGGTGAGATTTACACCTCAGTTCAGATCTTCAGCCAGTGGAAACAGAGTTTTCCTAAGCCCTGCTTACCATAGACAGAGATAGTTCCTGTTCCCTTGGTTTGGCCTTAGTTCTAGAAAACAGGAAAAGTGAAAAGAGTTGCAATCCATCACCTGTGGCAAACTCCTTGAAGAAATTATATAGAAGTGTGAGAGGCAGAAAACATATGGTTTTACTGGAGAACTTTCAGCAAAGCTCCAATTTTGATGGGGCAAAACTACAGATGGAGCAAAAGACTGCAGTAGCTATGAGTCGGAGCTATAAAGTAGTAAATGGAAAGGGGGAAGGCCACAAAAAAGACAAGATGATGTGGTTAAAGCTGGGAGAAAGAGCTAGTTGTGTGACTAGGACAAGAGGTAATGGGCACAAACTTGAATATAGGAAGTTCCATCTGAACGTGAGGAGGAACTTCTTTCCTTTGAGGGTGGCAGAGCACTGGAACAGGCTGCCCAGAGAGGTGGTGGAGTCTCCAACTCTGGAGACATTCAAAACCCATGTGGATGCCATCCTGTGCAACCTGCTGTAGGTGGACCTGCTCTGGCAGGGGGGTTGGACCAGATGATCTCCAGAGGTCCCCTCCAACCCTTAACATTCTGTGATTCTATGATTCTATGACTGGGGAAATGGGACTGGAGACATAGGAGAGGACTGGGGAATGCCAGAGGAGTGCCAGAGAAACAAAAGTCATATTGCTAGTGACAGTGAGGGAAAGCAGAGAGAAGTGAGACAACAGGAAGGTGTAGGAGAGAACTCGGGGGCTTCTCTTCTATTACTCCTGTAAATTTGGTGTTGAGAGAATATAAAAGAAAAAAGATACCTGTTTGCAAGCCAAATCTGAGTGAATGCCAGGGCCAGGAAGCAGGTGGCAGTTTATGCGTACTTTTTCCTTCCTAAACCTACAAATAAGCCTGTTTACAATTAGAAGAGAAATACACAGTTTTGGATGACTTTGCACAGCTCTGTAACACATACATGCCCTCCTCTTAAATGAACACATCCACCGCTGCCCTGCTGCAATGCTAAATCTGCCTGAAACCCTCTTACAGTCATCCACTGCTAACATGGATCTTGCTCCAGATACACTCCTCTTACGACAAGGGTCACATTCCTAATGGAAAAAGTACAGACAGGAAGTGGTGTCAATGATGCAGTCGCATTTTACTTTTATTTTGCAGATCAGGGTTTATTCTAGCTAACAGGCCTCTTTTAGTCAAAACAAAACAAGAATGCTCCCTCTGTTTTTCAGGGAGAATGTTAAAATTTGTTATCCCAATGTATTCTAGCTGCCTGTGCATAAATATCTTTTCTCAGTGTTTGCTTGTGATGGTAACTGTTCATTGTGTTTTGCAGGTACAACTTCCAAACCTTCATCTTCTTTCTGCTCTCTCCTTGGCTCTGATTTCTGTCCCATTCTCTTGTGAGACTTGCTTTTTGTCAAATGCAATCTCTCTCTTCTCTCCTTCATGCCTTCAGGCTGCTAAAAGGCAGTAGAAAAAAAGCAGGGAATTAGAAGCGACTCCCACAGGAACAACAAAATCTCGTTATTTTATTTCACTAGTAAGGTATAACAAAATATTCTAGTTACCTACCTCAGCCAGATCAGCTTTAAGATGATGGGCTCAAATTCAAGGCCCTAGCCAGTCACTCTAAAACTCAGCAAGAGACATCATGCTTTTGATTATCTCTGGTAGCAGGGCCACCAGTATGGAGGGCTTGTGGGAGGAGAGGAGAAAGGAGGGGAGAAGGGAGGGACTCCCAGATTTCAGCCCAGGCTCCACGTTTCTGTCCTTTCACATGATCCATCTTTACATGCCTGAAAGCTGCTCCGTGCTAGCTGCAAAGACCTCACTGGAAACAAGTGCTGAAGGTCATGAAGTGTCCTCAAAGCTACTTTTGTAAGAGAAAAGCAATATGCAGGAAAGGAGATTTGGGGTTACCTTTCCCCCACCTTTTTTTAACCCATGTAGCCCTGTAAAGGGTGGTTTGAACTGCACCCCTAGAAGTCTGGATGCAAAAAAATGCACAATTTGGAGCTATGAGTCTAAGCCTGTTTCCAAATTTCCTGTTATAGCCCTAACATGTATCACTCAGTTCTTCAGGATTCTCAAGCCCTTCACATCTCCCAGACTTCAGTGGTGACTGAGAGAATGACAACAATTTAGTCTACTTGAAAGGCAGATGAAAATACAGCCCAGCACACCTCACTGCGGATTACAGAAGGATACTAGAATCCATATTTTTAACTGGAACTGAAGCCATATTTTGTGCATTATGCTCACTATACCTATCATACAACTATTATCCACTCATAGACTTTCTCGCCATAAGCACTTTTGAGAAATGATAAATGATAAACCAGACAACCACTGTTGAGGGTTGGCAAATGAGGCAATGTGAAGTTCCAAATGAAATAAATAGTGAGTAGTTCCCAAAGGGGAAAAGGAAGATTAGAGAATGAACTTAAAATCTTAACAATTGCATAACAGAGTTGTCATCACCATAATTCTGCATGTTCTTAGAGGACTGGGCATGCAAGGACGATAATTGTGGGACTGATCATGTAATGACACTGCTTATTGAAAAGAGGTTTTTTTTCCTGCCTGTTGCTGCACAGAAGTTCTGCAAAGGGAGCTGAAAATTGTTTCTCCCTACAAAACTGTCAGTGTCAACAAATTAAAAAAAAAAAAGAAGATACTTCCCTCTTTTGTTATTTGGCACTAATGTCAAGTGTTATTCAAGCACAGCTTTTTTCAAGAGGGTGACTTAATTTGACAGTGTTCTTCTGATACTTAAAACTGAGTTAGGGTTATTACCCTTCCTTCCATTGTACGATACACCAGATAGTATGTATCAAAACAATAAAAATGTGTTAAAGTGTCATAGATAAAAGGTTGTTATTGGCTATTTCATCAACACAAACCATACAGAAAATGCTCATGCCTCAGGACAGAATGATGAGGAGATGAGAAGGATGAAATGGAGCTAGAATCCCCTGCTGGCTGCATGACCTTACAGAGAAAATATGTTCAGCCACTTATAGCAGTGGCTGCTGCTGCAGGTGTGTGGTGACATGAAGGAAGCAGATGGATAGAGTCCCAAGGAGTTAAAAGAGAAGCTTCTCAAACACCGTGATGTCTGGCAGTCTCACAGATAACCCTGTGTATGGTTAAACCAGGTCAGCAGCAGTGAGAGAGCTGGGTCTTACGGAAAAGGTGAAGCAAACCTGGTTTTATACTGTCACATTTTGTTGGCACAGCCGTAGAAACCTCTGAAAACATTGCCACAGCCAGTGCAATATCTTATTTTAGAGATACACATTTTTGAATAAGTCTAGATGGTAACACTACATCAAAAAGTCTCATACTAATGATACTACCACTTTAACCTTGTTTGTGTTACTGTAAAGACCACATCATTTGAGAAATTCTAATTCAAGTTTATTTCTGCTCTTCCCCCAGCAAAGCCACAGCAATTATACCGGGGATAAAGCTGGCCTGCTTGTTGATTGGGTGGCTGGGGTTTTGTTCTTCTGAAGTGAACTTAAGTTGGTTTTTACCTACCAAAGAAATGGAGCGCTTGCTTTTGAGATGCAATTGCTTTTCAAAGGACTCTGCAAATTCCTGCATGGAGTTTGATCTTGTCTCTGGGCAGGAGCTGTCTGCTGAAGGTGTTCTGCTTGCCTTCCTGTGGCAGTGACATTTGACATCGTGGTCTTCTTGAAATTCCTTGGAGCCCTTGAGATGGCCTGAAGATGAACCTTTGGTAGAAGCATGAAGTCGTGTTGTATGGAGGGAGGAAAGCCTGGCCTGAAAAACAAGAGGTCTTTTATGAGTATTGAATATTGAAGCAGAGCACACAGGGCAGATTCTCTCTGCCACAGAGTGCTCTCTGAACAATGGTGCAGAATGAAGGACCTTGCCCAGACTCCTGTATCTTTCCTTTTATGCGCAGGAGGATCACACTGCCAAGAGCTTGCTTTCCAGGGGCAGCAGCAGAATTTGCTTTTACTTCTGGTTCTGAATATCTAAGTTTTGGCCCTTAAATGAGCATTTTGAATGTAAAGTGTGCTGGGTCCTCTTAGTGCCCACTGACACTAAAAGGAACTGGGTCTCTTCATAACCTCAAAAATTCAGGCCTCACATCTGGCAGTAGGTTCTAGGCAGGAGTCTCAAAAAGCAAAGACCCAGAATTTTGTGGCCAGATGAGACAGATACTGGGTTTGATGCACAGCTGCTCCAGGTCTTACCATATGTTTGAGTTCATTTGAGTGTGACAGGGACCGTTTCTAGCCCACTGGTGTCAAATTTGCAGCATGGCCTATATGTAGACAAGATGCTCTGTTGTCCACATTTGTTTTCTTGGGCACATTTGTCCTGAACTGACGAGGGAGCACTTTCAGGGCACTGAGGGACACATCCCTACCACAGAAATGGTTAGAAAAAGGCTTCCTACAATTCCATCTGCAGGGCTAAAGCGGGGACGGAGTAGGTAGTTGTCTAGTTCCCATGTGGTTCAGTTTTCCCAGGCCTGACGTGCTGATAAAAGCTATTGATCTGCATCAGCTGTATTTAATTGAATGTCTGTAAAGGAGATTAAACTGATACCAAACTGCTGCATCCTGTGAAGTGGTGTACTGGTGGTTTTACAAGTAGACAGACCTGTAGGCCACCGCATAGAGCCAGGCATGCCCCAAACCTTGCCAGCTATTGCTGATTTTTCAGGGTCAGCAGCTGAACACTGGTAAGATGCAGATAGTGAAAATTGTGAGAGGTAGGAGGTACCGAAAATGGCACCCCCACAGGTGTCGGGTTAGGGCAGTGCAGGCACCCAGCTGCTGCATACATGCATACATGCTGCACATGTATGTTTGTATATGCCTGGTGCTAAGCCTTCAGCTACTGAGGAACTCTGAGAAGCTCTGCTGGCTTTAAGGGAGCTGTGATTGTTTATAACAACTGAAGGTCTATCCCACAGATCCTGAAATGCTTTCTGAGAAAATCCAAGAGAAAACCCTACACTCAGAGTAGGCTTTGTTGGGGCCAGTGGTGGTGGTGTTGCTTTGTTTTTTTAGCAAACAACAGTGGAAAACTAAACCAACTTGGCATAGTGGCCACATAAACCCACAAACCTTGGGACCTGAATCATCTCCTGTATACATTTGCATTTACGCTGGCCCAGATGCTGTTATAAATGTATCAGCACAAGAGGGACCTGTACAGCCTTTCTCTGGATCACGAGGCCATGCGTCCATATGGTTGGACTACATCACATTAGACAGGCTTCGTGAGAGGTGCTAAAAATAGTAAATCTTACACCTGACGGAAGCACCTAATACCAAAGGTTTTTCAGATCATACGGTGCTGGTTCAATTTCTTTTCCAGACAGAAGCTTACTTCAGTAACTAGTATTATGGACTGCCTCTGACAGTAGTGGTAATGATTTCTGCCATACTATTTTTACTTTGTTTTCCGACCAATCAATACGGCTGTAATTTCTGTAAGGTCATATTGTATTGTTATTTTTAAAAGCATCAAAGCAATCACATTGTGCTTGAGGGACGGGCGTACACATGCTATGTCCAGTTCAATGGGCTATATATCTTCTGTGTCATTTTAATGGGATCAACATGTATGGTTTCCTGGAAATAAAAATTGTCACATGCTAAAGATCACTGGTATAGAGGGTTTGGGCAAAAAAACCAGGAGGACAGCTGAAATGGGGGATGGTATTCCATCAAGCCTGTTTTGCAATGTTTGTAAATGTTTTATTTTACTAAGGCATGGCTTTTTAATTTCACTTCACAGATAGAATTGCAGTTAAGCCCTTAACAAAAAGACTGCAGTTCACATACTGGCATGGCAGCAATGGTCCAGAAAAGGGACAGGCCTTCCTCTGAAATGTGTATCTGCCTCAGTGGACTAAAGGTAAAGCTACACATACATATCTATACAATCATATTACTGTGACAGTGGATCCTCTCACAGTGCCTTTGCATGATACATACCACCATAGCTAGTGGGACAGCCTGCTTGAGCATGTTAGCATGTTGCTGTCTTCTGGACGCAGCCCTGAAGAGGACAGAAGCCTTAACACAATCGCTCAAGCACGAACATTTCATGGCTGATAACTAGCACCGTATATTAGTCTTCTTTTATTTAAGACTGACTCCATGGAGAACTGAAAAAGTCCTAAAATGAAGTTCAGCAATGAAGCAGATCTGGCACTGACTTTAGATAAAATCCATGTAGCTTTCTTCCTCTTTCTTAGATTTAATACATGCATTTAATACATGCATTTTGTTCCAAATTGATTGCTTGGTAACACTGTAAATAAGAACAGCTGAAGACTGCTTTAATTTATGCGTCCCCTCCTGAAGTCTCAGCAGTTGCTGGCAACAGAGATTGCACACTGTTTTCCACACACCGCTGCGGTCCTCCCTTGCAAAGGTCTCTCAGGGCGGCCCCGGTACCTGCTCCTGTCCTTGCCCCTGCATCTGCCTTGTGCCTGGTGCCTCTTTAGTGAACTCCTCTTGGTCTCTGGCTCCTAGGATCTGCCCTTGAGTCGTTCTTAAGCTGGAGAAGTGGAGAGGAGGTGAAACAAGGGAAGGAGGAATGATAAATGCTCCCCGTATCAAAATGGGGAATTATTCCTAATGCTGGGAAAGTCAGAAGCACCAAGCGTGTTCTCAGGGGTTGTTTCTCCCTCACTTTAGTACACCCTTTTTCTGCTTGAGCCTTTGTGTAAAGGCCAGTCATGCTTAGTGTATCTATCTACACAGCAGCTAATCTTTTGCCCAGCTAAGACACACAAAAAGTATACAAATGGAAATACCTCAAGAAATAGATGTCAATATAATTTGCCTAGTCTCTTTCTCAATTTCTGATGAAGACAAGATAATTGCTTCCATCTTTTGGGCTTGATCTGAGGGCTTGCACAGCTGTCACTAAGAAAGTTAATCTTCAGTGTGACAGCACGAGCGTTCATTGTTTGCCAAAGTTTACACAATGACCCCAGTACTTCAGGGATATTTTGGCACATCTGACATTCAGATGCTGTCCCACAGCTAGCTTTCCTTCCGAGAAGCTTACAACCAAGCGTATATTCCTTACAGGCTCCAGCTGACCTGTATTAACAATATTGTGGTAGATGTTCAGTCTGACTTTAGTTTGGATTAAATGCTAGTAACTTCAATAGCAGTCAGTTGCTCTGCTCCCACTCTCAGCTGTTTCTTATCAGATTTTTTGCTGTGAGCAGCAATATCTACTTGAAGGTGTATACATTTATAGAGTTGTAAAGCTCTTATCAGCGTTACTTTGCCTCCTGTCTTTTCCCTAGAACAAAATGTCTGGGAGGTAAGAAACTCTTCTGAACCAACATGATGGAGGATAACTAGAGTGTGTCAGGGAAAGTCGTAGATGGAGGCTTCAAAAAGGGTATCGCAGTTAATGTGTCTGAAGTTTGACAGGGGAACAAGTTAACTAAAGGAAATGAAAACAGATGACTTGGTTCTTCCCAGGCAGTTTTCACAGGGAGCAGAGTTGCAAGTTTTAGTCTGTCTTGCCAGTGACCCAGTGAAGGATGAATATAATTCTGCACGCCCATCTGAAAAATGGGAACGACAATAGCAAAGGCTTTTAGCGAAGCTCATCTCAGTAATGTTTGCGAGGTATACTAAGATACTGGGGAAAAAATAATGGAAATTGTTGTTAGTTTCAGAATTGTTCTACAAGGCTTTATCTATATTTTGGGGAGCCCTACCATGACAGGATGCCACGGGAGTTTGCCATTGTGTTTGAGGTGAGAGCAGTGGTTTTGATGTCTTTCTACAGCACAGGAGAAACTACAAAGACCAACATACCACTTTGGTGCTGAAAGCTATTTCCAGTGTTATGCAAAACCACCTTTTGTGCTATACTGCTAGCATTTTGCTATGTAATACCAAAATGCTCCTGGTGCAGATGCAGTCCATATGGGCAGGACTGCGCTATTTCTGATGTGCCCTATACCTACCAGCCCTGGCTACGAGACAAAGTGTGCTGGCAGTGCTGTTTTGGCAGCACAATTCTATCTGCGCAAGGAACTTCTGCCAAAAGCTATGTCAGTCAGAACCTGCTGACTCTATTTTCACCAGGACAGCGGTGTTACCTCCATTTACAATGTTGACACAGAAGAAAGGGTATGCTGTGATCTGCTGTGGAGGTATTAACTAACAGAAGAGATGCGGTCTAATCTCAGTTATTAATCCTCCTAATAAATCCTCCATTTATCCTGATAAAATGAAGACAATATTTAACTAACACTGATAGGTGATTTGAATCTTACAGTAGTTATCATTTATAATAACTGTATAAAAAGCACACATCCAGAGAAAATAGCAAGCTGCTACTCCCAACACAGAGATGCTCTTTCTGAAGGTATTTCTAAGGAATTATTAGTGCCCATTTGTTTAACTTCTAGATTTGATTTAAGGCAACATGTTTTAATGCCTTTCACTACCAACTAGTCAGAGATTTCCAAATAAAAAGCTTCATCTCAAAATGTATCCCTGAATCATAAAATCCCCAAACAAATCTTCCCTTCTCATTCCTCCAGTCAATTTCTGGCACTGAGAAATAAAGCAGTTGAAATTTTTGTCTCTTGTATAATACTACTGGAGCAAGATAAATTTGTGTGGAGCATTAATATAACTAAGTGTACAGGATAACTTCAGCTCATTGAACAGTAATGTCAAAAGTCACTGTCTTCTCTTTCTGTCAGCTAACTTAATCCAAGTTCCAAGTGTTGATTCAGGGATGCAACTATAGCAAAGTATCTGAATAGCTATTAGCTAAGTATTAAATTGCTTTTGAACAAACTGAATATAAGAACATGCTTCAAATGAAATATATATATACACACAAATATAGACAAAGGTGTGTTCAGCAGCTTGCTGAATAGACAGTGATTTAAAGTACATTCTTACACTTTAGTCTGTATAGGGGCCTAAAGAAATCACATATTCATAGAACTCTGAAGGACAAAATTAAAATATGGAAACATTTTTTTAAAAAAAATTAATTAATATACATTCTGTTTTCAGGCATTCTGATGGAATCCACCAGTACAGCTTTAGCTCAGAGTTTGTCTTGCAATCTGTGACTAGGGTGAAATATAACTAAATAACAAATGTGACTGATCAGTTTAAAATTAACAAATTAAGGTTGTCTCTCCAACCCATCCATGAATTCAAAGAGGCAGGAAGTGGTTTTGGCGTGTTTTGTGTTTCTTAGCTAAATTTTTTTGAAAAAGAAAAATCCCATGGCTTAGAACATGGCAGCTCCAATGGACAAGAACTTGCAAACTGAAAACACAGCATGGCAGAAAAATGTCTGCAGAGATTTTTTCTCCCCAATAGAATAGCATTTGCTTTGTTACAGCCATAATGATCTGAGCATATAAGTGAAAAATGTTTTGTAAGGAAACATAGTATCTTTTGTAAGCCAACTGATGTAGTTGGAAAAAAAGAGACAGGTTTGGACCACCTAAATGCTTTTTTAGAGCTGAAATAAAAGCGACAGCCTTCAAGCAAAGACTGGGAACAGCTGCTTTCAGTTTAACTTCATCATGATAATTGGTTAGACAGTTGTGAGCTGCCTTAAAATGCTGCCTCTGCATATGAACCCTACCCCCTTCCCAGCTATTTTGTTGGTTTAAGACTAAATAATGTGCTTCTCCCTTAAATCTTACTTCACAGTATAATATTATATGTTGCATCCTAATTTTCAGTCAGATGTTTTAAACAAGGAGGGACCACATCCTCTATCTTAAATTAGAAGTTACACCTGCAAACAGCTAAATGCCAGGGATTAAAGCATGGAGCTGCCTGGAGATGGTATAGTTGCAGAATTAGGTCCAAATCCTGTAAATGTAGACAGGCTTATGTAGTTTTACACATGAGAACAGACTCATTGAAGCCAATATTTCTGTATTAGTTTCCAAAATGTTTTGATCTCTGCCAGGTCATGCTAAGCAGACAGAACAACATTGTTAGAATCATCAGAATGTATTCTGACATTGTTAGAATGTCAGAATACATATTTAGGCAGTTGTTACACCCTTCTCCTTACTTTTCTGGCCTATCATCACTTATCTTGGAGTTTGCCAGTTTTCCGGTATGCCAAAGGCACTGGAGGTCTGACTCTGGCAGGCAGCTAAGTTCAAAAGGCAACTAGCTGCTGCCAGTAAGAACTGAACTTACTGAGCAAGGTGTACCATACTCATCCTCATACATCTCTAGGGCCATGCCCCTGGGGATGGCACTTAAATTTACACACAAACCACGCACACACAGAGCGAAAACTGCACACTTCTTACCGGAAGGGAGGCTCTCCTTTCACTAAAGGGTTGCGTCTGACGTTTCTTGTGGCCTTTACCCTCTTTCTCATTCTCATCAATCAAGTTGTGGCCCCAGAAGCTGCTCATCCATTTTGCAAAAGAAATATCATCATCCTCTTCATATTCCATGTACAGATGCTCTAAACTTGGTGGGGGGGTCTCCCAACCAGACAAGGAAAAGCAAGGTCAAATGCCACCACCAAGCCAACAGCCTCAAACAGTTCTGCCAACAAGAGGAAGCAGAGACGCAATTTCAACCGCTCTTTCTGCTCTCCGTCCCCCAAAACTGATCCCACTGCCGCCCTGGGCGATGTCTAAACAAAGTCAATCCTTTCTCATCTCTTTTCAACAAGGCTTCTTTTAACCTTTCCATTACAGCCATGTCCAATATGACACTGCCGTAGGGGGCTGGTGGGAAGGGAAATGTGCTGGCTACTCCCTGCGTGTTGCTGTTGAGTGCACCAGCTGTCAATACCAATGGAGAATTGCCCACAGTTACATGCCTGGGAGGTGCATACACAAACCCAAAGTAGGCTTGTGATTTCGAGAAGCAGAATTGATATATTGATGGTGGTCAGAAGCTGGTGCAGCTGCTTGCAGCGGCCTAACTTGCTCCACGGGAGGGAGGACAAATGGCCAGCTCTTCCCATGCTGCCCTCCCTCATGGCTTCTGTCGTGTCTGCTCTTCCTTCGGTATTCGGAATACGCGGTCTGCCTAGGTAGGAGAAAGTTCCCCCTGAAGAAACTGCTTGTTCATTTTTGGGTTATGACAGCCAACGTGGGCATGCAATCAGCTGCTTTTCACCAGAGTCATTTCAACGGCCGTATCAGGGCTACGGGACACCCTGCCTCACCTGACGGCACACAGAGTAAAAATGCATCTGATTTCTCCTCGCCAGCCCTGGCTGTAACCCATGTAGGCTCCATCTATACCACAAAACAGAACAGGGCTGGGGACTGCTTTCTGGCCCTGAGACCAAGCAGCTATGTCACATCTACCCTACATGGCACTTGTGCTGGGAGTGTCCTCGAGGCTGCGCGTACTGCACTGTGGCTGTAATACTTTGTTGTAGTTTTTGTGTCTTCATAATGGCAAAATATCTAACATAACAGAAGTCGTCTGTTGCGGCCCATAAAACTGTTGCTCATGTAGTATGAAATTAGAAGAGGTGTCACATGCCTTGGGACATGGCGGAAGGACACGGAGGAGGGCTTTGAGGCGGTAAAGCCTGTTGGGATAGTATTAGAACAGGAGGAAGAGACCCAATTCTAACTTCCTCCTGGAAGCAGTCCTTGGTGTGTGCTAGGTAGCTAGATGTTCTCCTGGTGCCTAGGCATTACTGTGGAGATGCTAGTTGGCCTTGTCCAGAAGTAAACCAAAAAGCTTGCTGGCAGTTTAGCATTACAGAGAATCAGTGGTTCGACATTAAACCTTGCCCCTTGTCCCCAACCTATTTAGCAACAGAGATGTAGTAATAAAACTCCAGTTTCATTCACGTGGGTGTAGATGTGAGGTTTAAGTACAGAACTCTGATGCAGGACTCTTCATTCTGAATAAATAGGGCTGACGGGTCATGGATGCCTATGTGCCTGAGTTTTACCTGAAGAAATAAAAAGCATATGTAGGCGGATTCTCCAGGTGGGGAAGAACACTGCTGGCCATATTGTGACAGCCTAAATTTGACTTACACCCTTGAGGCTACCAATCTGTACAGGCAAGGTATGTCTGAAGGTCTACACTAGCTTGTAGGAAGCATCCGGTAGGTGGAATTAAGGCTGTCCCAGTAGGAAGCTATCGGCCTGTTGACATGTATTTTCTGTGGTATAGTTCAAGTTTCTTCTTTTCTGACATATGAGACAGAACTCCAGCGCGTCATGTGGCGCAGGAAACACTTCTGCTGTGCTGAGAGAGGTGATAGGGAAAAGTAGGAGGGAGGCTGTGCCACAGCTTTGGCAAAATAGGCTTGTGTAAACCATAATAACCCATAAATTAGGGAAGACACAGCTCAGGCTGTTTACTACCAGGCACTGAGATATATTGACTCATAGTCCAGCAGGGAAAATTTTAGTTGTCTCCTGAGGTATTTGCTTTGCGATCTTACTGTTGTTCTTATTTTCAGTCCTTTTCTTCTTCAGTGTAATGTGTGTCTTCACACACTTTCCTCCCATTTCCCTTCCACCTACAATGAAATTTCTAGGCATGACATGGCTAGTGTTATCTGAGTATCAAAAAGTATGGAAGCACACTCCTCTTCATCCTCAGCCCAGTGCTGCAGGGAAACCAGTAGAGATGGAAAGGGAAGCTTCTTCCACCTACTGGTAAGGATGCTAAATAGGCATAGACACACACAATGCATATGTATATACAACATATGAAAAATTCCAGCATTGCATATTAAATTGTTTTAATGACAGATTTAAGTAATAATTTAAAAAGATAAAAAATGGCATTTATAACAAGGATAATTTTTCCTCCCTAGAATCACAGAATGGTTTAGGTTGGAAGGGTCCTTAAAGGTCATCTAATTCCAACCCCCCTGCCATGGGCAGGGACACCTCCTACTAGACCAGGTTGCTCAAAGCCCNGCGTGTGAGGGAGGGGGAGGGGGCCGCGCCGCGGCGGGAGCGCTGGCTGGGGCGGCCGCCTCGTCGTGCGCGGCGTTGAAGGCGGCCGGCGGGCCGGGGGCGGCGTAAAGGGCGGAGTGCCGGTTCGCCGGGCAGCCGTTTAACGTTCACGGCCCGTTCCCTCGCCGCGCCGCCCCCNTCTGGGCAAGCGAAACGTTCCAGAACAAAGTCCCAGAAACTTCTCATCAGCCCTGTACGTTGGCCCTCCAGAAACACCTTCAGCACAGAATGAACCCGGACCTAAAGCCACCCCCGGACTCCCCAGGCCTGCCGGGGCGAACGGCTCGGGGCAGCCCGGGTAACCCCGTCCCCCGCACAGCCCGCGGCCGCGTGTAGCGCTCGCCGGGGGGCGCCGCTGAGGGGGCGCCCTGCGCTTACACCGCCGCTCCAGCAGGTGGCGCTGCGGCGGCCGGAAGTGCTTGTGCGACCCCTGCCCTCCCGGCGTTCCCCGGGTGTCCGGTGACCCCTTCCCTCTCCTCCCCTCCCCTCCCGCCGGCGGCGGCGGTGTGAGCGCGTCATGGCCGCCTCGAAGCCCGTGGAGGCGGCGGGCGGTGGCGGCGGCCCGGGGCTGTCCCGCTGGCAGCTGGCGTTGGTGCTGGGGGCGCCCATTCTGCTGGGCGCCGGCGCGCTCTACCTGTGGGGGCGGCGGGCGGCCCGCCGCGGCGGCAAGGGCGCGAACGAGCGGAAGACCCCCGAGGGGCGGGCGAGCCCCGGGCCTTGCGGCGACGCC
>VZSF01006476.1:193473-272342 GCA_013398295.1 Chionis minor
AGGCGAGCGCGGGTCTGGCGGCGCTCTGCCCCCGGGGCGCGGAAGGGCTGCCAGGGAGCTGCGGCCGGCAGTTGCGTTTTCAGCACGGAAGTGTGTGATCCGTCGCGCGTGTTTGCCTGAGAGGCTGGATGCGGGCAGGGTGGAAAGAGAGCGCGGTCGAGATCCTTTGAAAGGGAAGTATTTCCCGTGGAAATACAGCAGCCCTGCAGTTCAAGCGACTGGGACTTCCAGAGCGGAGTTTGCCTCGGTAGATGTGCTTTCAAAACTTACAGTTGTCCCCTTGCAAGTTAGCGTTCTGAGAACTTTCAGATAAAACGATCTGTACGAAAATCGAAGGGCAACATCGAAAGTCAGAGTCCAGATGAGATCCGTGATTCTGCGGTGTATCTGTGTGTGGAAAAATGCCTCCAAGATGCAGTTTCTACACATTGACTGTCACCGATGTATCGTGACAGTCATGCTGTATTTCTGAGGTGAGGTTACAATTGACAAGCACGTTTGAAGTGGTACATTTAGTAAACTGGATTGGTTTGCTAAGAAAGTGGCATTAAGGTATTCCTGCATTTTCTTCTCCCATTCTCGTGTACCAGCTGAAATGCTCTGAACTGTCAGACCGTGGTTTAGACTGCCTGTCTGAAATGATCGGGAGAGAAAAAAGTCAACTTCAGGAGATTGGAAAAGGTCAGTTTTAACCTTGAGAGTTTCAGTGATGAAGACGGGTGTTAGGCGAGTGGGCGGGCAGTGACAGGAACACATGGGAGTGGTGAGGAGGGTGGCAACTTCCACAGCCTGTGAATCATAGGTACCCTCAGGCGTTCCTGGAAGCTAGTGAGCTGCAAAACCTATACTGGACTTGGAGGCAGTTTCCTTGAATGCATTGATTTGTTCCTTCATGGGCACAGTGCTGAGCAAGTAGTGTGCAGAGGACAGATTCAGACTTTGTTTTCTGTGGTGACTTTGGCTTGTGGCTGCAAACAACATCTGGCATATTTATGGCAGTGTGCTTGCTACGTGTGAGCTCTGGTTTGCAGGCTGCTCGTGACCTTTGTGTAGCTGCAGTGACTTTGCTGTTAGTATGTTAACTCTGGATTTCTGGATTGCAGTATATACAATAGACCATTGAGTGGTATATAACATTCTGTGTAGTCATTCTGTAGTTGTACTTGAAGCAAGCTCTTAAAACGTTTAAAATACTTACATAGCACTTGACTTTAAATATTGAGTGTCTAGCTCTTTTGGATTGCTCCACAAATCAAAATACTGGAAGACTATGCATTTAAGAATAAGCATATGGTTAAGTGGTATGATCCAGAGTTGCTTGAAGAGTGTCATTGCTTACTGTAAAGAAATGAGGGATGTTACTCAGGAAAACTATAGAATATGGTATCAGATTTGCTTGATTACATGAGGCGATCATACGGCTGCAGCAGAAACATTAATGTGGCTGCAGGTTCCCTTGACTGCTTTATGTTTATGGGGAGGATTGCCTTCCTGTTTCTCATATCTGTAGAGCTGATGCCATGTAGATTTTGTGTTTTCACACAAATCTTATTAGTTATGGATACTATTGAAAATGCAGCAGTTGCACATGCTTTACTTGTTAACTACCTGCATTGCATTGATCTGCCTTTCTAATGCAGTGAGGTATTTTTTTAATCTCAGTCAGATTTCAAATACAAATCTGTACAGGGAATAAGAGCCAATAATCCGTTTCACAGTTTAAACACAAGAGAGAAGCCTCTTAGAAAACACATAGGTCAGTAGTGAATGGGCTACCAACAGCTGTATGTGTGTGTGAGGTAACTTACTCTTTTACTTGTAACTTGGGACTCAGACTTTTTGGTGCATTTCATTAAATCAACTTTTGTATCCATTTGATGCTCTGTTCACTATTTCTGAAGACGTGACCTTGAACTTTTTTGTTCTTTGAAAATAGCTCTAAAATCTTCATTGCTCTTTGTTCAGATTTCTTACTGTTCTGCATGCAGTTCAAGCTTTTCGTTTACCTGCTGCAGAGGCCTTGCACTTTTTCCCCCGGGCTGTGTCTGCACTAAAGGATTCTCTTGGCATAGATGCACTGGCCAAGTGTGTGATCTGTGACTGACGTGTTGGCAGAAGCCCTTAGCCTAGGTGCTATATTGGGAAAAGCTGAACTACTACTGAGATTCCTTCTCCTGTAAGCAGAGCTTCTCACCAGTACAGTAAACTGGTGTTCTTGGAGCAGTTAAGTGACAATGATAAAACTGCGTTTATGGATGACTCAAAGGTCAGGAAGCTGAATTCCATCTGTTAATTACAGAAGTTGTCATTATTTCTCATAATTTAGTTGGAATGTGTTTTAGTTACTCAGTAACAGCAGTTGCTTTTTATTCACTCTCTTAGTTTGTAGTGAATGACGTATAATTTAAGTATGTTGGAGAAGTAAACTGCTTTACATTTATTGTATTAAATGATACCCAGCTGAATCTTGTTTTTTTATTTATTCCATGATAACTTCTTAGCAAGTTTATACTCTCCTTGTCTGACAGAGGCAAGCACTGGTTAGTCAGTGAGGCAATGTGTTGGTTGCTTCAGTATTTTTTTTCTCCTTAATTTAAAATCACTTCCTTTTGCAAGCCTGTGATAGTCCAAATCTCGCCCCTTACCCCTTTCAGCAAGTTTGTAGGCTAACCGTGTGGTTTTGATGTGCAAGGAGGCAACGAGCAGAGATTCTCGAATCGTTCAGTCAGCCATGTGGCTCTGCGTGTTGCAGACAAACCCGTTTGTCCCCCCAGCAGTTCACTGTCTTTGCGTGTTTTCCTCCGAGCTGCATATAGTCACTTCTGTGCAGTGGTGGGTGAATGTGGCCAAACTCCTTGGCTTGTGGGGTGCCACATAGTGGGCTCAACAGCCAACTGTTACGGCTTCTTTCCAGTATTTATTTTAATAGCAATTGTTGAATGTTGCTTATCTCACTGCTGTGACATTAAATCACTGTAGGAACAAATTAAACCCCTTTGTTTAGATATATTTATGTTGACACTTATTCTGAATTGATCTACGCAAAGTATGTAAAAAGTAATTTCTGTTGTACTGTGCATCTGTTGCCTAATAAATCTCACTATCAGCCTACTGTAAGTCTTCTATGGTTCATGCCAGCTGTAGTGGACAGGTGTAGAAAGTCTTAAATGTGTGTATAGTAGCAGTAGGACAATTGTCAGACTCTTGGCAGCTTGTGCACAGCTTGCTTGTTTGTGCTAGGTGTGAGCGGCAAACTCATTCGAAAGGAAGGTGACTGATGAAGAACATTGACAAATTGTACTGTAAATTTGAGCTTATTTATTTCTAATTATAGTACCTCCTTGCTTACGCTCTGAATTTACATCTTAAGCTCACGTGGACATACTTTTTTTCCCAGTGGTGCTAAGGAGAGGTTTAAAACCATTTATACTTGGTTAATGCCTTTCAGTATAGATCTAAGACTTGGGGTGAATATTAGTCAAAAATAAGAAGGAAAGTAGATACTCAGTAGCAGCAAGTAATCAGAAAACAACACTCTTCTTGGTGCCTCAGCAAGAGGATCCTCTCATTTGGAGAAGAAAGAAGAGGTCTAGACCAGGGCGCTTTTTTTTTTTCCCCCAAGTTGATGAATTAAGGTGGCTGAAATGGTAGTCCCTCTCCATGTCATGTCAGACAAGGGCTCACGCAAATCCTTTTCAACCAAAAGAAAATGCTGAAACTCGCTGCTCGTGCCTCTGTTGTGAATCACTGTCATCACTGGCTGGCAGCAAATTTCTCGTTCTGCTTTAAAAAACAGTCTCCCTCAAATATATAAACTTCTGAACTGCTAGCTTAACCATATTGCCATTGCTGGGGGTTACTAAGCTTTATTATTCTCACAGCTGGCAGTCTGTTGCTGTTAGGTTGCTCTTGTTTGCATGACGTTTCAGAACATTTCGTGAGGAAGGCACATTTGCTGAGGTTAAAGTAACAATTAAAGAATTTTTGTCAGTGCTGTCTAGTCTTTAGACTGTTAGCAATCTCCTTGTTTAGTTACCTAGATAACTGGGTGCTTCTCAAATACACAAGTGTCCTTTGGCTTAAGCTCTGTTATAAGACTTGTTAGTGAACAGTTGCTGAAAGCGGTCCTAAGTACTGAGATGTTATTTTTTATGTAACTGCAGATAACTTCTGAGCTATTTGTTTATACTGCCTTGGCAGGTAATTGATTATGAGCTTCCAGTCATTTTATTGAGCTGGTTTGCTTGTTGCACAGATTCTTTGACCAGAGGATGACAAACTGTAAGTTTTTCTTGCTCTATGTGGAACTTCACCCTAGGGACAAAAAATGTCCGGTGAACCACATAGAATGGGAGTGGGTCAGGTGAAGAGAAATAGTGAAATTGGAAAATAATGTCTAGAATTAATACTTTTGCAAGAAAATGGAAGAAGAAGGTGTGAGGTTTTTCGGTTACTTGTGCATGAGGGACATGAAGTTTGCTTGCATAATGAGTTTTGTGTTTGTGTGCATCTGACTGGCAGGTAGAGCTGAGAGGGTTGTGATCAGTGGGGCAGAGTCTAGTTGGAGGCCTGTGACTAGTGGTGTTCCTCAGGGGTCAGTGCTGGCTCCAGGCCTGTTCAACGTATTCATCAATGGCCTGGATGAAGGGATGGAGTGTACCATCAGCAAGTTTGCTGATGACACAAAACTGGGAGGGGTGGCTGACACACCAGAAGGTTGTGCTGCCATTGAACGTGACCTGTACAGGCTGGAGAGTTGGGCAGAGAGGAACCATATGAAGTTCAACGAAGGCAAGTGTAGGGTCCTGCGCCTGGGGAGGAACAACCCCATGCGCCAGGACAGGTTGGGGTCTGACCTGCTGGAAAGCAGCTCTGCAGAGAGGGACCTGGGAGTCCTGGTGGGCAACAGGATGACCATGAGACAGCAATGGGCCCTTGTGGCCAAGAAGGCCAATGGCATCCTGAAGTGGATTAAGAGTAGTGTAGGAAGCAGGTGGAGGGAGCTCATCCTCCCCCTCTACTCTGCCCTGGCGAGGCCGCATCTGGGGTACTGTGTTCAGTTCTGGGCTCCCTGGTTTAAGAACGACAGGGAACTGCTGGAGAGGGTACAGCGAAGGGCTACAAAGATGATTAGGGGGCTGGAACATCTTTCTTACGAGGAAAGGCTGAGGGACTTGAGTCTTTTTAGTCTGGAGAAGGCTGAAGGCTGAAGCATCTCATCAATGCTTACAAATACGTAAAGGGAGGGTCCCAGGAGGATGGGTCCAGTCTTTTTTCAGTGGTGCCCAGTGATGGGACAAGAGGTAACAGGCACAAACTTGAATATAGGAAGTTCCATCTGAACATGAGGAGGAACATTCAAAACCCGCCTGGACGCCATCCTGTGCAACCTGCTGTAGGTGGACCTGCTCTGGCAGGGGGGTTGGACCAGATGATCTCCAGAGGTCCCTTCCAACCCCGAACATTCTGTGATTCAGTGCAGCAATTGAGAAGGACTGGAGGGCTGAGAAGGAGCAGCTTTACAATTTCATCAGGGCTAAATCTAAGGCTTGACAAACTTTCAAAAACTTATCTTACGTTAAGAATCAATTTCCATATTCTTATTTGTGCTATTATGAAAAGGTATTGCAGCATGTAATGTGACACGAGTTCTTTAATACCTTTTTAACCTGCCCCCACCACCAACAACACACCAAAGCAAATGAAGAGACTCATGAGGTTTAGCTTTTTAGTGGTCTTGGTTTCATCAGGTTATACTGCAATTACTTGTGTTGTATATGTAATTTAAAAGAAATTATCAAGTTTTTTTTAAAAAACAAAAAGGTTATGAATATTCTTTAAAATGTCGCAAAATTAAAATAAAAGCTGTATTTTTGTTTCTTTGTTTTGTTCCATTAGCTGATCAGTTATATATCAAAGTTGTGAATGAATCCACTATTTTGTGCTATGTTTTCTATGGTAGAAGAGT
Source organism: Chionis minor (assembly GCA_013398295.1). NCBI lineage: Eukaryota > Metazoa > Chordata > Aves > Charadriiformes > Chionidae > Chionis > Chionis minor. Next base: position 199,442 of record VZSF01006476.1, read on the forward strand.
TTCATGATTGCTAAAAAAATAAATTTCATCAAGATCATTATTTAGAAAAAGGGTTGAGTGTGAAACTTGGCATTGTGTTTTATCAGCATTTGGGCTTCAAGACATAGATACAACATTTTGTTATTTTTAATGCACAGTTTCTGTACAGTCTGTGTGGGATTGATTGTTCATGGGTATGAGATGCTAAGTGACTTTATTTTTTCATGTAAGTCCTTATCAGAATGGGTTTATTGATGACACAGAGCTGTATTAGCCTTTGTGTTTAAAATGTTGGCCATTCAATTCAGTGGTGTATTGCCTGCATTCTGAGGACTATAGTAGAATAGTGTGACAAAGGTTGCAGAGATAAACCATCTAAGAGCTAGGAGTCTAGTTTAAGGCAGTGTAAACAAATAAAAAGTTGATTTCTTTCTCGTCACGGGCATTATTGCCGACTTTATTACGTGATAGCATCTTGTGTTCTAACTCCTGACTCCCTACCCCCAAATTTCTTGCATCGTGCAATGCGTGGGGCAGAGAGTAACCATGGAGTTAGTATCTATTTGATGATTCATTTCTGTAAAGTTGGTTGTGTGATCTGTGGTCCTACTACTGTTATACAAAGCTTACTCTGATAACACAGTTACTAATTTTGAGGGATTTACCTGAGGCATCATGCCCATACTTTCTAAAGCTCTTGGTCCCTGGTGCTTGCTCTTGGGCTTGTCTGCAGACTTCATGCTTCCCAAAAACCAACAGAATACTAGTGACAGCCCCTTAACTACAGATTTCTTTTTTCCAGTTACAGTTCCTGTCCCACACCTGACACTGAGCAGCCATTGCAGTCCTCATGTGTAGCATGTGTCTTTGTGCAGGGACTGTGGTGCAGGGCTGTTGGAGTGGATAGGACGGAGCGGCTGGACTGGTCAGCCTGAGACGCGTATTGGGGCAATAGATCCCTGTGCTAAGGAATTGGTAGTGATCATAAAGTAGTACTCTGGTTGTAGTGTAGGCTTAATCTCTGCAGTTGTAGCTAATTTTCATCCTGGGAACACAGGTCTGAATGTTACAGCATGGCCAGTGTGTTTTTCCTTTTGGTACCAAGTAAATTGGAACAGCGCTGAATTTTGTAGATTGTTTCACAAAGACATTTCTAGTGCCGTTTGCTGTAGAAATGCAGAAGGAAAAATTGAAGCCGACTTCCATGCATTTAAGTTTGTCTGCTGCACAGGCATAACCCTTCCCTTAGTTAAAAGAGAAGCATTGTTGTATAATGAGCTAAATTTAGGACATAGTCAAAGTAAATGTAACCTTTTTAGACTTTGTTTGAGTTTTAAAGAAATGACTTCTCAAATACATAGTTACTTGGCTCTCAGTAAAAACACTTGCACTATAATTCTCATTTTTGTATCCGTAGAGTTACACACAGTGTATGAAAAGGGGTAAAGTTAAGAATCTTTTATCGATTTGAATTCAAACTATTTAAGAACAGAAATGTAAAAGCTCTGCAGATTGTTTTGTTCTGTGAACAATGGAGATGGTGCAGATTGATTTCCTGTAAGCCCAGTGGTTGGTGGTCTGTGAGAAAAGAGCTTTTCTGGCAGTAGGGATATTTAAGAAATTCTCTCCCTTATATGGCTGCACTGATAAGTCTCTCCTTAGGAGAGTGCCTGTAGGATATTTCTATTCTATTTGGTTGCCCATTTTTATGTAGGAGCTGAGGCTGGCACCCATTATCTGATGGTATGATTGGAAAGCAGGCCTTAAAAGAGGAATTATACAGCAGCTCCTGGGTTCCCTTTAGGTTTTCAGTTTTAAAAACAATTTAAATTCTAAAAGCGACCAGGCTGGCATGAAATGAGCGGGCATCAAGGGAAACAGTCTGATGAAACGTAAAGATGCTTTGAAGTTTGTCTTACAGCCATCTGGGTGGTGTTTGATGCTGGCAGTGGATGGGGTGGGGAGAGAGGAGGCAGAAGTATGGTCAAAGAGCAGCATTGACAATCGTCAGCAAACCCTAGATGATCTTTTCAGTGCATGTGATTCAACAGGTGAAATGTGGTAAATCCTGCAGCGATTGTTTCAGGTATTACTGCCCCCAGTTTGTACTTTTTTCCTCCTCAGAGTGGTTGTTAGGATGGCGTGTGTGCTCATGCCTCTGTTCATTTCAGCCTGGTAGGTTAGCTTGAACTGCCCCAAAATGTTGATCCCTGAAGCTTGTTGTGAAAGAGGAGCAGAAATGCAGAAGGTGAATGTTGACATCTTTTGCAGCTCTCTATTTCTTGAATGTGAGTCTTGCCCCTTTGATAAAGAGAGGCTTTTTACATCTGGTTCCTTATAAATAACAACATTTGATAGCTGATCCGTAAGGGTTACAAGTAGTAATGTTGGTTTCTGCAGAAATGCAGGTGATGAAGACACAGTGCAGAATGTAAAGATTCATTTAGCAAGGTCCCAGGCCAGATAGCAAAGTTTTCTATCCTCTGCTAAGAATGACAGCACGTGGTGGTCCAGTACTTTGTAATAGTGGTTGGATGAGGCAGGTTGTGTGAAGCTGTAGATGAGTTAGCTGTAAAGTTAGTTCATCTGTCTAGTGTATGGAAGGCAAAACCGCTTTCTTTTCCCTACAGGTTTTATTTGTCTTGCTCAGTAGGTCTTTCCACAAAGTATTTTCCATGTTTAATTCATAGTCTGCTGAGTCAGCTCTGGTCTTATAGGCTATATGTATTTCAGTAGGAAACTTTTCCTTTTTTAAGTACTTTCAGGGCTTTGTTGTCTTCATATGTTTGGTCTTTGGTAAAATAGCATGTCATTGGTTCTTCTGATCACCAGTCATGTGAGATGAAAAGATGAAAACCTGTTTAGCTTAACAAAGAGAAATCACTGTGTTGTTTAATACCTTTGTAGTGAATCTTTTGAAAAATTTGTCTCCTATCTGATGTACTTACAAAAGAAAATCTGTTGTGTTTTTCCAGGAAATGGAAGGAGATTTTCAGCAGTCTAGGCTAGAGTTTACCACTCAGATCCATTTTATATCTTTGAAGACCACCCCTTAAATGCATAGGGTTGCATTTGGTGATGCTTTTCTTACTTGAACTGACCTATCACTTTATTTTTCAGAGCCCCCTTGGTAGAGCCCAAGCAGCCAAGAACAAAGGAAACAAATATTTTAAAGCAGGAAAATACGAGCAAGCTATTCAGTGTTATACTGAGGCTATCAGCCTGTGCCCTCCTGAGAAAAACCTTGATCTTTCTACCTTCTATCAAAATAGAGCAGCTGCTTACGAACAACTGGTAAGAAATTAAAGATAATTATGTGTTTATTCTAAAAAGTTGAATTATAAATTGTCTATTTTGTCATTCGTTCACGGAAAGATCTCAGGTGGTGGTATCTGCTGCTTCCGCAACAAGATGCCATTGCTTGCAGCTGTTTTTCACTAGCTCATAGTTTTGCACATATAAATAAAGTTAGTTTCTGTTAACTATTCTCAGTCTGTCTTATTTGATTCTTATGTGTCCCTTTCTTGTAAGACAAGATTTTAATTTCTTACCGTCTGGGTCAATTCTCTTGAATATAAATTAATTTTGCTTCTCTCTAGTGCAGTATTTCTTTAACTGGTAGGTGAAAGGCCAAATATTTTGGAAGGATGCTACTTCAAATATTAAACAAAAAAATCACTGAAATCCTACTAAAGCCTAAATTTTGCATGTGTGGAAGTAAGAATTACTTCATAGCTGAGTATACTCGATACCCATTTTGGAAGTCAACCAGTGTTGTTTATTATGGAATCAATAGATTTGCTTATGAGGTCAAGTTGGTGAGCTGTGTAAAGGAGTGGAAGAATTGGCTTTGTACAGTCTGAAGTATCAAGTGAGAGACTGTGATTAGAGAAATTTAGTTTTGAAATTTAGAGGAGAGATAAAACAGTTCTTGGGTTATCAAATACTACTTATAACACTAATCCATGCCATTATGAATCCCAAATGTATGTGTTCCTATTTCAGTTATTGAAAAAGCCTGTTTTGATAATCAGTTCTGCAGATAATTGGATTTTAAGTTCTTAATTTCTTGACCAGTTTACTTCTACATATTCATTTATCATCACTTCGTAGTAATATAGTGCAGTAAATTAAAATAAGAATTTTTTTAAAAAAAAGCATTTTAGCACTTTGTTAAACATGTTTGTCGGTTTTCATTGCTTTCATCTTTTTTTCCTTCTTTTTGTTTTGTACCAGTCTTTCAGTCCCAATGTTACCTCCTGCAAGCATCTTCACATCGACTCATTATCTTCTCCCATATGCTTTGTACAACTGTGTGGTTTCATTCTTCTGTAGGAATTCCTTTTCTCTTTTGTGGCTCTTCTGGTGCAGGTGGCTTCCAGTGGCGCCTGGCAGTTTCTTACTGAGAAACTTGCAGAAATAGAAGCAAGCAGGTAGAACCAGAGCCCTGGGAACTGCAGCTACTGTTAGGTGGGCATGACCCTGGAGTTGGTAGTGGAAAGCTAATATAATGCAGTGGAGTAGGGCCTTTCTCATCATGTTGTTTTTTCTACCCACAGCAAAAATGGACAGAAGTGGCACAAGACTGCACAAAGGCTGTTGAGCTTAATCCTAAATATGTAAAAGCTCTCTTCAGACGCGCAAAGGCTCATGAGAAGCTAGACAATAAGAAGGAATGTTTAGAAGGTGAGTGTCTCTTGATGTGTATACTTAAAAGTGGAATTAGCTCAGATGTTTTGGAGATGATAACTTCTGGGATTGTTTTGTTTTTACTTCTGTAACTACAGTAATACAGAATTATTTGTTTAAAACCACTCATAGCTACTGCAAATACATTTTCTTCTCTTGTAAGAAGGAACTTTTCCCCATTTTTCAAGCTGTCATCTGCTTACGTTTGAAATAGCTGCTGAGAAATTGATGTTACTGTAGCCACTCAAGGTATTCTTTTTCCAGGAAACTCCCTAAACTTTAGAATAGAATTCATCTAACATGCTGAGTGGATAACCCAGGCAACAGTCGTTCTACTTACATATAGTAAACACACTTTTTTCCCTATGGAAAGCAAGGTGGTTTTGCAGGTGGAGATGCATGGTCAGAAACAAGAGTATTGCAGTCATTTAAATGCATTTGGCAGGTATTAAAGGGAAAACAGCTTTAATAGCATTTCGTTCTGATGTATAACTGTTATGAAAATTGGAACAGATTTGACTTTTTTTTTTTAATATTAACACTGTGTATTTGGCAGAAACTATTATTTCAAATCCTTCCAAATACTGTTCCTAACAGAATACATTTTGAACTGTGAGGAAGATGTGACTGAGAAGCCATGAAAACTAAGGACAACTACAGGTCAGGTGTGTTGTCTGAGAGCCCTTTTCAACTAAGGGAGACTGCTTGAAAGGACCCACTTAAATTTCATCAAGTGAAATCATTCCTGCTAATGTAAAGTTAAAAGGCAAATGAAATTTTCAGCTGTGCTCATTATCAAAGAAGGACAGAAAATAAGGCAGTGCTCTGACTGGCAATTCTAACTGTTAAATTAGTTGCATTACATGTAACAGCTAAGAATTAGGTCTGCTAAATTAGAAGGTAAATAAGATGTGGAAATTTTATTTATCTATTTATTTATCTGCTGGCAGAATGCCTTTCTACCCTGTAAGACCATAGTGACTAGAATAGGTCATTTATTGTAGTTCTTTGCAATCACTAATTGACTAACAGCTGTACTTCCAGAGTGCTATAATAAAATTTAAACCTCATGTAGTTGTGATAAACTGACAGATAATAAAAGCCCCAAGAAAGATCATGTCCCTGCCATAGTAGAATAGCTTTTAAATTTAACTCCTTTTTAATGTTAGTAGCAGTAATATTTGTAGCAATTTCAACCTTGATTTGTGTTTGATTTTTTTTTTTTTTTGCTTGCAGTTTTTTCAGATCTGTAAATTACTTGCTTTTTCTGAACTACACTGGTTTTCTAATACAATACTGCTTTTACCTGGTAACCACATATGGCCGGTGAAATCCCATGAAGTAGGGTATGTCCATGTAGTGGAGGAAAGCAAAACAACAAAAACCCTTCCACCACCAGCAAGAACACCCTCCAGTGATCCCTGGCAGTATACTTTGGGAAAACATTGCTGGTTCACCCAAGTCCAGGCACTGGTTTACAGCTGCCCGCTTTGGGCAAAGCGTGTCTGCTAAGGTCATGTAGTACAGTATTACCACACACTGTCTTTCACTCTTTCTGGGTGTAGTGTGTTTTTCCAGGGACTCTGACATTTTTCTTGACCATGCCAGCTGGAGTTGTGAGGAGTTTCTGTATAAATGATGACATAATAGTACCTATAGCAGTGTAGAATTACAACTATACTAAAACTCCAGGATAAGATACTTGCTTTTCAAGTGTATTCAAATAATACACTGTTTGAATTTCAAGTCCAAAACTCTGTTCATCTTCTCTGATGTTTAAGGGAAAAATCAGTGGCAGTGTTGCATTAACTGCAGGATCCAGAGAAATAATGTACCATAAGAGCGCATTTCACACTGTAAAGCGTGATTCAGGCAGCAATGGGTTAACATTTGCAGAGGCCTCTATGTGTGAATGAAAGTGATGTGATACGGGCTAGTGCTTTAAGTAGACCAGCAAGGTATTCCTCTTAAACTTGCTCCATTCCAAAGTCACGGAGGTGAGCAGAAAAAATTGAGATATAATATAGGAAGGTTTCTTAAACTGAGGAAGAAGCACGATGTGATGGGACTGAATATGAATTTTCAAAGTAGAAAATTAGGACCAGTCCCAAAAGACAAGCTGCGTTAGCACTTTTAATGCCCACATTATATGAACATAATTGCAATCCTGAAAGTTTCAAAATGGTGAAAGTCCCTGCTGGAGGTACGCGTTTCCACTGTTCATGTGAGTGTGCTTGGCACAAGATAAAAATAAATGTAGTTTCTTTCATTCACTGTCATGAAGTCCTTTTATCACAAGGAGATAATTTTGGATGCAAATTTGCATTTTGGAAAACATGGTAAATAGTGCAAACTGGAAACAGAGGCTTTTAGCCTCAAACAGGATGTGTATTAGTTTGGCAGTGACTCATTGTAACAGTGGCATATTTTAGTGTACTCCAGTGACTATCAGAATTTGTCCTTAATCTTACTTTTATACGTTGTTTCCTAGATGTCACTGCAGTCTGCATTTTAGAAGCCTTCCAAAACCAGCAAAGTATGTTATTAGCTGATAAAGTTCTTAAACTCCTTGGAAAAGAAAAGGCCAAAGAGAAATACAAGGTAGGACATGTGATATTGCTGAGAAAGTCATTTCACCTGACTGGTTGTTGAAAAGTGGAATGTTGGCACTTTGTCAGTTGTTGTAAGTCACTGTCTTCATCTGCTGAAGTGTAAGAATCGACATGCAGTTTTGTGCAAAGCTGCTATTGTACTGGTGGTGTATTTCTTTGGAACCTGTCCAAAGTTTTTGAAAGCTCAGTAGGGAAGAGAGGTCTATTTCTAATGATCATTCCCCTTTAATAATCAAATTTATTATGAAGTTCAGGAGACACCCGAAGTTAATGTGCTGCCCTACATTGCCACATAATGGAAACAGGATATGTTGGAACAGCTGTAGCCAAATGTTCAGTTGCGCATCAGGTGGTTGAGTTAGGTATGTGTGTTGAGATAGGAAGGTTTATAAATAATAGTTGAAAATGTGTAAAAATGTTGGTACCGTACATAACGAATAGCTGAAAATGAGAAGGATGATGATTGAGGACTCCCCGCCCAAGTTATTCTTGGTTTTATAAGTAGAAAATTCATGTAGGAAAGATTAAGTTGATAGCAGAATTCCTAAGTTTTAGAAAGGGGCAAAATAATACTGTTTTAAGGCTGTGGGTTTTGTTTGTGTTTTTTGTTTTGTTTTTAAAGAAGAATAAGAAAAGCAAAAAAGCATTGCTTAAGAAAAAACGATACAGTGCAAAGTCACATCTTTTTATTAGTGTCAAGACTTCCTGATTCTGCCTTGAAAAATATGCCTTCATCTCCTAACTACCACCGATTACTTGTGGTGTTCAGTCACAGGCTGTTTCTGTTCCATTTCTGTAAATAGGTGCTCATACTTGTACTTTTCTATTTTGGCACTTGGGCATCTTTACATTAATGTTTGTAAACTGCAGAAAAGAGAACTATGGAAGTATAGGGGTAGCCAGGAGCAGTCATTTTAAGTGGCTGTAGATTTACAAAACAGTTGGAACAGGCGTTGAAACATTCTTGCTTGTTATTAGAACATACTTGCTTGGGTTTTGTGATGATGGTTGAAGTACTGAAATCCATGTTGGTTTTGAGATGCTGAATTTCTTTCCTATAGAAACTCACATAAAACTGCTGTGTTGAGGTAACAAAAATGAATTGTGCTATTATTAGTGTGGTGGTGCTAGTATCATAAAATAGGTGTGCTTCAGATATGCAGTATTATGGTATAACTTGAGACATTCAGAAGAGTGCATTCAGACTTTTCTTGCAGGAGACATTCAATGGTAATTCTTTGTGCAGTGTTCATTCTAAACAAGAAATACTTTTCGGCTTTTGTACCTGAGAGGTATTACTTCTGGGACTTCAAGTAAAATGTGTGGTGTTTGGGCCGTGCTCCACGTAGAATTAGGATATTGCCTCCTTAGTCTTCATTGTAGCAATAAGCAGCAGCTTCTCTTGGAGAAGTTGGAGAAAAGGGCAAATTGCCATTCAGAATCTAGGCTTAAGCTGCCAACTTGCATTTTTCACCCAGTTCATGTGAACACATACTGCTTTAGAGCATCTGCCCGATGTCTTATATCCTAAGAGTCCTCATTTCTAGCCACACGTGCAGAAAGATACTATCTCCCTCCTCATTTGAGTATCTTAACTCTATTTCTACTGGTGATGGGTATTGCTTTGTGGTCTGAAGCTTAAATAATCCCTAAATGTGAAACTGTCAAATCAAAAATATCAGACTATCAGATGAGATAGCGGAAAGTCACACGTTGGTTCTTTCATGAATAAGTTTTTTTACAATCGCATTTGTTTATCCATTTCCGTATTTACCATCCAATCTTACCATCTAATGACTTGAAGTTACATTTCTCTCTTCCAGAATCGTGAGCCTCTGATGCCCTCACCACAGTTCATTAAATCCTACTTCAGTTCTTTCACAGATGATATAATCTCCCAACCTTTGCTAAAGGGTGAGAAATCGGATGAAGATAAGGATAAGGAGGGAGAGGCTTCTGAAGTAAAAGAAAAGTGAGTACAGTACATTTGGGAATTGTTTGGTGTTGGAATTAAGTTTTCAGTGATTTTTGACGTTCTGCTCAGTGTAACTTGCTGTTGGTTTTTACAGTACCTGGCATGGGAAATCCTGTGGTAATAAAGTGAGCATATGAAACAGGAACAGTATTAAAACCAAAACTTTTATGAAAGCTGACTGGCTAGTTCCAAACCGGAGGTGGCTTTGATCCACTAAACAGAGGAAGGACACTAAGATTGGAAAGATCTGCTGAATGTTTACTACAGTACCAGAGTAAAGCTTAGGAAGTTGGAGGACTGGATAGTGTTGAATGGTGCTTCTGGAGAAAGGAATGTTTTATACTGAAGGAGAATTTCCAAGAAAGAGAGCAACTTAATCTTTGGATTGGAAGGGAGATGACAAACTAGGAAAAGGGTCTCTGTTAATAAAACGATGAATTTACAGCAACTGAGGCTGAAAGGTGTTTTATCTTTCTGGAACCAAATTGCACATGAATAAGAGGTTTGTTCTGACAAAAGCTTGGCTTTTTCTTTTTCTGAGTTTGAGCACCATGTGTATGGTGCTTTAACTTACTATGCTGATTTCCAGTTTATTTTTGGAAGATATCACTGCTGTGAGTATGGAAACTATTGCATATGGCGTTACAATTTTTTTTATTTTTTTTTAAGTACGATAGAATATCCTGATCTACAAGGCCGATTCACTGAATCCAGGACACTTGGCTGAGGACAAGACAGTGCTTACTGTAATGTTTGCTCTGAAATCCTTTCTTCCACGTATAAGCTGCACGTTGCTAGGTTTAATATTTCACTTTTCTGACCTGGAATTCCATCCCAGACCTCTTGTTTTAAGGCAGAGATCATCGCTCTTCTTAATGTGAAAAAAAAAAAAAAAAATTCCAAGGGACAAATGAATCTCAAGTTCAAGAGCTTGAAAACAATTTTATTCTTTATTTCCAATGTAATTTAGGCATTCTTTTGTCTAAATTGTTTTCAGTCTGTGATGGCTACATCCAAGAATATTTGTAACTTTACTTATTATGCTGGTGTTGTAACTGAGTATAGCAAAAGTTAGTATTTGTTATGATTTAATGAAAAGTCTGATTGAAGTTGCAGTGTTCAGTAAACGCATACATTACTGTATACTATATACAACTGTTCTTACATCATTTACAGCTCTGGCTATTTGAGAGCAAAACAGTATATGGAAGAAGAGAACTATGACAAAATTATCAGTGAAAGCACAAAAGAAATTGAAGCAAAGGGAAAATACATGGCAGAAGCTTTGCTTCTGCGAGCTACTTTCTACTTACTTATTGGCAATGCAAATGCTGCCAAACCAGACCTAGATCAGGTCATCAGCATGGAAGATGCAAATGTGAAGGTAAGAATCTGTCCCAGCTGGATTGTAGTTTGGGTTTAGAAAATGTAGAAGTTAGATGATAAACTTGCATTATAGTTCAAGAGCTTGTTTTTCCAAGTTTTCAGATACTTTAATGGGAGTGCTCTGGTTTATTTACCATTTTGTCTTTCTATTCCTGACAAATTGTCTTTCAAGGTCTTGTTTATTTTTGAGACAGCTGTCTTTAGTAGTACCAACTAAAGTACAGAGGAAGCTAAACGAATTGGAGGCTTATCCAGTCTGAAAAATCAGTTCTTAAATAAGAGAAAAAAACATTAATTGTACTTTCATATTGAACTGCTTAAAAAAATGCTGATCTGTTTGTAAGAATAGGGAACCTGTACTCTAAGGGTTTTTTGGGGGGTTGAAAATGCACTGAGATGGAAGCATAGGATGACATACTTCAAATTAAGCAAGAGAGTTGATTTGTTTAGAGTCAATATGAAATTTATTCCTGCTTAGAAGGAATGAAGTATGGCAATGGGAGAAACTAGTCAAGTAGTTATTTTAACAGCCTTAAATCTGGAGGAGTGTTGCAGTGGCCAATGCTTCTTTGAACTTTTTTTACAGCTCCGAGCTAATGCTCTGATCAAACGAGGAAGCATGTATATGCAGCAGCAGCAACCTGTGCTGTCCACTCAAGACTTTAACATGGCTGCTGATATTGACCCTCAGAATGCAGATGTTTACCACCATCGAGGACAAGTAAGAAACGTTAGAGATTTTGTCCCAATACTTAAATATTTCAGGATATACTAAAAGAAAAAATAATGATCAGTACATCATTGGAGACGCTTTGTATTGTTTGTGGCAGGAAAACATGAACTCCTACTTTGGAACTGTTGCAGAATAAACATGGAGTCTTACTTGCAGGTGCAGGTCAGGCAGAAGCAGTTCTGAACTTCTTTCTGTAGCTATAGGAAAGAATACATAGCAACAGAGGTTCAGCCCTCTGCCAATATGAACTCTGACTTAAAAGTACTAGGGCTTATATACATTTACTGCAGATATAAGCTGCTCTGTGAAGGGCCCTGATAGGGTAGAGCAGCATCTGCATAGAAGGAAACTTTATTACAGCAGACGTAAGGTGCGTTCTTGATACCTCCACATCTGCACCACTGTGGCCTAGACTTCTTCAGCTCACCCTTCTCTGGCTTGTGACGCTGCTGTGTCCTTGACTAATTTCTAGGCCTAGAAAGGCCTGCTTCCACAGAGCTGTACTATAAAAGATGCTGGAAGAAAAAGGATATGCTGCCATATGCAGGTATGCTAAGTCGTATTCATAAGGAAGACTTCCACGGATCAAGTGCCTCTCTCCATGAATTCATTAGATCTCTTAAGTGCTCAGAAATAAGAATGGCGTTACGTGTTGATTGAAGGGAATAAAAGTTTTCCGCAGATCGAAAATTAGTGTTTTACAGTAGCTTCACAGTAAAGTAAGGGAATGATGAAGTAAGCTCCACTCTTTTGGAGGAATGAGAATGTCAAAAAAAAAAAAAATTGAAATGCAAGCTGGGAAACACAAAATTTTTTGACATCCAAATAGTCCGTAGGTATTAACAGGAAGGCAAAGTGACTTGAGAAAATACAACATAGTTTTGGAGACGGGACGTAATGCTAAGCAGTAATGGCAACAGTCTCAAGTGCAAGCATTCTCAATCCCTTACATATGGACATTGACGACTTGTGCATGAGGCCAAAGTTTCACTGGTGGCTCTATTATTTTATGGCAGTGATGTTTAGCTATGGGTTTTGTACGTTTCTAGGCAGTTCTAAAACTGAACTGGATATTACATGAGTAACTGATGCTAACTGAATTATCACTTAAGTGTCTGAAGCACACATTAAATACAGAAATAGGATTTTCTTTCATTCTGGCTAGCTGAAAATCCTGCTTGACCAAATTGAAGAGGCTGTAGAAGACTTTGATGAATGTATCCGGTTGCGACCCGATTCTGCCTTGGCTCAAGCACAGAAATGTTTCGCCCTGGTAGGTAACATGCTGGTGTTCATCTGGGTCCTTTTTCTTTTTAAAGAGTTCTGCAAGACATATTGTGTTTCTCTGTTTTATTCCAATTTAATGGGAACGTAGGGCAACAAACACCTCAGTATCTTTTAATAATAAGGTAAAGAATGCAACAGTTTATTCAGTTGGAGTAAGGGCTTGCTGCTTTCATTTTGCAATGTTTGTTATTCAAACAGTAGGTCATATTTTCTGTTTGGTGGTAGAACAACAACAATCTAATTATATCACAAAATACATTTAAATAAACCTTTAATGTTGTGGAAAATTATCATCTTAAAGAAATTGGAAACGAGCTATTTCAAGCTAGCACAGTGCCTCTGCGTGCAGGAATCTTCTGAGGACAGCTTTGCATGGTGTGAACCAGGAGGAAATCTAGGCTTGGAATTTCTAGGCTTTTGAAATACAGGGAGGCAACTGGCAACTATCAGGCCTTGTGGCTTCCTTCTTCCACCCTTTCTCCTCTCTAAGTCTGCTCTACCAGAGACTAGGACACATGGTAGGTTCCTAAGTACAGATTTGGTAGGACGTACAGGCATGGTCATCTTGTGGAAGTTGTAATTGTTATGATGTGTGTGTCTCTTGGGGAATTGGGTAGAGGTCTGTTGAGGGGGGTTTTTTTGTGGTGGTGTTTCATTTTTTTCCTTTTTTCTTTTTTTTCTTCTTCTTTCTTGAATAGTATCGCCAAGCTTATACAGGAAATAACCCTTTGCCTGTGCAAGTAGCCATGAAAGGCTTTGAAGATGTCATAAAAAAATTTCCAAAGTGTGCTGAAGGCTACGCGCTCTATGCTCAGGTACATTTTTTTTCTCTCTTAAAGAAAATGCTGCATTTTCTTGCACCTTTTATCTTGGATAGCTTACACTTCTTTAAATCATATCTGAAGATCTTTGAGAACAAGTTCTGAGATAACACATGCTGTCTTCAATAAGCTGCCTGAATTTATGGGTATGAGTGTTCTGGGTAGAGGAAGTAGAGGGGAATTGGTGCATCAGAACGTAAGTGGTGAGGGTCTGGGGTGGTTATTGGGAGACAGAGGTCTGGCATACACTTCCCCTTGAATTCCTGCACGTGTGTGGATGTCAGGGATTCTCTAGGTAATTTGGGAGTTAAATGTGTGGAACTAGGGTAACAGTTTTGTTCTGCTACAAATGACATACGATGGTCAAGCAGAGTTTAGTACGGATGTTCAGAGCACGCTTGTAACAAAGACTCATTTCTTCTCTAAGAAAATGTGCTGCTGGTTCTCGTGTGAAGCATGAGATGTTCTGATTTTAAGTAGGTAGGCAGTATGGATGCATTTCTTTGTGAAAGAAGTACATTTGAAAAAGGAAGAAGTTGAGACTTGGAAGTAGAGAGTTCTAGAGTGCTTTTTGCTTGCAGTACACTTAACGTTGCTTTTGAATCTCCCATTACAGATGTACTGTGATCAGTAATTTTTGTACTTAAAGCCTAGCAGCTTTCTTCTAAAAAGCCTCAGTTCCGAAACTTAACTCTGGTAACTGTTGTGCCCGTCCTGCTTTATGATAAGAGAGCTATATCCAATCCCACATAGTCAATATAGTTTTAATTAGAATTAGCCTAGCGCGGAGGACATGTTTTGGTTGCATATTGACATATAGGTTTCTCTTTTGATGCAGGCGCTAACTGATCAACAGCAGTTTGGCAAGGCTGATGAAATGTATGATAAATGCATTGACCTTGAGCCAGACAATGCCACTACGTATGTTCATAAAGGGTATGTATTGAGTGTGTGATCTTTTTGGTCAAGAGCAGGTGGCATGTTTAGATCAATCAACCCTAATTGAATGTTTGTGTTTAGAAGCTTAGCCATGAGAAATAACTATGTGAAAACAGCTTAGTGCTGTTAAATGTATTTCTATAGTTTTGCTTGACTGAACTGTAAATAAGTTTTAGTAAAGTTTTATTAGTGTTCATTCCTATTTGAGTATCTACTTGAAGTATATGACTCTTACTTTAGCCCCATTTAATTTAAGCTTGGTGTTGAAGTTTTCTTCAACTTAAAGAAAAGAACTTCAAGTTCTTTTTTCATACAACAGCTTGTAACAAGCTGTCTTGAGAGGAATTTATCTTTAGACTTGTTAAACTGATAACATGGCTTATTGAAAGTGACTTTCACATACACCTTTTTTTAAAAGCAGTGAAGTTACTGTTGACTTTGCATTAGGAGTCAGAAACATTTGGGATCTCTTTTGGCTTATATGACCTTGGTTATGGGAGGAGCGTGTGAAGTTTGCTCTAAATTTTCTTTTTCTCTTCCAGTTTACTTCAGCTCCAGTGGAAGCAAGATTTAGACAAAGGGTTAGAACTCATAAGCAAGGCCATCGAAATTGATAACAAATGTGATTTTGCATATGAAACCATGGGAACGATTGAAGTGCAAAGGTAATGTTGAATTGCAGTGTTAAGAGTTATTAGTTGCTTTGGAAGTTCTATCAGTCCTTTATATTTGCCCATGGATCTTAAGCTTTTCATAAGATCTTTTAAGCTGTTGGTAGTGGAGACTGTAAATCCTGAAGGAAAAAAAGATGCTGTAGAGATGAAGAGATTGCTTTGCCCATCTTAATTAGACTGCGTTTTGGTTTATTTCAGAGGTAATCTGGATAAAGCCATTGAAATGTTCAACAAAGCTATCAACCTGGCCAAATCTGAAATGGAGATGGCCCACCTCTACTCACTCTGTGATGCTGCCTATGCCCAGACAGAAGTTGCAAAGAAGTATGGATTGAAACCACCAACACTGTAAAGAAATGAGGAGGAAATGACCTTCTAAAGTGAAGTTGCCCACTTCAGCCAGCCCTAAAGACGCTGTTGCAGACCATGTTGAATGGTGGAACTTAGTTTTTTCCCGTTCATGGTGTTGTCATTTGCTACATCTGTTAAATGTTTAGGTGTTGTGGGAGTGGTTGTTCAAGGAAGTATGCAGTGTTGCATCTTGTTCCTTCTGCAGCAAAAACCTTGAAGCGTGTTAAGGGAAATAAAGTTGCAGGGGAACAAAAGGAAGATATTTTGGCCATGCAAATAAAAACTTCACATTGGTTCATTTGGGGTGATTATGTTGTGGGCGATTTTTGCTTTATCAAACAATATTACAGCATGTGGGAGTTTTTTCCTGTTGATTTTAAAGGTAATACTAGTCAGTGCTGTAAAATAGATTTCTTTTTTATATGCAATTAATCCTTGAGGGTTGATTTTAATTTTGCAAAAAGGAAAAAATTAATTTTCGAACTGTTTAATAATAGAGGGTTTTTTTAAGTCAGTAGCTGTGGAGAGAATCCCTATAAATATATGCAAGCATGCACAATCTTCCCTTATAGCCCCTCCCACCCTCAGCATAACTTACTTGGAAATAGTCCTGTGGCAGCTATTAGGGAATTAATTTGGTAGTCCTTATCCTCACCCCAGAAAGCCCTCGCGTACTGTATAGGAGAGCCAGTACAAAGGTCGCCTGGGGAAGGAGGCCAGGTAGCACTGCTTCAGTGTAGCTTTATGGGAAGAGAGGCTGTGTTCCGGTGCAGCGCTCCTTACTTGAATGTCACAGGAAATTGTTCTGAAGGGTTCAGAGGGACTGTCAAGAACAGAAAGCACTGCTGGGAGTAGAGCTGCCAAGGTAAGGTCATGCTTGCATATAATCTTTGTAATCTCTGACGCTTTTGCTTCAATGTAACAGCTGATAGACCCTCTAGATTCTCCTTGGTCTCTAGAGGCTGCTGTGTTCTGATCTGCTCTTTGTAATAGCCCTTTGCAGGATTAAGTGAGATAAGGAACAAGGCATGGGGTAAAACTTCAAATAATGGATTTAGAGTATGTACTGATTTCCTTGTTCTTTAGACCCTGTCTTGTCCAAGATTACAAATACTGTAGGAAGGAAGCAAGTGTTCTGCAAATAGCAGATTGGCAAGTTATTAAGTACTAATATAAACCGTCTTCCTCTAGCTAGGAACTTCACAGAGGGCTGTCTTTAGTCAGTCCCCTGGATTGATGTGGCTGGATAAACCTCATGCAAAAGCTTAATCGATGTAGCTTGATTTACCATACGCTAATTTGGGCTTCTTTCCATCCTGAAATCATAGATTTGCTTGTGCTGAATTGTCTAATGTATTTCATCTCTTTAAGAAATTACTGTGCTGTGGTCAAATTGTCTTGTTCTCTAGTTGTGCCACCATATAGCAGCAGCTTATAGTTTCAACTTGACCTTCCTTTCTCCCAGCAACTACAGTTGAGAATTCAAATGGTGGAGAGTAGACATAAAGATCTAATCATTCTATTTTAGCTAGCTCAATAGGAGATCTGAAATCATAGCGTTGGTGTAGAGTTGAAGGCATTGGAAGGTACTGGCAGCTTCCAAGGGCACAGCGCGTAACAAGTGTCAAATGTCTTCTGGAGCTTCTGCTCTCTGCATCAATTACCTGAGAACAAAAATATGCCAGACTGACTGATGTGTCCCTGTTCTCCCAAGGAGTTTTTATTCGCATGGCCTTATTTACATTGGCATTTTCTCCTCTTCACCCTACCTGTACCCCACTCCTTACCCCACCCAATCAATTAAGGGAAAAAAGCATGTGCTGTCGAATACTAGCATTCCAAATCATCACAGACTTTTGCCTGTTCTTGAACTAGTTTGAAACTGCACTGAAAGGATGCATTGTCTGTAATTTTTTTTTTTTTGTAAATGACGTATCACCTGTAAACTGAAAAAATAAATATTACCTTCAAGTATCTCTCTCTGACACGTGTAACGACAGGTTTTGATGGAAGTGTTCTCTGTAGTGGTGCGCTCTGTGCTTATTTAAGGTTGCTCTGAATCTAGGAGGAACTATAATGACTGACTCCCCGTCATCTTCTCTCACTTTAACTTGTAAGAAAAAATGAGGAGACATGGAATCAACAAGTCCTCTCTCTGATGGCTTCCGTCACCCACAGAGGTATGGTCTTGAGAGCTGAAGATGACAGGGGAAAGGAAATCCAGCCAGGAAAGCTGGGAATCTTGAGTAGCTGACACCTTGTTAATGTGTATATGCAGGTGGATCCCTTTAGTGAAGGGGATTCTCTTTTTTTTCAAATGGCTGATATATTATGCATGTGAACTTTGAGAAAAGCTTTCTTTAGTAGGGATCAAGAGCTGAAGTGAAACAAGTATTACTGCTATTTAAAAAAAAAATAAATGTTGAAATAATGTAGGAAGCTGGTACTGAAGACTTAGATGAAACTGGTGTATCCTAGAGACTCGGGGCAGTTGCTCCTACACATAGGCGTCTTGCATCTTATTTCTGATCATGTAAAATCCCCATTGTTCAAGACAAATTTGCTGGAATGGAGATTAGAAGTTGTGACCTGAATTACTAGGATCTAATTGCAGATTGAAAGTGAAGAGGGAGCTGTACCGTAACTTATTCTGGAACTATGAAGAGCAGCTTAGATGCAGCTTTAAGTAGGCTCCCCAGCTGCAGGAGTAGTTACACTGCCCGATACAACAGGCTTTACTGCCACTTCTTTAAAAAGAATTTAAACTCCCACAGGCAGAAAGTCTGGAGCTATTTCAGGACTGTTACTGACTAGTTTTCTATACTTGCAGAACACTGGTGCACATGTATAAAGTGGATACTTAAAAGTGCCTGTTTTCTAGCAATACAGAGATTGAGTATTGACTGCTTTGAGTATTATCTAGCTGCAAAGTGATTGTGTACTTTTTTCATTGAAACACCCAAAAATTCAGACTCCCATTTGTATCACTTCCGTGGGGAGTGTACTGGAGACCCCTAAAACACCCTGCTTAAACAAGGTGCTTAGAAGTTGTCCTGACGCACTGAAGAGGACTGAGCTCATCTCGCCTCTTCAGCTGAGCTCGCTACAGCTTTTCATCTGTTCTCTCCATTTGGGATTCCAGGAGAGGAAGGTCCAGACCATGGATTCTGTTGTCTGTTGCAGACTGCACTTCACATTTTTAAAATTAAGTGGTCAGCCCATGAGAATCCCACACTACTTTAATCCTCCAAAGGTAGTATTTAGTTCCTGTTCTGCTGCATGTTAAACTAGTAGAGAGAGGGGAGGGAAAGCCAGATGGAGTAATTTAGAAAAAGGGATGTATAATAGTTTCTATGATTTAGAAGTTGGAGCCCAGTGATGGCCATCGTGAATGCCAATTGTTAAGTATGTGGGAGGTGGTAATCTAATGCAGGAGACTTGACTCAAATGGTAAATTGTTAAATTTTTTACATTGATTTTTCAACAAATAAATCTTCATTTCACCTTATGCTCTGTGGCTTGTTTCTTAAGAGTTTGCAGACCAAACTGCAGTGAGAAGTACAGACCAAAAAATGCCTGCTGGAATAGATAATGCCACTGAGTGGAATGGTGTGACCTGTCTGAGGGGAAAGATACCTCAGGGTTAGTTTAACCATTAGTTTTCCTCTACAAAACACACATCTAGCTCATTCCAGAGAAACCAAAAGAACATTAAAAAAACAAAAAGTCAAGAGAGCAGCTGGGGGAAGAGAAGGATGGCTGAACATGAACCACCCATCCTGGTAAGGTGTTTTTGAGGGAAAGTGGTGATTAACTACAGCAGGACAAAACCTCTCCCCTTCCTCTCATTTTTGTATTTCGAAATCATTTTAGCTTTGTTCCTTTATCGTTTTTGCTGCTGGAAAACTAAGCCTAGTGATCAAGGCTGGACAGTTACAGTGGCTTCCTTTTTTTCATCCCAAGGAGAAAAAAAAAAAAAGCCACTTGCAAATTCTTCTCTTTTAACATTAGAAGTACCACCAAGGTGTCTTCCTTCTAAGAAAAAAAAAAAAACACCACAAAAAACCCCCACAAACAACAAAACAAAACCCAAACCCAACAAAAGACTAGGGTGGTTTTAATTATCTGTTCAGTAAAGGCATCTATAATAATCAGTCTGTTAGTTTTCAGCATGAGCAATGAAGTCAGGAGTGTTTCCAGTGCAGCTGATGGGAGTGGGCCTTTGGTAGCAATAATGCATTTAAACACGGAGCAAGGGTAGTACCCGTCTTCCGGAAGACTGGGAGCAGAAAGACTTAAAACAGTGCAACAAGTTTTCTAACCCTTGTGAGTGACTCCCCTCACCCCTTTTCAGGTGAAGACTGCCAGGCAGCAGAATTAAAGCCCGCTCAGACATTATATTAAGGAAGCAGTATACAGAGCAAAGGTGTGGTGATGAGAGTTCCGTTAACAAAACAGTAATCTACATCACCTCGAGATGCAAGAAACAGGAATTGCAATAAAGAGAATTTTAATACATACACATTCCACGCGAGACACATGGACCAAAACCTGTTACAGATTCTTCTAGAGTAGTTCTGTCTGGCAGCTTCTTGCCCCTAAGTAGTACAGAGCAGAATTTGGCCTGTTTTGCTTAGTGTGTTAAATTTCAAGATCTCCAAGTTAAAAGTTGTGCATTCAAGGAACTTTGTCAAGGCACATACAACTAATATGGACAGAGAGGGAAGAATCATGCTTCTAGATTACCTGATAATTCACAATATCAAAGCTGAGTTCAGAGGATTTCCAGAGAGAGCAAGGTTCCCATTTTTCTGTTCTACAAAAGGCCCCCAATAAGGTAACTAAAACATTATGATGCATAAAAAGCAATGATGTTCATTACTGTGCTAAACTCATTTCACTTCTATCTTTATCCTAGCTGTAAAATACTATAAAATACTGAAGTATGAGAGGAGATATAAAAGTTGTATTTGAATCAATTTTAGAATTACACTACCAAGTTGCTGTGTGGTTTTTTTGTTTTGTTTCGTTTTTTTAATTAGCTGGCACATTTAGCAGTAGATTGTGGAGTAACTAGTAAGGGATTCCTGAAGATGAAAGCAGCAGCCATTTTACCAGCTCACTACTGGCCTAGTCACCCACTTTCACTTCTTCATCTCTATGCCATAGAGATCACAACGCTTCTGGCTTAAAATCGGAATTTGTTGACGTATTTCTGCGAGTTTGTTCAGATCTGCAGAGGGGGAAGAAAGAGCTATTAGGACAGCAGTCAAAAAGGAAAGCTCCTGACTTGCCTTGCCTTGAGGTAAGGCAGGGAAAAGAACAGCTTTCGTGGAGAATGGGTCTGTGGGGCACTGCAACTGGGCAGCCAGGGCTGAAGGAAGACTCGACTTTCCTCTTTCCTACAGGGGCAGCTTCCTCAAAAGGAAGGAAACTGGAGGAGTATAGTCAGGTGCTGCTTGCTCTTGCTTTAATCTAGCCAAGGCGGAGAAGGGATGGGAACACCACATCATCTGGAATTGCATGTGCGAGCCCACAGACTTAAAAAAACCCGTCTCCTTAGTCTCATGGCCTGTACTGAAGAAAGCAAGTGGGGGGCACAGGGGAAAAACACCGAACAACTTCACCCTTACCTATATCTGTGTATATAACTGTTTCCTCAGCCCCAGCTTTGGCTATGACTTCACCCCTGCAAAATTAAGCACATTTGTTCACAGCATTAACACAGAGGTCTCAAGGCATCATTCCAGTTGCTGCTGTTTGTACAAAAGGGAGCTCCTACCCTTGATGTCTACAGCTGTAAAGACAGGGCTGTCCTAAAAATAGCATCGTAAGTCATAACTCTGGCATGGTAGAAATGGCATCCAGGCTTTATACATGGCACACTTTATATGAGATATACATGTACTTAACATAAGGACGTTTCCAAAGATCAAGAATCATGGTAAGAGCAGCTATGAGAACCAGCGCCCGTGAGAATGCAATATACCTCAGGGGGAAAGAAACAACTTCACCAGGGACAGCCATATATGGCAAAGACTAACACTTTCTCCTTTCAGATCACACTGGCTTTTAATAGGAGTATACTTCTACTCTGCATGAGCTACTGAACACTATTTATCGTGTCTTACACTAGGTGTTCTGTTACTGCTTTCATCATATAAAGTTAAAAGCTCAAGACACAGACAAAGCTTTTCGTACTTTGCAATCGTCTGGAAGAGAACTATCAGTAGATTTATTTGAAAGAACAGTAACAGTCTGAAGATTTGGTCACTTTTACCTCCTGTGCACCTGGCGTGACTTCTGCCTACGTGAGACTCTGTCTCTTATCTAGCTGAAGACATTCTTGTTCCTTTTTATGTCAAAGCAGTGGTGTTCTTTGAGGAAACGAACAGTTTTGTGTAAGCTGTTTAAGATGGTTCAGTTCGGCACAGAGAATTACTGTAACACATGGTATATAATGGACTGAACTCCAGGGACAAGTTGAAAACACTAGCAGCTTAACTAATGCTAAATATTAGGAATTAGTAGAGTCTTTGCTACCAGAAAGAACACCTGCTGTTAAACTAGCTGTAGTTTCTTTCTTTTCAGTCAGACAGTTTTAAAGGATGATTTTGAGAATGTAGGCTTAAGTCTCAGTTGCTTTTTCCTGAGAACTCATGACCTTTTTAAGAGTTGATGGAAATGCGGGACTGAAATGTGACTGTCATGTAAAACATATTTTTTAACCAAGAAAAGGTGGGTTTGGGGTTTTTTCTGAACTCACCATGGATTTACTACAGTGCTGTGTCCCCAGGCAACATAGGATGCTTTTTCATCTCTAGCAGGAGATACAGTAGCTACGTAGACTTGATTATCAACAGCTCTGTGTTCACAGAAAGATGAGGGAAGGGGGGGGAGGGGGAAAAGTGAATATATATATATTTTTTTATACTACCAATTCACTAAGCAGAAGAGAAAGAATTCGCTCTGAATGGCAAGCTATATATCCTCCCAAGGACTAGCCAAAATTGTAAGTGATACCAAGGTCAGAGAAAGCAGAGCCTGGAAAGAGAAGTCTCTAGCACCTGCTCCAGAGTTAGCGGGTAGAATGAATTACGTGTTCATTCAGTATGTAGCAAATTTAATTGAAGCTGACCAAATGAATAAATAACACTGCATTCTGGAATCTCAGGGTCTATTTCTATCTGTAATTAGAGCAGTTCTCAAATGGTTATTGGCTCTTCTGTCTAGAAGTTTGTGTGTGAAGGGTGCTTACAAGGAAAAAGGTCCTTTAAAGGGCATTAACTGCTAAGGGGCTGGCAGGAGTGAAGGATAAACATTTCCTGCTTTTCTCCTTGACAACAAAATAATTTTGGTGTCCCATGCAAGGCTTGAGGAATGGTGCAGCTCCAATAGCAGAGTGGCCCTGCAGCACCACTTCTGAAGCACCGCGTCATTAGGAACACAAGAACATGCTAAAACTCTCTCTGAAACAGGAAGATAAGTCGTTACTTTGCTCTTACCGTCCCCGCTGTAGCAGTTCCCAATGAGCTGGTCCTGTGGTCAGGTTAAAAGCCCCTGGATATACCAGCAGCTGGCAACCTTTGTTAAAAGAGAATTAGAACCCAACCATCATTAAGGGGAGGATGGTTTAGCCTAGAGCGGCCCTTCACATTGAAGGCTCAAGGCAAGGTTTCTTTCAGTACTTCCCGAACTCTGCCCAAAACGGAACCAAATAGAGCCTGTCCACACGTGACATGGGGGTTACTTACGTCAGCAAAGCCTTGTGATAGATTACCAAGTGTGGGGATACACCCACCTCCATCACTCCATAGGCAAATGTGTCAGGAAATGATTGTTATTTTAGTCAAGGAGAACAGACGCTCACTGGAATAACAAAGCCTTGGCCACAAGATACATTTTGTGCTGCTGGGTGAGGGTAAGAGCGCTTGATCCCACAGGTTGCCCCGGATGCACCACCCTGCAGCAGCCCTGCCTAGTTCAGGCCTCGGGGCTGACCACGCTCCATCAGGCGACCCAGCCTCACCTTTCTGCCCGTAGACTTGAGCCATCTCAGCAAATCGGATGTCATAGCAGATGCCCAGGCCCACTTTACAGTACGCTGTTCTCAAAACACAAGAGACAACAGCCACATCGCTACCACAAGCACACAAAAACAGTCACAAGACTCCCCGTAGCCACCCTCCCAGCTGTTATTTTATGTGTCCCACAGTAACAAGAGGAGCTATATTTAAATGTGTGTTCTTATCTGTAACAAGCATTGGCTATTCGTTGGGGGAGAATTCATGCTTAGTGATGAGAGGGACTGTGAGAAGCAGTCTTATCTACCCTTTACAAACAGCCATTTCCACAAAATCGTGTTACATCAGGTCTTTGTGTAAGCATGCATCTCTGATTTAGCTGCAGGTTTTTCAGTTATTTTCTTTTCAAGAAAAGAAAGCGCTCGCTGCTCTTCATGGACTAAAGAAACTACAGTCACATACTTTATTACAGCATGCATGTTGCAAGACGAAAAAAGTAACCATGGGTTACAAGACTTTTCAGAGAGCTCAGTAAACAGGAGCTGTTACTTTTTGAATGCTCTGTGGGGTGAGGAGAGTAGGTGTCTTGCTTTCTTATCTGATGTGGTTGATTCAAGAATATTGGAATGAGATTTACAGTTAATTGTCTCCATTATTACATCATCCTCACATCAAACAATGTGCCAGTGTAGCTGTTTGCTACATATATTCTTTTTCCATCCAAGTTCTCCAAGAACCATTTTAAAGGTGTGACCAGTACCAAAAAAATGCAGTAACCTCTCTTTAACAGATCAATAGGACCACTATTTATTAAGGGAAGTGCCATCTTCAACCCTTTCTACTCCTCTGTCCTCCTCCAATCACATTGCCTTTTTAAAAGTTTCAGAAGTGACCCATGCACTTGGAACAAACTTAAACTATTTTTGCCATGGTTGTCAAATGCCTAATACAAATCTGATAGTCTAAAAATCCACTGCTGGGGAGGAGGAGGGGGAAGAGAACTCCAGAATGACTCTAGTGTTATTGTGGTAGAGCTCCTTAAAGAAACAACTTGATACTCACGAGTATCAAACATGGAGAAACTATTCCCCGGACTCAGTGTTTCAGACTCTTTGAACTGTATCTTCCCAGGAATATTAATGTCAAACAAATGAACCTGTAATTATAGTACGAATAATAACAATTAAAACCAATCTAGCTACTTGGTACCTGAACCTCTGTTACGCACGTGGTCTTTAGTTACCGTTATCTAGACTACTCTTTCGTCATGATCCCAACTAAACACTGCTTGAGATTGTGAGATGTCCTAAAGACGATTTTAAGCAGTTTTCTTCTTAACAGAAATATACAGGTCTAAAGTTATTTGGGAAAAAAAAAAAAAAAAAACCTGGCTATTTTAAACAACCCATATAATCCCTGTAACCCACGTGATGCACATATCAAACATCTATATTGCTTACCAAATAGAATGTCCTGTCCTTCTCCCATGCAGTACTAGAGTTAAAAAATACTAGTTAAAAATAGCCAAAAACATGATTAATTTGTAGTATGGCTCTGTATCTTCCTCATGGAGAGAATCCCTGCAAAATAGCTAGATATCTTGATCTAATGAGTAGATTTGCAAAAGAAAGGATACTTAACAACAATATTCTGCCATCTTACCTTCCTATGCTTTGCCAACATCGCACCATCAGGCCCAAAGACAGTACATGTATTATACAGCTTTCCACCATCCTCTTCTGGAATGGATCCTTTGTAAAGGCGAGAACAAAGATTTTCCTCACTGTGTTATATGGAATTTTGATCCAATGGCACTAATGGACATTGCCCATATTACCATATCAATGAGATGGTCATTAAGACTAAACTACCTCCAATGAGATATACGCTGCACTCCCTTGCAACTTCTGAGAGCTTTTGTGTTGATTCCCCAGGGACCTTCTCTGCATATTCCTTAAAGTATTGGGTTCCATATGGAGAATTAAAGCATTCCTAGAGTTAGGGGGGAAAAAAAAAAAAGAGAGTATTAAAATCCAGCAACACCACTGAAAGGAGATGTACTTGACCTTTCAAACTCCTCTCTATCAATGTTCTCATGCAATCTTTAGTAACAAGAGTTTAGTTTACAGGAGTTCAATAAGCAAATCAGGAAATATCAGGAGGCCAGAGAGACCTTAATGATTAGTGAAAATGCAGCAGGTGTGTTGGTGTGAAGACATGCCAAACAGAACATGAACTAGGAGTATCATGCAAACTGCAAGTAACAAGGCTAGCACGTTTATCAGTCTTATTGTGATCTTCGCAAGATCACAAGGGATGTTCTCATCAGAACAACAAACCAAGTTCCACCTAGCTCATTTGACAAGTTTCAAGCTAAACAAATCCTCTCAAAAGGATGAGAAGCTCAACATGAGCAAGCAATGTGTGCTTGCAGCCCAGAAGGCCAACAGCATCCTGGGCTGCATCCGAAGAAGTGTGGCCAGCAGGTAAAGGGAGGTGATTCTGTCCGTCTACTGGTCTCTCGTGAGACCCCACCTTGAATCCTGTGTCCAGCTCTGGAGCCCCCAGCATAAGAAGGACATGGACCTCTTGGAGCAGGTCCAGAGGAGGGCCACGAAGATAATCAGAAGGCTGGAGCACCCCTCCTCTGAAGACAGACTGAGAGAGTTGGGGTTGTTCAGCCTGGACAAGAGAAGGCTCCAGGCAGGCCTTACAGCAGCCTTCCAGTGTCTGGAAGGGGCCTACAAGAAAGATGGGAGGGACTTTTTACAAGGGCATGTAGTGACAGGACGAGGGGTGATGGCTTCAAACTGGGAGAGGGTAGATTTAGATTAGATCTCAGGAAGAAATTTTTCACTCTGAGGGTGGTGAGGCACTGGAACCGGCTGCCATGGGAAGTTGCGGATGCCCCATCCCTGGAAGTGTTCAGGGCCAGGCTGGATGAGTCTCTGAGCAACCTGGTCTAGTGGGAGGTGTCCCTGCCCATGGCAGGGGGGTTGGAACTAGATATTTAAGGTCCCTTCCAACGTAAACCACTCTATGATTCTACGAAAACTGTAAAGTGCCTGTGTTCGTCCACAGCCCGTGATTTCTTCATTTTTAAAAAGACCTTTGCAAAAGCATGCATTTCTCAGAATGACTTATTCTTTTGCTAAAACAATCCTTTAAACACCATTTCCTCACAAACGAACAGTGCCGTCTGTCCTAGGCTCTAGTTAAAGATTTGCTATCCCTCAGAACCAAGCATGTAATCTTTAGACAGCAAGATTAACAGAGTGGTTTAGACGCCTAAACTATGTGGCTTGCGGTACTTCAGCCGCCGAAGATACCCAGAACTTTTACTCTGCATTATATTCACCAGCTCTGTAAAGATGTGAGACACACCCCCCAACACTTTTTTGTCCCCTAAAGGAGTACAGCTGAAGACCACAGATAGGCTATCAAACAGTACCAGCACCTACTCTTCAGCAAGTCGTTCCAAGATGCCCAAGCATCTGCTTCGATTGTTAGCTTTGCTCACTGGAGGTTGTAACAAGACACCCCAAAGAAAAGAAAAAATAATCAAGCTTTGAATAGCACAATAAACATTTATGCCTTAACTGCTTGAGCAAACTTCTTAACAACTGTAGTAGATTCTACCAAACTGGAACAACTGAACCAAAAACTGGATGGATATTTCTGCCCCATATACAGACACTGGGCCAGCAGGTGCCAGCTAAGCTAACCCACAGCAGAATTTGCAGATGCAAGAGGGAGGAAGAACCTCCTCCACAGGCTGTCAAAGGAGCTGCCCAGGCTTTTGAAAGTTGGACTGAACTTCAAGGAAATAAAAGCGACGCCAGCTGCCTCCACCTTCATCTTGCCACGTGCAGTGTCAGTGCAGGTGGCACGGAAACTATGGGCTCAGGAGAACAGGCAGAGCTCTGTGCAAGCCTGCGGTAGCACTGCAAGGGACTGTTCCTAAGTTGACCCTGCAACAAAACTGCAGACTGTCTGCACAGATCACCTAGTCCTATGCTCTCAAAGTGGTAAGAACTGAGTGACAGATCCTTGAATTGCCTTCTACGAAGTTCTAGATTCAAATGGATTGGGGTTTTCTTTTATCCATAAATATTACAAATTGGTTTTCTCTCGCAAATTTTTCCTGGTTCAGAAATGAAGAAAGTTTAACACATCAAGACTAACATGTCACAGAAAAATTGCCATATATCTCTGCAAAGATGTAGATTATGTAGTCAGTGCAAGTTATTTCTGTTCTTTAATTAGTGTGACTTTAAAAAAAAAAAAAAAGTGGAGGCAAGAGAAAATTTCATGCCCATGTCCTAATGCCAGTACAAAATTTACCTCCCAAAGGTCTGTGAAAAACCTTGCCCTTGTTTGACAAGTTTTACTCTAAAAGCATAAATTATTAATGTCAAAGTGAGTATCTCAACTAAACAGGTCTGGAAAACTCAGTGTTTGTACACATGATGAAACTAGCAAATAATAGATAACCTCAACGTAGGAGGCCCAGACAGAATAATCAAAGGTCACGTTTGCAACACAAGAGCTGTGTTAGCACAGAGGAGCTGAGAAGGTTGCTTAATACTTCACCTGTGACAGCAGAAGGGAAAAACATTCTGTGTGTTTAAAACATACCAAAAGTTCACCCAGACAAGAACTTTGCACTCCTGAGTCAGATGCTGCAGGACACAGGGCTAAGACGTACCCCATGAAGAGAGGAAAAAAGCTCAAAGCTGCACTGGGGAGGTCACCTAGTTGCCAGCACACTCATCTGTATGTAAATTCAGCAAGGTAATCATGGCTGGAGTTCAAAAAGTAAATCATAAATGGTCAGCAATTTTAAGTGGCTATTTATGTTCCCACACAAGGACATCACAAGAGAAGTGTGTTTTTATCATAATTCAGACACAAATGACCTGCCGGAAATGTCTTAAGTATATTTCATTTCTCATATATTATGTCATCTGGAACGATTAAGGCAAAGAGAATCACTGTATACCTGTTTCCTTTCATCTTCATATCCATATTCTTTAGCTGAAAATCACCTTTTCCTACATTTCTAGCATGGAAGGCTTTTGCAGTGTCACTTCCATGAATTCAGAACATACCAGTGATGGAATTGCCTGGGATTTAAACCAGCAAAAACTTAACCAGCATCTTCTACCACAGAAAAGGCAACCTGCATATTTTTTTTTTTTTGCTTCTTCTTTTCCCCCTCTTAAGCGTGCTGCTAGACAGAACCCATGGGTTTTTTTAAATTATATTAGCGCCTTATACAGCATCTAAGCTATCCAGAAGGAAACAGGAACATAAAATGCATTAATAACAGTAGAAAAAAGTTTCCAAGGTTTTGAAGTATAGGTGCTATATAGACCATGATCTTTACTCACAGGTAGAGCCACAACTTTTGCTCCCTTAGCTGATGCTTCTCTCACCAGTCCACAGGCTCGTTGAAGGTTATCTGATTTAACAGCAGATACATGAAGCTGAATAAGAGCCAGGCGGAAGTCTAATGGCAGAAAAGAAAGAATTAGTCAGCAGGATTCCCCCAGGAAAAACTCTTCAAACTTTTAATTCACTAATAAGCATTTAACAAAATAAATTTGCTTATACATTAACATATACACAACCCCCGTCCAACGCATTTTGTGGTCTATCTATGACTCTGGAAAGAGTTTCTTTACACAGGGAGAACGTTCAAACCTAGGCTTGCTAACAGGAACCGTACATCGCCATTACTCTGCTCAGATCAAAGATCACCAAGTTCACACACTAGTAACACTCAGCCTAGGCAGTAACCAGCCCAAGATCTAGTACAAGACACCATGTGACCGAAACGGAGACCACTAGTCACCCACAGCTGCTTCTTCCTTCACAGTTTGCTACACACTTTGTGAGCCTGTATCTTGGTGAGCCCATTGCCCGATGACCACTGCGTGTCCTAAAATGGCACTAGCAAACTAAAGGATTGGATAACCCCAAAAGCCCCAGATATGGGAATAGTTTGCTTTTACCCCTCAGATCACACCTAGCATGAGAAACGGCTATAAAAACCAATAAAAGTAACATCTTTCCTGATCATTTCTCTGCAATTTGGTTTCCAGCCAAGAGACAGTTGCAAGTGTTATCAATGCTGTCTCTCTGTCTCATGGTCAAAAACCACTACAGCATAAAGAAAAAGCTGCAAGCAACACAGCCTCAGTGGTCAGGGAAACAGGAAGAACTGATTCAAGTGAAGAAGAGATTGGTTCAGGAACAGTCAGGCAGAATATCTTTCTTCCTGCTTTAGTTATCACTTCAGTAGCCAAGCAGCTGTTTTCTAGAGATTAAGCAAACGATTAACTGCTCACTTTGCCACTCTTCACATGCCAGACTCTTAATATTTTGTTTATTGACTAAACCAAGCTTCACTGAGATTTTGAAGAGATGTAATCATAGCTTCCAGACCCACCTAGACAGCCACGCCACGAATCTGACTAAAATTCCCCCACTTTTGTGGAATCTGTTTTAGCTCAGAGAAACTGGACACTTAAAAGATTTACATTCCAGCATAAATTCACTTTTGCAAATCTGCTAGGAAAAACTTTAACTAACTTTGTCCCATAATCTTTAAAATACCAGGAACCCATTAATCTTACTTTCCGTATGCCTCAGGTTTGGAGTGCGTTAAAAGGCAAGACTGAAGCTCAATCACAACAGTACTTGTGCCCACGGTTTTGTTTAAAAACACTGAGATGTAGAAATAAGAGAAATACAGAGAAACGTGCAACACTCAGGGGCCCAAGCTCTCTTCTTCCAGCCCTGATAAGCTGCCTCAAAAACTTCCTTAAAAGCAATTCTTAGGATAAGCCTGTAACAACTCAAACCGCACCCGGGTAAAAGCGTACCAGGGTTAAGTAATGGTTTGTGTTTGTATCACTGCCTCTTCGCAAAACGGCAGCTGAGCGCCTCGGCTTTGCCCAGCCCAAGCTTCTTGACGAGCTGAGGGCTGCAGCAGCACCGAGGGAGGCACGGCCAGCGGTTCCTGTGGCACGTCCAGAGCTCCCGGGGCAGCTCCCTCTCGCCCCTGCGCTATTGCATGCCCCTTCCAAGGCCCAGAAGCAGCCCCGACTCCCGAGGCCTTTCCAGCCCGGACTAAGACTGGGGACCCCCGGGGGACGCCGGTCGGGGCAGCTGCCAGCCCCCGGCCCGTGCCCAGCGCCAGGCAAGAGGCCCCATGGGGACAAGGAGCGCGGGGCGGTGACTCGGCCGAGAGCGCCGGAGGCAGCGGGGAAGCCGCGGCGCTACGCGTCGGAGGCGGCGGGGGCGGGGGGGAAGGCCGGAGCTCCGCTGGAGCGGCAGCTTCCACCCCGCGCCCGCCTTTTTCCCCGCGTCCCGGCCGGGAGGGAGGGAGGGCGCGCGAGGAGGAGAAGAGGTACGGGAGGCAGTAACCGTTGCCACTCACTGGCCATGGCTCCGCGCGCCGCCCGCATCCCCTCGCGGCGCCGGCTCCGCCCTGGCGGCGCCGGGAGGGCGGGCCGCCCCGGGGCGCGCGGGGGCCGCTGGGAAATGTAGTCCCGCCCAACTCGCGGCCGCTGCCGCCCGGCGGGAAGCGGGGGGGGGGGGGNAGGGCCGCTCAGCCGCCGCCGTCGAACCGCCCAGCTGGTACCTCGGCCCTGTCCCGCAGCGCTTCTCCGCGCAGTTTCGGCGGACACGGCGGGAGGGAGCCCCGGGCGCAGGGCAGGAAGGAGGAGGGAGTCACAGAATCGGTCAGGCTGGAAGAGACCTTTAAGATCACGGATCCAACCATAAACCTAACGCTGCCAAAACCACCCCTAACCCTGTCCCTCAGCACCATGTCCACCGTCTTTCAAATACCTCCAGGGATGGCGACTCCACCACTGCCCTGGGCAGCCTGTTCCAATGCTTGATGACCCTTTCCGTGAAGAAATTTTTCCTAATACCTATCCTAAACCTCCCCTGGCACAACTTGAGGCCATCTCCTCTGGTCCTGTCGCTTGTTACTTGGGAGAACGCACGACCCCAACCCCAAACCGCTGCTGAGCCTCTCCCCCTGCCAAAGCCTGGTGGATGGCAGGGAGCTGGGAGTCCTCCTCCAGCGCCAGTTCAGCACCTGGGAAAAACCACCCCCAAACCAAACACAGCTGTGCGCCTCAGTCTCTTGCTGTGCCACCATGCATTGTTCCCTGCCCCACGCCATCCCTCGCAGCCTTGTATTTGTTAAGGGCTCGTCCCCAGAGATCTCTTACCAGTTTACAAGGCAACTCCCTCACCTGGCACATCCCCACCTTCCTTTACAAGAAACAGCATCTCCCCAGGTACAAACCCATACGCTAACTGCCACCCTGTTCTTATTACTAGCTTTAAAACACCAAGTGCTCCCCTCTACTCCACACAGAACGTGGCTGTCTCAGGTACGTATTTCACTATCTTGGGCTTTTTAAAAAACACATTTGTAGAAGTGTAGATTCACATCCAGAGGAGGCCACAAAAACAATCAGAGGGCTGGAGCACCTTTCCTGTGAGGCCAGGCTGAGAGAGTTAGGGTTGTTCAGCCTGGAGAAGAAAAGGCTCCAAGGAGACCTTGTAGCAGCCTCTCAGTAGCTAAGGTGGGCCTACAGGAAAGATGGGGACAAACGTTTTAGCATGGCCTGTTGCAACAGGGCAAGGGGTAGTAGCTTTAAACTATAGAGAGAAGATTTAGACTATATAGAAGGAAGAAATTTTTACAATGAAGGTTTTGGGACACTGGCACAGGTTGCCCAGAGAGATGGCAGATGCTCCATCCCTGGAAACATTCAGGCTCAGGTTGGAGGGGGGCTCTGAGCAACCTCATCTAGTTGAAGATATCTCTGCTCGCTGCAGGGGAATGGGACTAGCTGACCTTTAAAGGTCCCTTCCAACCCAAACTATTCCATGATTCTATATTGTGTAGAGGCAATATTTCTCATGCAAGAGCACCTCCAGAAGTTGAAAGCACATGAAAGCAGAAGGGGCAAAGATAAAATACAATGGGTAACACAGGGTGATTAATCTCTTACACACGTTCACTTTCAGGAAATGTGCAGAGAGATGAAGGATGGAAAGTGCACAACCGCCACTGCCTGCAGCAGTTACAAACCTTCCTTCAACAGAAAAACTGTTCAATCTGCTCCTTGGAGCAGTGAAGGGAAAACCTCATCCCAAACTGACCAAGCCAAAGGATGTCAGAATTACCAACAGCGGACAACTGTAGATGAGGAGGGGATGCAGCAGCTCTGTGGCAGGCCTCCCTCCCATTTACATGTGCCCATAGTACATGTAGTAGAAACAGCATATATTAACTTTTTTTTTTTTAAACAGCACATCTTGTAGGGTTGCAGGTGCAAGTAACAGCTGTCTCCCAAGTTCACGCAAGGTTTGTAGCAGAATACAAAATAATAAAGAAAATAAGCAGTGAAGCAGTATCATCCCTTCAAGGTGAAAAGCACAAGCTAAAAATCCACTGTTTCCTGTGGTTCAGAGTTTGTCAATATTTTCATAATATAAAAACATGATGCTGAGAAGTCTGGAATTTATGGAGAGTCCCTTTCTGTAATTTGACCATTTGATAATTCATTTTGACCTTTCTATGAATGCTTACTGTGGCTCATCCAAAAGTATTTAATGAAATTAGTCTAAGTCTAAATTCCAAAATACTTACATTAAGATGCCACTGACAGTAGCTCCCTATGATCCATAATCAACTTCTGCTCCAAAGATCAAATTCATTTTCATTTATAAAATACCTTTAGGAAAAACCGTTAATCGATTCAGAGATTCACACAGCATGCAACTAAATGCTTTCTGACAGAACAAATTATGTTCAAATTGTACTGGTTTATTTACAACTGTAGTTTATAAACAGTAACACAAACATCTTTACATGAAAAAATCTCATTGCTGAAGTAGGCACAGAGTCAGAGACTCTTTAGGATATTTTCAGAAGGGAGTAGGAAGAGGAAAATGTAATACAACAGCTGCTGGGCAAAACTAAATACATGAGCGTTGGCCCAGGTGCAATTTCATGCAAATATCTTCAACAGTTCAAGTTCTATTGGTGTTTACTCAGATACTAAGAAGAAAAAAAAAAGGAATTAGTTCCAGAAATAAGGTGCCCTAGCTTGATTTCTAGTAAAATAACTTAGAATAACCGTTTTTTTATAAAGGTCAGTTTAATTTATTTTACCTCCTGATGATGTACAAAGTCACATGTTTTTGATTCAAATACTCAGAAGACCTAACGCAGCTACGCTAATCCCCATTATCTTTATTTCACAGTTTTTGGTAATTTCCACATCAGTCCACAAAGATGCTATGCCTCAGCCATAAGGACATTCCTGTACCGAGCTTTTGAACAAGACAATGGTTCTTGGAAAAAATGTAAAGCTGCTGATAAACTATCACCTAGTTGCCATCTCTCACACATTAACTTATTTGAAGATGTTAGTTAAAAGAATATAAACAAATCCTTAGATCAATGAAGGCAACAGGTAATGAATACATTTATTGCAGGTATAAAGTACGTGAATCTCTTTCACTTCATTTGTGTGCATTAATTTTGTTGCTGAACACATCTTCCATCAGCACATACTTCTGTGCTGGAGTGAAGATTTTTAAAGGTCTAATTATTACCTTAGACATTTTGTTTCTGAGAAACAAGGTAACTGGTTTTCAACTGTCATTCTGTCATGAAGCGTTAGCTTCAATTTCAGTGCACACACTCATCTTTACAAGACAAACAGCTTCAACCCATGAAATGTAAAATTGTGGATAATTAAAAAAAAAATCACAACCCTGTAGTAAAAGATTACTGTGCACAGTTTGTTTGGTATTTAAAAATACCCTTACCACCACTTCCAATTAGTTAACCTAGTAGTGGATAAGACTTTCCAAAAAGTTAATTTTACAAATTGCTTGCTTTTTTTTTCCATTTATCTGCAGCCCAAGCTGGACTTAAAACAGTTTTGATGAGAAGAAAAAAGTATTTTTAAGATTTTTATCTGCTCTGCAGATAAACCTAAGTTTTTAATCAGTCCTTGAAACTACTCAGTACACAAATATATAGACTGTAGGCAATGGAGACATTTTACTTTTGAGGGACAGTAATTTAAAAATGATTCTGTTTTCAACTGTTTCTCTGTATCTGGCAGTGCTTTGTTCCTTTAACACACTTAATGCAAACCCAGATCATTCACATCAAGGCTGCATTAAAAATGAAACAAACTGACCTTTATAATAAACATTAAAAAAAAAATCCTGTTCAGAAATTGATAATAATTTACCCTATCTTAAGCCTGCTACTCAGACACTCCCATCAGCAAACAGAAAAATTCTCTTAAGTTAGTATTTAGTTGGGAAACAGTCAGCTTGTGTCCACAGACAGTATCTTGGTTGCTTCTTCTTTATAAACTGTTCTCTACAAAGTCTTTAGTTATTAACTCTCCAAGGCATCCAATACTTTCATGATCTGTTGTTTTATGGCTTTGGTAGCATCACCTGCATTTGGAATCAAATACCTTAAAAAAAAAAAAAGGATTAGAAAGAGCCATCATTAATTCACTATAAAAATTCTGAGTATCAATTCCATAATTCTTGTTTTGATTTTTACTCTGTCACAAACTAGAAGGAAGGAGAAGGGGAACATATCAAAATGAAAAACTACTGAGAAAATAACATTTGTTTCCAGTTTATACTATGAAATTCACAAATTTCCATTTGTGAACTTAGAACCGTTGAGGAGTACTTCACAGGCCATCCTTGAAAGGAAAGGTTCTTCACTAATTGACAATGGTATAGTATAAATCAGGCAGTTCAAGATCTCTACAGATAGCACTGTCCAACTGAAGCATGGTAGTCCTCACTTGTTCGGGGTTTTTTGTTGGTTTGCTGTTGTGTAATTTTTTTTAATTTTTTTTTAAATTCTTTTAGATAGCTCTAGATCATTTATTTGCAATCCTTTCTTTTCTGGATTTGCTCCAGACAAGAAGCTGGTGATAAGGGAATTCAACAAGCAGCAAAGTTCTCTGCAACATTTCAATTTATCTTTGTCCGATCTACTACCAAACTAATTTCATTTAAAGCAGCCAACAGGCATAGAACAACTTCTCTAGTTAGCTAGGAAACTCATCTCCCACTTTTTGTGGAAACAGAACACCCACTGAACACAGTTCTCCCCAGGGAGGAAGACAAGAAAATGTCCAACTGATGTCAGCAACTTTGTTAAAACAGTGCCAAAACCAACAGGTTACACCAGTGGAAAAAAGCCCAATATACCCACCCCTCTGACTTCCCCCCAGCCTTAAGTATGCAAATGCTGAGCATGGCAATACCTAACTTTCAGGAACAAGGTTTCAGGGGTTCAGAGTTTTGAGGTTAGGCTTCTGGGCTCTTTGTATAATGCATAGGAACAGTTAGAAGTCTCAAAAAAGATACCCCAGAAGAAAGATTGCTCTCTTAAATCCCACTCCATAAATCCATACTTTAGGCTGCAGATAGCTGTCCATTTTCATTTAAGATGCATTACAGATAGAAAACATTTGCACACATCCCATCCTTAACCATCGTTGCAGACCATGGAGTTCCTCTCTGCTGGGTCTTGTAAACTCTCCTTATACTGCTGGCAGATCTTTTTTCTATTTTCTTTTTCTATCTTTCTTTTTC
Organism: Chionis minor; assembly: GCA_013398295.1. Classification (NCBI taxonomy): domain Eukaryota; kingdom Metazoa; phylum Chordata; class Aves; order Charadriiformes; family Chionidae; genus Chionis; species Chionis minor. Next base: position 235,596 of record VZSF01006476.1, read on the forward strand.
TAAACTTTTCAGTTTACATCTGAATTATCTATACCTAAATAAAAAAATACTACTTTTGAACTCAATCCTGGGAATTACAGCATGCCTCTGATTTCCAGTTGACAGCATTCTGTGTATCATTACTACTTACATGTCTGCTACTGAGATGGCTTACCTTTCAACTGCCAAAATTTCTATGCCTGAAGTATTGCTATTTCCATATTTAAAGGTGATCAGTTCCGGGTGTTTCTTCTTGGATGTGATTTTGACTACAGAGTTGAGTGCCTGTCGAGACTGTATGTAAGCCAGTCCTTTTCGTGTCGGAATCTCTCTCAAACAGTACATATGAGTTGCTGTTACTAGGAGATGACTTGAAGGAAAAGAGAAATACAAATTAAATTTGTTAATGAACTAAATACCAGCTCTTTAGGAAGCTAAATTCTACAAATAAGCTACATGGAGAGAGCTAGATAAAACGGTTCACAAATATAAGAAACAGTTTTAATACTTTTAAAGTTTGTAACTTACAAAGGTCTACAAAATACTTCAGCTTTTACTTCAATACTATACATAGCCATTTCTAAAAACAAGCATGGCATCCTCAACAGTGTACAAAACCTGACCGAGCAGTTAACATCACCTCAACACACCAGCCACGGGTGCTATCAACAAAGATCACAAGCACCGCTAACGCGTCAGGCCACACAGAAAGTATGGAAAATGATCCCAGCCTCCCTTTCATCCCTCAAGCGCACCTCCAGCCCAGCCCTTCACTCTACATGTGCAGCGTCAGAGCTAAGTTAAACGGACGTGCTGGCACTCCATGACTGCCAACGAATCTACAAGCACCAATGTGGAGATGCTGACCTGCCAGCTCAGTTCAAGACCTGCTTTTGCTTTCTTCATGGAAGGAACGTGCTTTCAACTAGTGGCAACAGACTAGTTATGTTCCACCTCACTTTGAGAAATCATACTATGACAGATTACTAATCATACATCAAATAAATCTAAGAGGAAAATAAAATTAATAATGAAAGACAAGAACAGACCATGATGCAGAAGGAAGTCCATCAAAATTTTCGTTATCCAGATTCAACAGGATTTGTACTCTTTCGGGAAGCCAAAATACAGCACGTATCATGTTCTGCTCTTGCAGGATTAACGAGGTCATTAAATCTTAGGGGCAAGATGGGCGCATAGTACAAGGCACAGAGACGAGTAGACAAAACAGAGCCACAGGTACTTGAGTCTACCTGGTCTTGAAAAATAAGTCTATGTACACTGAGAATAGTCGTCTTTGCAAAGCAAAGCTGCATACAGGGTTTTTTGTACATAATTACCATTCTATAACACTGCAAATATAAGAATGCAAATATAGTGGTAACATTTTGTTCTATGCTGCTTTGCGCTTTCATTTCCCAGTTTAATATCAAGAATAACTTAAATGCCCAGTATTTTTTTTACATGTGTATCAAGACAGACATTTTCATTAAGCTTAGAACTAATTCCAGTACCTGGGAAACATATGTCCATTTTCTTTTACTTCATTACAGGGGAAGTTATACTTCACATCAGGTTTATTTATCCATGTTTGGATGTTGACGACCTCTTTTCGATCATCATCTGACATTGAGGAGCTATCAATTTCATCTATTTTGAAGGGAGAAAGTGAAAAGTTTAAAAAAATAAAAACTTTTCACACATCAGACAACTTTTCAATGCACTTAAACCCAGACAGCTACACTAGTTCAAACCAAGGTCCACCTAGCCATAAACAATTGTTCAGAGGGAAGAAAGAATAAGGCATGCATATCTGCTATTTCTCTTTTAATTCTCTCAGCAGGCAACTTTTTTCAGCTCAGGGAATTTATTAGGCTGGTCTGATTTTTCCATTCAGTGAAGTTTTATACATGTCTTTTACATGGACTTGTCCAGACTTTTCTTGAAGCCCTGTAAACTTTTGGCATCTACAACATCCATATCTTTTGGCAAGGAGTAGCAAAGCCACGTTAACTATATTCCAGCAAAGCCTCCTCTCGTGGCTTCTAGTTTCTTGTACAACAAACAAACATCTGTTGATCCCTTTCCATGCTAGACATTATTCTTGCAGACCACTCTTCCTCGCTTAAATTGCCTGCTTCACCTAACAAAAGTTCTAATATTCCCTTATGCCTGTTGTGAAAGCCATTTCGCATCTTTCCTCGCCCTTCTTATCCCACTTTAAACCTTCTCGTGTTCAAACACACTGTTTCTGAGGTAGAGGACCAAGACATACGATATTCAATGTGGAGGTGAACCAGAGCTTTGTACAGTGACATAATGACCTCTGTTTTACTCTCTATTCCTTTCCTTGTAATTCCTAGCATTTGATTTGCTTTTCTGACTGCTAATGAGTACTTACTTATCATAAACCCACCACTCCTGGACACAGCCAAACCAGTCTACCATTTTGTATCTGAAACTAGAACTGGTTTTTTTCATGTTTTTCTTGCCTCACACTAAATCATAATGAATTTCAGGTGCCATTTTATTGTCCAGTCACTCAGACTAGCAAAAGACTCCTTCGATTCTCCAGTCTGTCCTGAGTACCTTGAACAACCTTGGATCACTGGCAAAAATTGTTGTTGTCCAGTTCACCTCCTTTTCTAAGGACATTTAAGAACATACTCAAACTCAAAGTTTCCAGCACAGACCTCTGCGAAACACCTAAAACTCCTGCAAGTGTTATCACTAGTTGCAAAATACTGTTTTTATGTCTAAATATGGTGATTATGTTTACATAGTAATTTGGTGCTACATTAGATGAATTTAAATAATCTAGTCATCTAAAACAATGAACTATATTAAATCCATAAAAATTACTCCCAGAAATAACTTCAAAGGACATCTCTTTAAAGCATCTTTTTCAAAGCCAGCTTTCTACACTTTGTTAAATTATTTATTTCAAAGCAATGCAGAATTATAGCCACACTTTTGAAGAGGTTTTAAGTGAAAAAGTGCATTATGAAATTGAAAGGAATGGGACAAAAGAAATCCTCATTTCACAGAATCATGGAATGGTTGGTGATGGAAGGGACCTCTGGAGGTCATCTGGTCCAACTCTCCTACTCAAGCAGGGCCAACTAGAGCAACTTGCAATTATTATAGCTGATTGCAATTATTTACTACAAAAAAACACACTAAAACTTCACAAAAACAATTATACTGAAACAGGTTCACTTTTTACATTCTTCTGTACCAAAACAACATACATTTCACTTCACGTGTTGGCTTTGCTTAGTCAAATCATTCCAGCGATTCTGCTTATTTACAAAGTCTAGTAGTGCTTTTAAAAGCAAATGTAAATAGATACTAGCAAATAACCATCAATGAAAATATGTTTTAGACAATTCATCTTTGAGGACCTGTTTTTCTGAAACCACATAGACTTTGCCAAGCACTATTATGGATGCTCAAAGAACTGTGCAAACTTAATCACACAGCATTTAGAGAAGTATCTTGTTAGCATCAACGCTTCTGCCTGATAGTTTCATTTTGCTCCTTCCCATTTCTTACAGTTGATTGTTGTTTGTCTGTTATTTGTCATTAATCTTATGTGAACAATTCCAGATCCTATGAATCTTCTTAATTAAGCTTCCTAAATTATTTCTTTTGCAGGTCAAAGATTCTTAGTCTAGTTATTTGTTTCTCATATGGAAGCCAAATATGTCTTTTGGTCACAGAACCATTACTTGTGAAATAGTGATGGCTGGGAATGAGCTAACATTACCAGAACAAACCAGGACAGCAGCAGGTCTGCACCATTCTAACATTAGCACTCGTCTCAAAAAAACCCAAAACAAAACACACCTTTATGAACAGTGTGGTGTTCCAGTTTTGTCTGCAATTTTTCAACTAGATAAAAAATTAAATAAAAATTGCATGCTTTTTCTACAACATTCTGCATGCATACCAATTATTAATAAATCCAATACTAAAAAGCAAAGTCCAAAACACTGGAGAGGCATGCACACATTAGCCATCTTAAGTCTAGCTCCAGAAATTCAGATCATTATATCAATTGCCAATACTAGAGCTTCAACCTAAGATCTATTAGCCAAAGTAGCTCCTTTACATTTTGCTTACTGTCATGAGTAATAGAGGTACAATTGCAGGTTTACACGTGCAAGACCATTGTAGAAAACCACATCTTTACTGCAGAAATAACAAGTGAACATGAACGATTCACCAAACCCATCTACTTCTATGTCTTCCTGTTGGCTGCTCGGTGCCTACCACAAAACCTTTTTTATTTAATCTGCTACTACGCATTTGAAGAGTGTGTTTCTTTCTTGGTTGGTCCTAGGCACCACTATAACAAACACAATCAATGACTCAATTAGAAAAACGTCACTTTGTAAGATACACACTTATGACTTAGCCAAACTTCATTTTTTGTCTAAATAAATTACTCTAGGTAAGAGGAAAATCTACTCTACCAGTGTCGTATTCTTCTTCATCTGCGATGCTGAATACTGGTTTCACACCACGGTAGGGTTTTCCTACTCTGTCACTGCTGCTGACGTGTCTGTTGGCAAGGAAAAGGGCACGAGAGGACATGGGATAGGAGAAGAAAAGTAACTTTCAAACTGATGGTATGACTCCTACAATAATACATTAGCAAAACGTAAACACAACTGTGCAACTGAGAAGGACAAGAGAAGTTCATGAAGCTGCTTGCAAGGAAGCTGTGACGGACCCATCAAGCTATTTGGTTAGTGAAAGCATGTATTTCAGTTACTTGGCAAGGCTGACTGTTATAACAAATAAAGTGAAAAGAAATGCTACTATGTTTTTTAAAAAAAAAACCCAACTTCTGGTCACCTTCTCTAATGACAAGTTACATTAGAGACCTGAAAACTGACAACATTCTATGAAGTTTCTACCATGAAACAGATGTATTTCTGGACAGTTGCGGCAGCTTTACAAGGATGCCAAATTGGTATGGAAGAAAAAAATGAAGACTATTAACTAACATGACTGGAAGCTCATTCTTCTGGTTAATTCCTCAAAAGGTAACAAAATACCTTTAGCACTTCAAAGTAGAGTTATAAGCCATCCACTGTAGTGTGAACTGTGAGTTCCTGTCTCCAGTATGAGCCAAATCCTGAAATCTTTGGTCAAGCGATTCCTGCTGCTAAAATCCCAGTATCACTGGCATTTCTGCAGATACTGACTTAAAAATTCACATTTAAATCTATTCCTACAAATCATATCAAATGATACAAACACAACTGAGTCTTAATGTTTGACAGTAACAGTTGCAAATCCTGAGATATTTTAAAACTCCAGCTCAGAGTGCTGTGATTAGATGGTGATTTCTGGCCCTCAACTGCTGAGAATACCTCAAAAATATGAGAAAACCTAAAGGCTCAGAAAACCACAAAATAGAGAATTGCTGAAAAAAAAAATACTTCCTGATTTTAGCCCTTAGAACAGGCAATATGTAGTAGTTTAAAAACAACAAACCAAACTCAAACTACACCTGTTCCTTCCCCCCCATTGCAATTTCTATAACCTCCCTCCCCATAATGTGTGTTCCTGTTTCTTATAAACTATAATCCCTGGTTCCTATTTTAAGCATATTCACAAACTCCAGTTTATATACTACTGTAGAACCAAGCTGGAGAGGCAACCTCTTTAGTAACATTTAAATGAATGCTTATGTATACCTGAAAGCATATTTGAAAGTTAAAAAAAAAAAACACCTACATTTTCTACGGCTAAAATTTACTGATGTAGACAAAACATGGAAGTGTTTAATAGGAAAAAAAAGACAAACCAAACCCAAAAATGCATTCTACAATGAAACAAAAAAGAAACATACAAAAACATGCTCATTAGTGTTTAAGACAATAAGCATCAATGACACTGACAATTCAAGAGGGCAGTGCTTCTATATGGAGGCTTTTGTAAATATGCTTTAGTAATACATAACCAATTGAGTAAGAAGAAGCACAACTGAATAGTGTCAAATTGAATTACACAGAGAGGATTTAAGAGAAGATCTCATGGGTGTTTATAGATAAAAGTTAGTCAAGAGAAAGAAAAAAGCTACTTTATAAAAACCTGGTAACATCTTAAACTAGAAATGAATTGCTTTTGACCTGTTTGGATGGAGGGCCATCATTACATTGTTACAAAGTGAATGTAATTCCCTTTAGTGGCAAACCTGCGAAGTGAAATATATTGGCGATAAACACAAAGTGGATCTAAGTGAATGGATGGGAAAAGAACGCCAGCCCAGGTTTTTAAAAACTGCAAGTTTAAGATAATAGTCTAACGATCGACAGTACGAGCAAATTTATTATTGCACCTTCTCAATGAAAGAAGATGAGCAATGTGAGTGAAAGGAGCAAATAAATAAATAAAAGTAGTATAAACTCAATATATCAAAACTTCATGGTTACAAATACAGATTCAAGTGCCTTTCTGTTATTGAACACAGTCACCAAGTGTTTTAAGCTGAAGTTTTAACACTTTCTTACCATATTCTAAAAACTGATCAACAAAATGTGGGGAGAAATCCTCATGATCTTTAGGATTTCTATGTTAACAAAATATATTATGTACTATTGGGATAGTCCCACCTTTTTTTTTTTTTCCATAAAAATACCCGTAACATTACTATTGGTTTTGCCCACACAACACCATTCTGTAATGCTTATGGGTAAATCCTATCTCAAATTATATGCAAACTACTTGAAAGAATTGGTCCAAAATCCTTAAAAACCCAAACAGCATTTTAGATCTTCATTAATTCTTCCAGCACCAATCTTCATGCTTTTCAGTCTAGGACAGTCAAAAGCTTTAACATAGATTTCCTGAAGTATAACCAAAGTTCCGAAGTGATTACACGAGCTGTCCTTCATTTATCATAAGTAATTCTACATAACCTCAATCCACAATTTTTACTTTTGAAATAATTATAAGGCAATAAATCTGAGACAAATGTGAAGGGACTCCACATTTGTGTGAAACACTGCAGTCACGTGAAAAATATGAGGGAAAGATGAAAGGCATATTTACTTATTAACTTGGCATTTTTCTTCTCCCAGTAATGAGCACCTCTGTTCTATCAGCATGTTCTATCACCATGTGATGAGAACCATAAAAATTCCAGATCTCCAGACAGAATTTCTGTATGGGTTTCATGTTATATCTAAGCTCTGATGATGTTTTTTGAACAAGTCCTTTCCATAGTTGTAGTCTCTCTTGCTAAAATCCTAAGCCATAATTTGTCCAGTAATTGCTTCTGGTATCTTTCACAAGTACAGGCCACTAATAAAATGTTTATAGGAAGTGACAAGTGTAAAAAAAATTCCATAAAAAGCAATAGCAAGGAAGACAACAGAAATAACAAAGCAGAAACTAAGAGAAGAAAGCAGTGCCAATACATTCTTTTTCTTCTTCTAGTCCCCTGACCAGTACTTGTAAAAACGAATAGCTTCAATATATTCAAACCCCTAAATTAATATAAAAATATGTGAACAGTCTTGTCAGTGTAACCAATGCTTACAAATATTGTGATGCCATGCTAAATACGACAAAGGTGGTTTTAGTCAGACTGCTTAATTATCAAGCTTACCGCTCCAGGCTTGCTCTCTCTGGCCAGGGAATATTGAAAGGTATTCTACAGTACATTGGGGCAGAGGACAAACAAAAGAATTAAAAAAAAAAATTTAAAGGAAAAATCTAGATAAGTAATTGAAATGCTCTATATTGGCAATGTATTTTCTTCAAGGAGGATGCTTATAAATGAAAGTAATGCTTCATGACAGCTAACCACAAGGTAGAGAACTATTTGTGAAAATATTTTCACAAGATGCATTGTTTCATGCTATGTATGGCTTACGTATAAGCCTTACTTGAATTCTTCACACAGTAAAAGCTACTATCAAGTACTATTTAAGAATTCTTTTCCCCTCTAATTGTGAAATAATAATAGTAATAATAAAAAAAAACAATTTTCCAGCACAAAAAGAAGCAACAATCTGTACCTTCTGATTATGTATAAGACTACTAAAACCTACTGTTTGGCACAGATTTTAAATTCTACTATCAAACAGTAGCTCTGTAAGATTCTTGAATACCAATGTCTTAGCAATGCAAAACTCCAATGGCTGCGTTTTAAAGAACTCTAAACCAGGCTACTCAATTAAAGCTTTGGCAGATGAAAGCTGTTGTTCTTTAGGCAAGTATGTGGAATGACGACTTCCAACTTTGAAAGTGTCTTAACATGTTTGCACGTTCTCATTCCCAGCTCTACTTGAAGATACATAAAATGAACAAGAGTGGATTCTGGGTTTGAAAAGCAGCTTTACATCAGGACTTGAAAAATTAAGATCTCCAATTTGACAAGGTGGGGCAACAAAAAAACCAAAACAGAACAAACGCAACCAAACAAAAAAACTTGTCCGGAATCCTTCTGTCGTTCACCCATTCCGTTACAGTCAGGATGGGGAGGAACTGAAATAAAAGTGAAATCATTCCTGACTTTTAGACTGAATACAGAACCAACACATTATAAGAACTCAAACTAACCATGCAGTGACAAATTCTAGATAAATATTCAAGAGAAAAGTCTGTTCACACTGGCCTTGCAAAACTAAGGCAGCATAGTAGGCTTACTGTGTCATGATAAAATTGTGTGGAAGGTAGGGGTAGGAAATCTAAAAGCTGAAACTGGAAGGCAACTTTTTTTTTTCCTAGTTAGCACAGTCTTCATATTTACATATGAAAGAATCTGAAATGGGAAGTCATTCCTCACTGCTAATTCCCAGTGAGATATAAAAGACGCACCTGTCCACTGGAGTAGATGTATTTTCAATAAAACTAATAACTTTTTCTTTCACATTCACAGATTTAGTCTTCAAAGCAACCGTCATTTTGTTCACCAGGGACTTTACTCCTTTTCCATCACTTGAACCATTAGGAGAATCACCCTGTAAAAGTAACTCCTCTCAGGATTAATTATATAAAAATAATGTTATTTCACCTCTAGTTTGTTAAGAAAGGAAAGAAACTACAAAATAGCAATCTACTTTTTGGTACTCAGAAGAACATAAATTACAACTTTAAGTATTCTTTTAGAGTTCTACTAAATGATACGTGTCTGAGGTAAAGATGATCCAATAAAGCAAGCTTAAGAAACCTTATCACAGAGCACTCTGCTACGCACATCTAGAGATGAAGGAATTCTATTAATGATAAATGGTATCCAAATTAAAAGCCAAATTCTAGGTACAACATATCAGCTGTAGAACAGAGACAATTTTGAGCTTGCCCACAAAACTCTATGCCAGCTTTATAGTAATTTATTCCCAGAGTGAAAAAGAGCCAGGAAAAGAATTGTCCATTACATATATTCTGCTGGAGAATGACTACAGCAAGTTCTTCTCTATAAGCTCCTGCTCTCAAGAGGACAAAAATGTTTAGGTTGCCTCCAACTAGACAGTGAACACAGTCTGGAATTAAACAGACAACTGAAAACAATCATGACTTGCAGTAATGCATTTTACAGAACAGAATGAGGAATATGAAGAAAAAAATACAGTACACCTGGGGCTGCCATGCCACTACCACCTGACCTTAAAATTCACTTACATCAACAGAAGAGTTTATGCTACTTCTTGAGCCTGAGGTACTAGCAATCCAGTGGCCATATCCATTTTCTGGTCCTTCCACGTTGATATCTGCTAAGTGCTGCTGGAGGGCTGTTGAGAGGCCATTAAAAAACGTTCAGAACTACACTGGAATTAGTCTGTTGGTGAAAATACTGTATATCCAAGACTAATCAGTAACAATTTTTGCTCCACGTGATTTTAAAAAAGCAGATGAATTTAGATACTGCCACAATCATCCCTGGCTTTTCTTTCAGTAGTACAAAGGCATTAGGATAATCTTTATTTTAATAAAGAAAACATTAAAACAGCAGCAATTAAAAATAAATCACTGCTTTGCTCCTGAAGATAGCTATTATGACACTGCGCACATAGACTAGTGATGCCTCTATACCCATATTGTAGCACAGATCTCTCCACTGTTGTAGGGCCTGATTGATTTCAGCAACACAAACTGCCAAATTATGAACTGATGATTTAAGAAAACTCAACAATTACTAGTAATTATGAAGTAGCATCTTCATACGGATCTGCAATCCACAGAGGCTAAACATCAAGAATAAGTTAGAAGGACGAGTGAATTTCCCCACTTCCTATATTAATTTTTCACCATTCAGAAATGTGGGTAAGCCATTACAGCTAACCACAAATGTGTAAGCGCACGGTGTTTACTCACATAAAACAAAAACCTATATTGACAAATGAGACCCTATTTGCTATTCATTTTGCTGATTTCTAGCCAAAGCCTAATAAAAATATCAACAGCATTAAGGTGCCAAGTTTTCTCAAGCCAAAGCTCATTATTAATAAGCTTACCCATAAACCCTCCTTTGGCAATGCTTACATACTCCTTATTTTTCTGCAAAAGAAAAGACATTTTTGGTTGAAGCAAAAATCTGTGTAATGAGTTTTGCAAACACAGTAATAAAACATAGGTTAATTTCATAAAAACTGTAAATGAGTAATGTAAAAAACAGTTAAGATTTCAAGGGGAAAATATTTTGCCATTTAGTATCAATGATGTGCGGATACGATTTATTTCAGCTATTAAAATCAACAGCAATTTAGTTGTACCTGCAGGAAGTGTGCTAGCACCATGTTCATATACATATCTTCTTCTTCCCTGCCACTTCCCATGAAGCAGAGGTGTTCCCCACCAGCTATGGAGCCGGACTCAATGGACTGTTTTTGTGCTTCTAATAGGGATTTTACAGACTGTGCAAATTCTGATGGGTTTTGAAGCATCTGCAGAACAAACAAAAAGTGCTGTTTGACATCAGCATACTGTAACACAACTTGGGAAAAGATACAAACTTCAAAAATGGTGGTAATTTTTTGAGCACAAACAAGGAAACACCGACACTGTACAAGACACACACAGACAAAAGACAGCCTGACCCAGACCTCATGTTACGTAAAGAACACAGAGAATAGTACTTTTCTTCCTCGCTCCACCTTGCTGTCCCCAGGAAAGAAACGCAGCTGAAATTTGTTAATTTATTTTTGCAGACACCAAATAATAGTGGAAAAAGTTTTTGCAACTTTCATGTTGCAGTAAGTTGGCAATATGGCAGAGGGACTGATTTCCATATTTACATATGCTTGAGCACAACATGTTCAAACTCTGCAGTTTTGAAATCCTTTAAAACACCTAAAATTTTGATGTGCCAGTAAGGTCCTCCTCTTGTTGTCTGCCTGCTAAGCTTTTTCTCATTTACTGAGCAGCTGATTTGGAAAAAAAATTACAGTCAGGAGTACACAGAGATACCTGGGTTTTTCAGTACTCTCAAAAAGTTAAGGTTGTGGTCTCCCCGAGGCCTATTATACATGCAAAACTAATGAGCTGCTATATGAAAAAGATGTAGAAACAAAGACTTTCTAAATACAGCTGAAATTTTAACCGGCCCTTGTGGGGAAGGTACTAATTTAAATTAATAAGGAAATACTGGCCTGTGGCTGGATGGGACAGGAGGGGGGAGCGAAGAAGTCTCATTAGCCAGCCTTTAAACTGGACTAAAAACAAAGTAACAAGTACACAACGTAGCTATCCGTAAATCAACCTGAATTTTAACTGCGGTTTTCCTAGAGCCAAATGCTTCCGCTTTATTACATAGGTGCTAAATCTCACTACTTCCTCTAAGACTATACTCATCTATAAATGAAATGTATTCCAAGGCACTTCCCCATTGCCTCCCATTAAAGTAAACTGTGCTTACTTTGCACATACAAGCGTATAAAACACACTGAAGTTCATCAACGGCTTTTTGTCTCAAAGATTATTCCTTACAATGTTTTCCTGGCATTAAACTTCTAAAAACACAGATGAACCTGGTGACATTCATCCAGCACAGCTCATGAAGGATCCTAACCATATGAACTGACACACACTGCAGAAGTTAATTCCAACATCTAATTTAAATACATACGAACTAACTGCATCCAATTTAAGAATTGTCTTCATGGACTTCTTTTTCATATATTACTAGGTTTTTAACCTATTTAATAACTTAAAAGGCTTGTTTCTACTTTATTGAAGATGATATTCAATTAAGGCTAGCAGAAGGACACACACATACCATGGGGAAAGTTTTTTCCTAAATAATTTTTGAACTAGGCTAAAATACAGAACACTATATCATAGAATTGTTTAGGTTGGAAAAGACCTTTAAGATCATAGAGTCCAACTGGTAACCTAGCACTGCCAAGTCCATCACTAAACCATGTCTTTTAGTGCCACATCTACAAGTCTTAAATACCTCCAAGGACGCTGACTCAATCACTTCCCTGGGCAGCCTGTTCCAATGCTTGACAACCCTTTCGGTTTTTCCTAATATCCAAGCTAAACATCCCTTGGCACAACTTGAGGCCACTCCCTCTTGTCCTATCGCTGGCTACCTGGGAGAAGAGACTGACCCCCACCTCACTACACCTCCTTCCATGTACTTGTAGAGAGCGAGAAGGTCTCCTCTCAGGATCCTTTTCTCTCCTATATAAGTCTACTTGTGCAAATAATGCTGAATAATACATCATTGTTATTACAGAGGTAAAGATAATAGATGCAGGAGTAAGCTTCTTAACTAAGAAAGATAAAAAAGTCTTTTTTGGGGGTATATACGTAAAAATCATTCCATGCAGCATCCACAGACTGCTTGAAGTGAGATGGCAGAGGGTTAATCTAGAAGTGAAGAATACACTGTAAGCCAGCTGAACCATAAGTGATTTGGGCAAAAGAGGACAGAGAAAAAACATGACTGAATGTTCCTTTAGGAATTCATAATCAAATTGAAACCACAGCAAAATCTTTAATGAAGTAATTGGTCTGTAGCACATCTCAGTCCCCAAATTAATGCACTTTCTCTCTCATATTGTACTGCAAAAACTTTAAAGGAGCAACCAAATCCCTTTCAAGACATATGATCCTTACAAGCAGGCTGTAGTAAAACTGGTGTGTGTTGGGGGGCGAGCAAGAGGAGCTACTTTTTCAAATTAATGACACCTTTCATTAGAAATGATGATGCTAAAAAGGGATTTCTCCTCCAAGCAATGTCTAGTCTTTAGCCTGTCTGGATTTCCAGTTATAAGCAAAGAACAGGAAGTCTGGAATCCCAAATTCTGATGTCATTAAGGACTAAACTTCTCAGTAAAATGACAGTTCTACCAATCTCCTTTAGAGTTGAAACCTCATCACATAGCTAGACGCTGCAGTCCACAGACTAGAGTCTAAACGAAGGATGATTTATTTTTCAAGACAGACATTCCTCTCTCCTTCTATTTCACTTAGGATTCAAAAATCGATAAAGAAACAAAAAGCATACAAACCAAATCTGAGTCTAAATGAAACGCTGTCGATAAATGCCCAGCATTGTATTGCTCTGCAGGACGACAGTCCACTACAAAGAACCTTACTCCTTCCTGAAAGAGAAAAGATTTGGCCTGTTAGCAAATTTTTAAATTTTGTAATTATTGAAAGTACATAATTGAATTATATTTTAATGCTAATTCCAATACTACAGGAACCCTTGAAAGGGGCTATCAGCTATTGGAAAAAATCTTATTTCATTTGATTAATCAGAAATTCTACAGTTACCAGCCCATCAACAGTATTCTAATAGTGATTTTCCATTAATACATCAGTTTGCACATCAGAAAGGATCACCCGAGGGCACACTGTAATTATTTCACCTCTACTGAGAGCAAATATAGTGGTATGAGGGCACACATCAACAAGACATCAGAAGGGACAACTCTGAAGTCTCAATCTGACAGTCCATTACTATCAAGCACAGCACATGAGGATAGCTTTATTTCCCACCGACTTAAAGAGGTCATAAACAGATGCTTAACATTACTTGGACTGGGGAGGGGAGAGGGGGAAATATGCATGATGAAACCAAGGCTACAAAAAGGCAGCAGTCAATAAGAAATACTGGCATATAGCTACACTATTATCCATATGTTGGTCTTAAATACTTAATAGTGAAGTCCCTACATCTAAGTATGTCTGCAATTAACTACTACAGAAATAGCTTGAATATTATTTCTTTTGTTTAAACCTTTCATTGACAACAGACATATTTCAAAACGGCATTCTTCTCAAAGGTACCGAGTAGTGGGTTTTAAATTTTCCTCTACAATAGCTACATTTGGAAAGGAAATCAAATTAGTGAGATACTGCATTAAGCTCTCACTCCTCAGATTCACATCAGCTCCATTAAGCTCCCCCATGCTGCAGCTCTAGTTGCTACAGCACAAACGCATTGCAGTCAGCAGATCGTTTACAAGGGAGACAACTTCAAGACAAGAATACTTTTTCCTGAAACAGTAAATATTAGTCTGTGTTGTTAGCACTTAAAAATATTTGTGATACAAAGTAGTAAGTGATTCTTTTCCTTTTCCGTAAAATTGGAAGGGAAAGGGGTGGAAGAGTAATCCAGTGTACTGACTCCTTGTTGCTGATTTGCTTGAAGAATCTCAGACACTGATACTGCCAGACAGAGAGCCTGGCTCAAGTCTGTGTCATCATCTTTGAGGCCCAGCAAGCTGCTGCCAAAAAGACTATGGTTGTCCTAATAAGGCAAGAGGGGGGGGAAAAAAAAAGGTTAACTGAAGCCATTGTTTTCAGATGTAGAGGCTTAAAGTAAAACTATATCCACCATGTCATAAACATTAAGCCCGAAACACACCTATCTTGTCCGCATAGTCATCAAATTTTTCATCGACTGAAATTCTTTTGGAAAATCATGGCAAGGCCTGGTGTTGATTACAAACATGGTTGTCCACCACTCTGACCATGTCAACATGATGAAATATCTCTGGGCTTTGTTTTTGGGTTAGGTTTTGTTTGTTTGTTTAATCCCCGAAAAAATCTCACATACCTGTTTACACACATCAGAGAAAGTATATACAAGCCAAAGGCAATGACTATCAACGATTTATTTCATGAATTCATTGAAGTCAGCTATCCTGAGTAAGGAAGAGCTGCAAGAACAGCGCAGGTGATGATGACAACTTCATCTCTAGCGAGTGACTTTTTCCCATTTGCTGTTGCAAATACAGCTACGACTGCTGTGCAGTCTACTACAACACAATTGCATCAGCATGGCATTTTTGCTTTGTCTTACAAGAACTTGGTTTGCAAAACAAGACCATCAGTCATGACGTGAGAATATTGCAGGGAATATACAAAGGATATTGCATATTCCCTGCAATATACATGGGATAATAATATACATGGATAATATCCAGGTAGCCTGGGAGGAATACAGAGAAATTGTCCGAGCAGCCAGGGATCAGGTTAGGAAAGCTAAAGACCAGATGAGAGCTAAGTCTGGCCAGGGGCGTCAAGGGCAACAAGAAAAGCTTCTATAGGTATGTCAGTGATAAAAAGAAGACTAGAGAAAACGTGGGCCCTTTCTGGAAGGAAACGTGAGACCTGGTCACCTCAGATACGGACAAGGCTGAGGTACTCAATGACTTCTTTTGCCTTGGTCTTTACTGGAAAGTGCTCTAGCCACACTGCCTTAGTCGCAGAAGGCAAAGGCAGGGACTTGGCAGAATGAGGAACCGCCCACTGTAGGAGAAGACCAGGTTTGAGACCATCTGAGGAACCTGAAGGAGCACAAGTCCATGGGGCCTGATGAGACACATCCACAGGTCTTGAGGGAACTGGCAGATGAAGTTGCTAAGCCACTATCCATCATATCTGAGAAGCTGTGGCAGCCTGGTGAAGTTCCCACTGATTGGGAAGGGGGAAACATTTTTAAAAAGGGAAAAAAGGAAAACCTGGGGAACTACAGGCCAGCCAGTCTCCCTTCTGTGCCCTGCAATATCACGGAGCAGATCCTCCTGGAAAGTCTTCTAAGGCACAGGGAAAATAAGGCAACAGCCAACATCGCTTCTGTAAGNTCTATAGGTATGTCAGTGATAAAAAGAAGACTAGAGAAAACGTGGGCCCTTTCTGGAAGGAAACGTGAGACCTGGTCACCTCAGATACGGACAAGGCTGAGGTACTCAATGACTTCTTTTGCCTTGGTCTTTACTGGAAAGTGCTCTAGCCACACTGCCTTAGTCGCAGAAGGCAAAGGCAGGGACTTGGCAGAATGAGGAACCGCCCACTGTAGGAGAAGACCAGGTTTGAGACCATCTGAGGAACCTGAAGGAGCACAAGTCCATGGGGCCTGATGAGACACATCCAAAGGACTTGAGGGAACTGGCAGATGAAGTTGCTAAGCCACTATCCATCATATCTGAGAAGCTGTGGCAGCCTGGTGAAGTTCCCACTGATTGGGAAGGGGGAAACATTTTTAAAAAGGGAAAAAAGGAAAACCTGGGGAACTACAGGCCAGCCAGTCTCCCTTCTGTGCCCTGCAATATCACGGAGCAGATCCTCCTGGAAAGTCTTCTAAGGCACAGGGAAAATAAGGCAACAGCCAACATCGCTTCTGTAAGGGCAAATTGTGCCTAACATTTGATGGCCTTCTACGACAGGGTTACAGCATTGGTGGATAATGGGAGAGCAACTGACATTATGTACCTGGACCTGTGCAAGGCATTTTACACTGCCTTACATGACATCCTTGTCTCTAAACTGAAGAGACAGGGATTTGATGGATAGACCACTCAGTGGACAAGGAACTGGCTGGATGGTCGCACCCAAAGAGTTGTGGTTACTGGCTCAATGTCCAAGTGAGGACCGGTGAGGAGGGGCATTCCTCAAGGGGTTGGTATTGGGACTGGTACTATTTAACACTTTTGTTGGCAACAAGGACAGCAGGATTGAGTGCACCATCAGCAAGTTTGCTGTGTGGAGCAGTTGACATGCTGGATGGAGTGAATGTAATCCAGAGGGACCTGGACAGGCTTGAGAGGTGGGCCCATGCTAGCCTCATGAAGTTCAACAAGGCCACACGCAAGGTCCTGCATGTGGGTCGGGGCAATCCCAAGCACGAACACAGACTGGGCAGAGAATGGATTGAGAGCAGCCCTCAGGAGAGGGACTTGGGGGTGTTGGTGCGTGACAAGCTCAACATGACCTAGCAATGTGCGCTTGCAGCCCAAAAGGCCAAGTGCATCCTGGGTCGCATCAAAAGCAGTGTGGCCAGCAGGTCCTGGGAGATGATTCTGCCCATCTACTCTGATCTGGTGAGACCCCATCTGGAGCACTGCATCCAGATCTGGAGCCCCCAACATAAGAAGGACATGGACCTGTTGGAGCGGGTCCAGACGAGGGCCACGAAGATGATCAGAGGGCTGGAGCACCTCTCCTATGAAGACAGGCTGAGAGTTGGGGTTGTTCAGCCTGAGAAGAGAAGGCTCTGGGCAGACCTTATAGCAGCCTTCCAGTACTTCAAGGGGGCCTATGTGAAAGACAGGGAGGGACTCTTTATCAGGGAGTGTAGCCATAGCACAAGGGACAACAGTTTTAAACTGGAAGAGGGTGGATTTACATTGAATATTAGGAAGTAATTCTTTACTGTGAGGGTGGTGAGACACTGGAACAGGTTGTCCAGAGAAGTTATGGATGCCCCATCCCTGTAAGTGTTTAAGGCTGGGTTGGATGGGGCTTTGAAGATCTAGGGGAAGGTGTCCCTGTCCGTGGCAGGGCGGGGTTTAAAGGCCCCTTCCAACTCTTAACGAGTCTACGTTTCTATGACATGTTTCACTTAACCTTACCATATTTCAAAGACCCTAACAGTAAATACCACCAGAGTAAGAAGATGAAAAAACTGTTTAAAAAAATCATCACAATGAAATATTCAAGGTTACTATCACCAAGAGCTTAAACGGACACCAAAAAGAAGCAAATTTCAAAATTACTTTGTTATTACCTTCCTGAAAGAAGCTGGAGTTTTGCTACAGTAATATTGTGCCAAAGAGAACAGATCTTCTATATCCTCTAAATCGAGACTCGCTGGTGAAGTTTCTAAGAATTCTGATACACACAAACAATGTTAAGTGCACCATTGTTTCACACATAGAAAAGAAGCACCATACATCTTTTCACATCATAAAATAACTTATTTGTAATATGGCTTAACACAACTAAGTTTATTGATTAAATATTAATGTTGATTCACTCTCCAGGTGGAAAGAGAAGATACAGGAAATACTCCTTATCCACAGGAAACCTAAGCTATTTGCTAGAAGTTCAAACCTGCTACACAAATTATTTTTTACCACACTCTTACCTCTCTATAGTACAACAACCGAAACCTAAAACTAAGTCAGCGCCTTATCTAAAGAGGGCTGACCAAGAGAATCCTCTAGACCAGAGTACTTAATCAGTAGTACTATTACATGTCCGAGATGGTACAACGGTGCAGTTCTGCAGTATGTAGCAAAGGCATAAAATTCGAAGCACCTTCATTTTTAACTACTAGGAGACTATTAATTATATTACATAATGAAAAAAAAAATCCAACATAAAAAGGCAGGTGCAATAGGCTCACAAGAAATACACTTCAGTGTGATTTCTATAATAACAGAAGAGGGTAAGACAAAAACAATGAATTAGGCTCACACCGAGTGCATACAAAGATAATAATCTGGAAAATGCAACAAATGCAGTAGATTTAAAGAAGGATTTGAAAGTTGCCACTTTGGACTTAGAAACATGGTGATTCTTTCCAAGTACTCCAAACTGAAGTATAAAATCAGGTGTGAGAATGCTAAAAGCAAACACATTAACACATGTTAAGGACAAGGCAAATATGATGCAACAAAAGAACAGTAAGAAAGAAATTACTAGGTGAGGGGATTCATTCATGAGAAAAATCGCAGGGAAATAATTAAATAATTCAGTTATTTAGTAATTAAAAATAATAATCAATGGGGATTATACTATACAGTAAATATGCACTAAATATTCACTAGCAGCTATATAAAAGAAGTACTTACTTATCATTTCTTCTTTTTCTGATTCTTGTGCTAAGATAATGTCTCTGAAAACAGTAAAGTCACAGGCATAGATTAAATCAGTAAAACCAAAAGGAAACAACAGTGCATTAAAACTGCATCAGCAAGGAATGCCCCAAAGAATTAACTATACACTTACTTCGCATTGACAAGGATGATTAACATTAAGAAATAAATAAAGAATGGATCTGCTTGTTGTAGATATCCATCCCATATTGCCTGAGTGACTTCAGCTGAACAGTAATACGAGAAGAGGCTTCCAAGCTAAAAATTTGGAAAACAGTGTGAGAAAAAGCAATAACCAGGAACAATCTTATAATTTTTAACAGAGACACAAGATATCTAAAAGAAAATAAAACCAACAAAATTATGTTAAAAAATACATTTGCACCATGTACTGCAGGACGGTTCTACCCTCAGAAACAATTTTTATGGAAACAGTGCAGCAATTCTAGAGTTCACCTGTGAATGAATATTCCTAGCGTGAAGGCAAACTCAGCTGTACATTGTCAGCCTTGCCAATTCAACCAGAGATAATATAATGAGGCTGGAATCCTGTTTAGGTCATAGCCACTGCTAAATATCAGTTATACCAACAAGACAGTAGTAAGAGAATATATTTACTCAGCTAGCTTAGCAAATAGGACTTTGAAAGGATCCTGTAAACAACATTCTTTTTATTCTTCACAGTAGAATCAAGCTAATTGAACATGGTTGCGCATAGTTTGACAAAGTCACTTAACATCACATTATGATGCTTTATGGCGGAGTAATGAAACATTTGCAAGCAACAGAAAATTCTCATTACCATTTAAGAAACTGTTTGCCTGTTCCTATGTTCCCATTTAAAAATACATCTTCTGTCATATGCAATGTTCAGAGCGGATAAAAGAAAGGGTAGGAACTTCTCTTCATACATGCCAGATGATACTTGCAATTACACGTAACTCAAATGCATACCAGCTGGCTTCACTGGGGTCTTGCGGCACTTGCTGACACATACAAACTCTGCATCAACAGAGATACAGCTTTCAAAAGCTCAGTATCTGTTTTTAAACACTATCATGGAATAGTTCAACACTTCCTAGTATACTTTTATAACAAAAGGTAAGAAGATCTATCAAAATCTGAGTCAAATGCAAATGAAGACAAAATATCCCTGAACAATGAAGCAATGACATGTCTCTGAATGTTGCTTATGTATTTCTACACATTAGAAATACCTCTATTATAGACTAAGGTTTTTGACAGATGAAAAGAATTTTAATGTAATCTCTTAATAGAAAATGAGGTTTAAATTTTTTTTCTAAGATTGCACACCAGAAAGCATATAAGCTACACTCGCTCGTTTCCCTACCTCCTTTCAAAGAGAAGATTTTTTTTCTAATGAATCACTAAACTTTTAATAAACAACTTCAAAGAAGTTTGTATTTACTAAGGAAAATTGTATATATGAAAAAAGGAAGATTCAGTAGTAAAAAAAGACCCTATTCCTCTTTTGAAGACTAAAGGCTGGCAAAAGGCAGATTTTGAGAATATGGAAATTCTTCCTGGACACATTTTAATATTAAAATTGGTAGCAGTCTAAAAAAAAAAATTATCATCTTTAAAAAACCCCACAAGTACAGACCTCACAGTTTAATAATTCATTTTAGTCTTATTTAACTAAGAGCAACAGTTACAAAAAATTTTAAAGCCAATGGATATGAAAGAAGAGCCTAGAAGAGTTCATCCATCATATGAAGCCTTCTTTAGTAATTTACAGACTTTGTCTCTGCAAGCACTGTACTGTGATTTTGCATTGCATGCACTAAGTAGCATTGAAACACAAGAATTTTGCTGCTTTATGTTGTAGCCCTGCTACACAAACTTTATTTAAAAAAAATAATTGAGGTAAGCACCTTTATAACCACCCCCAACTCTAGGCAGTTTTGAAGTTAAGGTGAGGAGGAAATGACCAGTTCTTGAAGAGCTGTAAAATAACTTGCCTAAATTCTAAAAGGCATAGAACCATATGAGGCAGTCAAATCTATCTATTAGCATGGAAATTTTTAGAATGATTAGTAATTTGACTTTAAAAGACCCATTAGGCTGATGCTTATCCATATCAACAACCATGCAGCTGCCCACTATAAAACTAACATCATGATTTCTTACTTTTTGTCAGTTGTTCTCAGTCTTACTTATTCCAAGCAGTTCCTAATATCAGTGGCTCAATTAACATCCAGTACAATAAAAACTTGATGTTAACAAGACCTTATACCTTATGTTAAGCAAAGGCAAAGAGCCTACACTATATTAAAACATGCAATTTATTACAATATATGTAGTTCTAATGTCTTGTAATACTCTTCATAAACTGGCAACATGTACTTAAATTTTAACAGAAATTTATTTTTCATTATGTTTCCCTACTTTCACTTTATTACCCAGTTGAGTGCATATGAGTCTGGAGTCATCTTCTTAGTATCAAGAAAGGAGCAGAGTTCAGGCTCATGGTACTGAAGAAGCAGTCTAAATAGATGAAATGGTCTTCCCTTCATAAAACAATCCCTAAAAAGTAACAGTGAAAATAATCATAAAACCCGCGTAATAATCCAGCTGTCAAACTTACAGTAGCAATTCTTTACTAGTTGTGATTATGTAATTTCCTATATTGTTCACAGGGACTGATCATGAAGTCAACTTGCCTCAAGAGTCTAAAAAACAAACCAAAACAACAAAAACTCCACAAAACACTGAAAACCCCACTATACTAATCTAAATTATCACAAGAACTCTGAACTTCCATTAAGTTTACAGGCCAAAAACTGTGAAAAGAAGAAAAATATTCTATTAATGAATTTTGCACAAAAATCTAGCCTTGCAAATTACTTTCTGTTTGAATGGTTAATATGGTCAATTATTCCAGTCAGTCAGTCATTCTTTACCACCTTTCACATTAAGACTGGTTATACACTCAAAAATAACTTTAAAAAGAATTTTTGCACATTTCTACTGACAGAGGAACAACCTTGTTTAGACGTTTTTCATAACTGTTTTGCTCATTATATTTTACTTCTGGTATCTATTGTAGTAATCAACCCTTAATAAATATCTAGTTTAAAAAAAACAAACAAAAAACAACCAGCCAAACAAAAACAACCCCTGAAAAACCCAACAAAACCCCACTTATCAAGAACTGTGAATTCCTGTACTTCTATTACTTCCTAGGCTAGAAGCCCCAGTGGAGGCAGCAGGCTCAGCCACTAGGCGGCCTGGTAAAAAAGAAAAGCAAAGCAAAAACAATTAAAAAAAAAAGGTTTAGCTAAACAGAAATAAACAAACTGCCCTGGAAACTAACCTACACTTTACTTTAGGACAGGGTGGGTTGTTGTTGTTGTTGTGGTTTTTTTGGGAGGTTTTGTTTTGATGAAAAAAAGGAAACGATTTTCTACCCTCTGGTAGAGGTAACATCGATGTAATGTAAGCAGATGTAACACACTCTCCTCACACGGTCCCTGGGATGACACGCACTTACATTATCCACTTGCATCTTTTTTATTATTTCACTACCTTACAAGTTCTGGCACACATCATTGCCTACTCAATTGCATATCTGAGATGGTGTCTTCTTCTACTGATAGCCCAAACAAAGAATACTAATGACCTAGGACTTCCATATTAACTGTTTGTTAATTTCATACAATTCAGACAACTCACCATTCTAGCGGAAAGGCAGGAGGAAAAGAAACATAGGTATCCACAGGATACTTTATACCAAAAGCCTTGAGAGTAACAGTGTTTCCAAGGAAAAAAAAACAGGAAAACCTCCCTTATCTAAAATAATCCACTATGGGGTTTTTTCCCCCCCTCATTCTTCCTTTGGCTCGCTAGACATGCTCTTTCAAAAAAAAAAAAAAAATCCCAGATACAATATGGTCCAACCAATTATGCTGTATATTTCCCTCACTTATTAGTATTTTGTTACAGTATATTTTTCATCATAGTTGCAAAATATGAGAAAATGTGAATAAAATTGTATGATTTATAAAACAAAAATAGCAAAAAAGTTAAAAACTAAACTTTTATCAAACAGTAATGATGGCCTAGCAATCAAACATCAAACTGAGACCAAATTGACCAGAGTGGAGATTGGCAAGTCTACTATAAATTGCCTTTCCATGCTTTCCATTCTCCCACTACCAAAAAAAAAAAAAAAAAGAAAGAAAAGAAAGAGAGAGAAAACAGTCAAACAGTCTACATTTTGTTGAAACACCACGTAGGTTCTTACAGAGAAACTCAAACACTAGACACTCTGAAAGCTTTGTACGGCTGAAGGTACATGAGTTACGTGACCATAATGCCACTATCCTGCAACAGCTCATAGAGCCCAACAGTATTGTAAATCAGAAACGGACTCAAGCTGAGTCAAGTGACAGGACCAATAAATGTTTCCTGCCACAACACCAAATGTGCACTTTTCATAATGATTCTATGATGCAGTGTTATGGGCACACATCCAGCAGCTGGGCCGGAATCTCCTCTCCAGGGAATAAGACTAAGATCTTTAATTACAGACCATCCATGTATTATTTCACAAGGTGTTAATCAGAAGACTCTGTAGCCTCACTGGAGGGTCACGGTGCTACTCCCAACAACAATAAAAAATTATTTTAGTGAGAGCATCCATATAACAGCATGAAGAGCTCCAATTTCATATTTTTTATTCATTAAAATAAAATCTAACTACTTTAAAAAAATAATTTCAGTTACAACTCAGTAGAATACAGGGAAAATATCAAGGTCTTCTAAAGAAATTTTAAGACTTAATTAGTGCTTATGAAGTACATTGAACTGACAGGGAGAGAAGCATTTTAGTTATAAAAAAGGCTACGAAAGGACAGAAAAAACTCTTTCACAGAATATATGTGAATTAGATAATTCCTAAACAAATATTTCTTACATTGCACGAAATGAAAGTAGTTCTAGCACATGGAATCTACATCAGTCACATGCTAATTCTACATCATAAACCTACAGGTACTGAAAGATGGTTCAATTTATGCTCATATGAAGGAATCAGACAACTTTGCTACAAAGAGTCCTACTCTAGCCGAAACAAACACGCACATCCTTTCAAGAAAATACTTCTAATGCTAATAAAAACAGCAGACAGGCAAAAGAAAAAAAATATTTACCTTGGAATGAATTTATTCATGATAGCATAAAAGCAGTTGTACAAATCACTGCGTGGCAAATGAAGGTGCACCAGAGGTTTGAGTAGGTGTATCCAGCCAAGGCAAGAACTGTATTTAACATTGCGTGATTTACAATAAAAAGTAATAACTGACTCAATATCCACAAGTAATACTGACTTGTTCTCTTCTGGCACTGTCAACTGGTCTGAAACAGAGATATAAACCATATTAAGGGCCTTTCAAAGAAATTGAATGAGATTATTTCATAGCACAGTTGCACCAATAAGGACTGCTTGGGAAAAACACAAAAGGCAACAAAATCAGATGAACAAAAAACTAGCACCCTGGACTAAACCCTCACAGAAAGGCATCCAAAAGGCGTCAAAATAAAGGTGATTTTATAACCACGGTAGGATAAGGCATTTAAATTACATTTAAATACCAAAACAACTGGATTAAAGAAGTTTGGGTTTTTCAGGATCTATATGAAACAAAGAGGTAGATTTAATGCACAGAATGTCCCTCTCCTATTCCTATTTGATGTGCTCAGCACATAACTCACATTGAGTTACTTATGCTCAACTCTACAACAGATTCATTTGAATTTAAACACAGATCAACCCACAACACATACCTCCAATTCTTCAAAAAAAGCCCATTGACATGCAAATTTATGAAAATCAGTAGTTTGAAATCAGCTAAGCTTACACACTGAAATTTTAGTTTTAACATATAAATTATATTTTTAATCTCTACTTCAAAGTAATTTTCCTAACAATAGTTTAAATTTGGGGTGGTTCGGGTAACTATAAGAGAAGTTATTTGATTACTTACAACTACACATGGCTTTTAAATTCGATTTGGTGCTGTTGCTAATCAGAAGATACACTAACCATGAACATATAATCTTTTATATAATGTAGTATGTTTCAAATTCTTACAAATGGTGTAAGGTACTGAAAAGTACAGATGACCCCTATTTATTGACAGACTAATTCTGAATCCATAACTTTTATTGTTGCATTTGGATGAAAATTGGCACAAAAATTTGGTACAAAACCAGTTCTGTAATTAAGGTAACAAGCTAAACACTTCTTAAATACTGCCATTATTGAGTCTGATACAAACACAAAGCTTAGGTTTTCATTAGTTCCAAAATATCAATATTAAACACCTCTTTAGATTTTTTATGTCAAATCTAATATTAAACTTATCAATTATATATTTCAGAAATAAATTTGTTCTAACCCACTTAGATTATGTCAATTTTACTATAGCTAAACTGACTTACAGTAAAAGAAGGAATAAAAAAGAAGGAATAACCATGTTGTGTCTCAGATGAGGGGAAGTGATGCCTACACACTACTTTAAGGCAGTGGCATTAAATTTCTAGCAAACATTTTTCCCCCCTCTATTACAAGAAGCCCATGAGCCTCATTACTGTTAATGAAAGTTTTTATTACTGAAGTCTTTAATACTTTCCCATCAAAACCAGTCAATATTTGGCATTTCCTTTCCTCTGTCTCTCAGGAAAATAACATAGCACATAAAACTCAAATGCCATATGAAGATTTGCTTTAAATTTGGAAAGTTCTTGCTCTGCTAAAACACTGAAATAGAGAGATTTAATCCAATCCAAAATTGAAATCTCTATATACCCTTCATTCTGAACTAACTTCACTCACTATTATTTTGATACAGTTTAATATTGGTACATATTACAAAATACTTGCAATAAAGAGAAACGGAGAACTAACAGACATTAAAGTGCTTAGTTTTGTATGTTATGAATACTAATTGGGAGGGTTTGCTATCTTCCAGAACAGACATTGTGATTAAATAACACAATGGCATTTCTGCCCCCACCTTTCCTTTACAGGAGAGAGAAGAAAAATAAGCCCTAGTAGATTCTAGAGCTAGAAAATACAGAACTGCATTTTAAAAGTGGTAGGTGTGTATGCATGCATGCAATAACTCCATTCTCTGTCTTAACTTTCAGTTGTGCAAGAATAAATTAAAGCACAACACATAATAAAATAGAAGATTCTGTTATTGGTGCCACAAGAAGTATCCTAATTTATAAGTCATCATTGATTTCATAACCTGATCACTAATGCTGCTGCATGGTGTCAGGGATTTGGCCACTCTTGTGTTAAATTGCCAACCAGCTTGTTGGCAACTCCTTACAGACATACCAGAATATTACATCCAACATCCTGGTAGTACCTTGCTTTCACAAACACAGCCTTTCATTTTTGCTGAAAACACTATTAAAAAAAATACCTTTCAAAAAAATCGTCTTTAAAGTCCCTTAGAGGTCATACGCATTTTGGTGCAACACCAGCTTTCCAGACTAATTACTAGTCACTAGACAATTAACAACTTGAATGACACTACAGAAAGAGCCCCTGGTTTAAAAGATGGAGATTGGAAAAAAACCTAATTTTTTTTCAGCTCCTGGAGCTTTTTCCCCCTTCGGCTCTGACCATGCAAACTATCACTTAAAAGCTAATTCTTTAAACTTTCATAACATCACTCATCTCAGAGTCAGAGTACAGATAAGATACTGCTGTTTTCTTACAAGTTCTTTCTGATTTTCTCTGCCCTTTCATCTTCCTCCTGAAAGCTTCCTCCAAAATCTAAACATCATTCAGGTTATTTAATTCAAATAACAATGCCCTAAGACAACAAAGAGTACAGAAGTTTTCACATAGGTGATCTAAACCTAACTGTACTTACCAATTAGTTCTTGGCAATCCTTGTGAATTATGCTCTGCTCTGGCAGGTCTAAAGAGCCATCCCAGGATGCTAGGCTGTCCCCCTTTCCTACAACATTAAGTGCAATCTGAAAACAAAAACAGAAAGCCCTTTAAACATTTTAGTATCCTTTTGCAGTTACCGAATTATTGAACTCAATGAAGAGGAAAATCCTAAAACTGAATCAACATATCAACATCAATATTCCAATTCCAGTACTACATCTCTTCTATACAGATGCCTGGAAATTAAATCATTTACCTCAAATCAAACACAATTTCAAGTATTTCCTGCTTCTTGATTTATGCTCGCATTTACCTTCCAGACTTTGGCTCTCAGATCAGCAGGCAATTGCCTTCCTTGAATGATGTTTCTGACAGTTTCAAGATCACAGCCTCCTTCTTCTAGGGCATCTGCAAGCTCTTTTTCCCTATAATAATGATAAGTAATGTGTTTATTAAAAAAGAATTATACAAAATTATTCAATGTTTATCTACTAAATAGATGTAGATTGGAGGCTACTATCAGGCAAAACACACACATATGTAAAGGTAAAAGACAATTTGCCAATTTCTGAAAACAAAGATTTGCAAAATGTGATTTATTCCTTTGTTTTTAAGGCTGCTCGTCCAACTTCTAATTCCATTCAATGTACATATGAGAAAAAAAAATCAGAGAATTTTTGTTTGCTTTCATGAAGTGGCAACATTGCAAAATGTGTCATAAAAATGCAAATTTATTTGTCCTTTACAATTTAATAGATACATGGCAAATTTTCACCCACACACAATGCGTTCAAAGCCAACACTACACCTAGATTAGGTGGCAGAGTTCTTTTAAATAAAATACTACACAACCCAGAAAAACAGAAAACTTATGTCAAAGGTTTAGAACAGTCAGCTTTTAACCCCATCTTTCCCTGAAATGGGAAAGGACCTTTTAGTCAAACTCAGGTTTACTTAACTATAAAGTTCTAGTACCGTAAGTGTAGACATGTGCACAGAACTGAATTAAGACATACAAAAATGTTGATAATCATGTAGAAAGTAGCAAAATACACAAATTCACAAGACAGTCAAGCAGTAACGATACTTTTAAGTTGCCCTAGTAAGACACCAAAATTTCAAAAGCATTATAGGTAAGAAGGCACAGGTTCAGAAATGATTACTTCACAAATCTCTCTGGTAACTTCTGGCAGACCGTTTCAACAGTTCCACACCATCAACAACAAGAAAATCACAACTGATGATTTCAGGAATTTCAATATTATGTAGCACAGCAGTGGCAAAACACCAGGTTCACTGGAAAAATAGCAATGGCAGGGATGCATGGGTCCTGTAGGCAAAACTTCTCCCTTACTGCACCCTCCTAACTGTTCTCTACTAGCTCTGCCACATGCCTGAAAAAAGGCTCTGCTTCAGGTAACTGAGGGGACAAACATGCAGCTGGGAGGTTTATGGCCAGAGCAAAACATACAATGTGGTTGTTCATTCCAGCCAGACATTCAAGCACAAACATTCATTCCCCATGAACAACACGCCTATTTATACCGCGTAATAACAGATGTTAAAGCGTTAGCAGTACAATTCTCAATTGATCCACATGACATGCTATGTAGTCAATTCCACCCATGGAAAAAGAAAGTCAGCTGTTGAGCTCTCTCTGTTTCTTTAATTTGCATATATCCACAACTAACTCCTTGATACAAAACTTCTCAAGTTTGGTCTTCTGAAAGCTTAACACATAGATTTCTGACTTTCTAAATATTGCACTTTTTGATAAACAGTTTAAAATCTCAATTCTGGAAGAATGTGAGCATATACTTAACAGTAAGCAATGAGCTAGGCTTACTTAAGACTTCTCAGAGTATTTACAAGTTTGCAGAGTAAGCATTTTCCTTGCATTGTATCAGCCAGGTTCTTTGCCAGTACTTTTTGGTAGCACTTTAAATCATATTTCAAATAGACACTGGAGCACAACTAATAGTCTGTTTTCTTCAAGTAATTTTGCAAATTTGGATGACAGAAAGTACAGTTTACAAAGACAGTGACTGGCATTGTTCTCTTACGTTTTTAGTATTAAAAAAAAAAAACCACCAAAGCCCACTTATTATAGAATTACAGCCTGCACAGGTGAATACGCCTTTCCTGAGAAAGAAATGGGGATGGAAAAAAATACACAAGCACACTTGCACATTCATCACCTATCCTGTTGTCTGAACGCATACATAACAATCAACGCTGGAAAAATTAAATCACCAAGTCAGTTCAGCCTGAGTAAAAATCAAGCGTTTCCAGGACATTTACACAAAGAGACCTAGCACTCAGCAGAACCGCATGAACTCTGGGATGATCTAACTTCAACGGGAGCCAACATCGACCATCAGCTGAAGAGAGCTAGACGGTCTCAGATATATTGCAGGTTTCTGTGCACACTATGTATGACATCCGACTAGAGAGCGACAGCTATGCCTTGAAATATAGCACAACAAAATATAACCAGTTGCTACAAATATTATCCAAGTATTAAACAGGCACGTGAAGATGAATGCGACAGCTGCATGCACATTGTATTTCAGGTGGAAAGGTCTTAAATTGCAATACCCAAATTTGGGTTCTGTGGCATCCAAAGAAAATTATTTGGAAAAAAAAAGAGTAATTTAATATATGTGAAACAACACTTAAAAATACGTCTACACAAATTACAAAACATGCCTGGCAAAGAACATTTCACAGACCCATGAGTATTAATTCTGACAGTTACTTGTACCTAATACTCACAGCTTAAAAAGCTGTGCATGGATTAACATCAAGATCATCTTCCAACACGTTATCTGCAAATGTGTGCTTCCTCTGTTTGATACTACTATTTGCAAAATCTTCTTCTTCAGTACTGTCATCTGCACTTTGTACACTGTGAAGATGACAGGCAAATGCACTACTTCACTTGAAAAAGTAAGAATCCGATATGCCCATCTCCCACATGAAGAAGACATGATGCATTACCAAATCGAGTTAAATGAAATAACAGTGGGGTGGTGGTTGTGTGTGTGGAGTGGTGGAAATTGCACTATTCTGTTTATGATTTAATTAGCTTTTCCTCCATCAACTCCCAAGACTGTTCACAGGCTAGAAATGAGGACTTCTCAAAGATTAAGAACTATTTTCTAATAAATATTCTATCCACACTAACTTGGCGAAGTACCATGAAAGTAATTTTGACACTTCAACACACGTCTACCAGCTGTGTTTTACCTTATTTCAGTCTACATTATAAATGTTCCAGCAAACTGGATCCTTGTCTTTCATGAGTGAAGATCAGCTAGGAAGTTCTCTGTTCGTACGGACAACAACTATTACACTTACTTTGGAAAGAATGCAGCACTTCTCTTTACAGGCAAATGTCTCCAGACTTGGACATCCTTCCTTCTGCTTTGTCATGGTTCCACTGCTTAATTCTAGGTGCCATTCTAAATTTTAGTTAGATGCGTACAATTCCAGCCTATATCTAAGCCATCGCCTGAAAGGTTAATTCCCAAGACACACTGTTCTAAATGCCATAATACACAATATTGCTATTAGTGTATTTAGAGTAATTTATAAATTTCCATACTTAGAGAAGGGTCTCTGAAATTCATGCCAGTCCAGTGACATATTATAATCATTAGGTAACTACTTTTGCAGATACTCAACATGTTTTTTTTTTTTTTTCAAGCCAAAACAATTAAGATGCAAGAACAAGCTAGAGACAATAAAAAAACCTGGTCAACTGTTGGGACTTCAGCTTCAGGTTGTTTTTTTTTAAAGTACTATTTATTTTATTTATATATGACTGCGGTACTTGGTAATAATCACTTATAAATATTAACAAAGAGATTAAGAAATTGTGGGGATGTGAACAGCAGGGAAAAGATAGCAGGAAGCGTTTTGATAAACTATGAATACATGGGAAAAGACATACAGTATTAAGAAAACTAGTAGATTACAATACCCGGAATGTATCTGCTTAAGTCATTACGTCTGCTTATTTGTTGTAAGGAAAAAACAGATCCCTTTGAACTGCTTCTTCCAAGTCAAAGTGCATTTTTGGAAAAAAAATGCTTCAAAAGTTTAAAGCTTGATCAGCACACTTCTAATACTAATTTGTTATTTGCAAAGCCTAACATGTTATCTTATACATGTACCAAATTCATTATCTAAAATGCACTTTTCAGTCCAAAACAAGATGATTGCTCTTTTCCCATATACACTGAATCTAGTACTACACACCTGCCTGTTAAAGATATTACTCAGTGGCCTAAAAGAGAGTTAAAACACATACTCCCACTTAGACAATACCACTTACCAAACTGCTTCCCATATTCTGACCACTGACTTGACGCCGGCATAATACTTGAAAAGCTGCTTTGATTATTTTCTCCCTCACTCCTCAAGCAGATGCTCATGATATGCTCTAGTAGGCTACCACCACTTTCAGTGTAAGAAGTAGTATTTCTTAAACATCTTGCCACATCATTCCTGTTTTCCCTAAATCAGAAGCAAGGCTGCTGCCAGCTGAACCAAGACATCAGCTTTGGTTTCTACAAAGTCATCGTCTCCTAGGACATCAAACATATCCAGCCTGCAAGTTCTCATGCATTTCTAGTAATTGCAGCAGGCAAACAGAAATACAGACACATATATCACAATCACAATATCATCACAATTATGAGCGCTACCTGTACATATCCATGTTAGTGCCAGACTGGACTAATTTATTCTAATATAGTTTTATTATTTTTTTACTAAGAAGGTAGAACTAAACTGCATTTTCAGGAAAGTACTTTACTTGAAAAAACTCACAATAGCATACAGGTTTATAACACGCAGTAATCATAAACAAGCTTTACTTAAAAGAGAACCAGGCAAGTGAATAGCACTGATGAACATTTCTGAAGTCTATGGCTAATATCAATTTATTTTTATAGTCGTTATTCTACCTTCCCACAGCAAAGAACATAGCTTCCCACCACAGAAAAGTATCTATATAAAAGCTTCTTTCTCCCACCCCAGAAATATGCTTTTATATAATCTAGTTACTCTGGTTCCTACTTTTAATTTAGGATTCTCCTGACTACTGGAAAAAAGCCTCAACAAGAGTGATATTAAATCGAAAGTAATGAGGAGTGTTTGTTCTCTATTGAAAACAAACAAAGAAAAATCAATCCCTTACATTTACTTCAAAATAGCCATTGTATTCAGAACACCATTGAATATTCTATTTTTCCAACTGAATTTTGAAGAAAAACATTAATTCCTTGACATTTTTACCTATGTTTTTTCCTCAAGTGTGTTAATTTCACATTTAACAGCAAAGGATGTTTTTTCGTTTGTATGCTTTCAGAAGAAATATC
The DNA here is from genome assembly GCA_013398295.1 of Chionis minor. Classification (NCBI taxonomy): domain Eukaryota; kingdom Metazoa; phylum Chordata; class Aves; order Charadriiformes; family Chionidae; genus Chionis; species Chionis minor. The sequence goes on from VZSF01006476.1 coordinate 267,980, forward strand.
ATGGCTCCAAGCATGAAGAAGCCAGATTATTCTGAGCACAGGAAAATATATATGTATTAGTTTTGTCACCCTGTTGTCTGAAACAGTTACATTGTAATTTAGGACCCGTAAGATGAAGGATTCCAATGCAAAGTTAGATGCACGGGAACAATTCCATCTGTGGTTAGACTTAGTTAGTTAGTTATATTTAGTTTAAGTCTTAACTTTCAAAGCATAGATCTTAAAATACCCATGCTTTAGGAAACTTGATCACGTAGTATTAAAAAAACCACCTGCAAAAAGGTTTTAGAAATTAATTCATAATGGTTTATATCTTTATCTGAGAACCTGAACAAAAAACATGAAGTCCAAATAATTTATTTCCTTGATAAATGAGGAGAGAAAAAACCCTGTAACTTCTAATTAGAAACATTTTAACTAAGAACAGTCTAGCTTATTTGTGTCTATAAATACTATTGACTAGAATTATTGTATCAGCTAAGATTATGGTTAAAATAATCAAATAAATAGACAAAAAAAAGAAACTAAGATTTCTACAGCACAGCTTGACAGCAGCCCGCCTCCTTTGTGTTTCACAGTATTGTTAGCTTTGGACACAGATATGTCTTCCACCACCAAATATAATACAGATAACAAAATCGCAAATTAATTTTTGAGAATATGCCATATATTTCTAAAAAGAAATATTTAATAAACAAGATCCGAATAGATTTTTCTCATTTGTAAACCAAAGCTGTTGATGAACTTCCTGTATTTACTGAAGAAAAAGCTGACAATCTCACATTTTAATAACACCATAGAAGTAGTTTGGGGGTGGTAGGTGGTTTTTTTTTTTTTAAATTGTATTGTACAGTGGCAAGCTTCCCTGGTTTTTTTGTTAAACAAAACACCAAGCAGTCTATATGGATGTTGAAGGTTTTAACGCATCATTAGTTTGTGCCCCCTCAAATCACTTAGACCAGCACTGCATGTCAAGTTGACACAGGAAAAATTAAAAAAGCATTTTATGTTAATAAGCATGTCCAGGTACTACATACTCAAGGTGCTGTCACAGTCTCTGAACAAAAAAAAGTTACATCTGCCTTTGAATCCCCCTAAGGAACTGAAAAGAGGACAAGGAATCATCACTGACAGTTTTGTTCCCAACACAGTTCAGGTGTACCTCCGCATCATTTTATGTTTTGGCTGTGTTTTTTTAAAACATGAAATGTTATTGCACAACCCTACAGACTTCAAAACTACAATAATGTAGTAATTTACACCAAAAAGCTCATTCAAAAGATACATATCATACTCAGTAAAACATTAACTGTTCAGCAGCCTTCAGATACGTATATAAGACAACAGTCTAAATCAATAAATGAAAAAGAAAACATTTCACTGAAACTCACTTAAAAAAAAAACCCAACACACAACACCAAAACCAAAAAGCCATGTGAAATTTCTAAACAAGCGATAAGGAATACAACTTTATGTTGTGCACAGGGTGCAGCTCTAGTAACAGGATGTATCCTGGCACGTTAATGTAGCATTTAAGCATAAACCTCTTGAACTGCTTCCATAAAGACTTAGAAAATCTCTTCTAGTGAATGCCGTCAAGTTTGCCCTTTCTAATAGTACCAGCATATCAAGCTCAGTATAGTTAGATTCTGAAGCTGCCAGTCAGAATGGCAACAATGCAGGCTGCGCCTTGAAAGATGCCTGGAAACCACATTTGTGCCTTGTACTTAACTAGGAATTTTAGCTGTTTGTTGTGATCTGGGAGATCGTTATATTCTTTCAACATTAGTAATGAAAGAGGTTTGAAGTATTTTTTCAGAGATATTTCAACATGGTTCTTATTCAATGTCCTGGGTGTCAAAGTGTCAAGACCACACCGTCAATGAGTCAGTCTGTCCTTAGCTTTGTAACTATATGTCCCAACAGTCAGGTCTGTATTTAGAAATAATGCTTATGCAATACTGTACCTATAGAAAGGTGCCTCATAGATTTTGAAGCTGTAACTAAAAGAAGAAAAAATGGCTAAAAATTACACCAATTCCTTTTCATTTGTTAGTAAGCGATACTTAGTTGTTTTATCCTAGAGCTTTATTTATAGAACCAACCTAGACAAAGAACACATACCAGCTACACCTATGCGTGTGTCAGTTCTGAATTCTTTCAGCGAGATAACTAAGTGCAAAGAAGGCTGAGCATAGTTGGCAAGAAACTTTGAACCTGTCACATCAAATAGAGCCTAGAAGCAAAACCATCAGATCGGAAATGATCATAAAAAGCAGGTCTGTAAGGTAATTGTTTGAAAAGCATATACGTAGAAAGGACAAAGAGCAACGCTGTGGAACAGAACCACAGAAAGAAAAGAAATCACATGCAATGCAGAAGCACAATGAGAAAAACAAAGTGAGAATGCATAGGAATGGAGATGTGGGGTGCAGCAAGAATGGCCTCAGTGCTTAAGCACAAGGTTTATTTAAGCCTCAGCAATCTTAAGTGAATACGCATGCACAAACACTAAAATCACATCACTGTTACCATCAAAATGGTCCTATACACGCTCCAGAAATAGTCTCTATTCTTGTCCTAAAGGTTCAATGTAAAATCCATTATAAGTAACAGTTGCACTACAGGAGGGTGGCAAGCAAAATCACTCAGAAAACAAGCCAGGACTTATTGTTGTCACCTGTGCTTGAGTAGGCACGCAAAGAAAGGGGAAGCTGAACTGAACAAAGCAACCCTGCTCCAGGCAGGCGGCACCTATCATACAGCTCCTACCCCATATCAAAGCTGTTGTTTGCAAACTAGAGCTACCGCCTCGCTCCAGGCTGGGCACGGCCCAGAGCCACCCCATCTCGCCCTCGTCTGGACGGCGGCGCTTCCTCCTGCGGGACCGGGGAGCTGCCGAGCGCCCGGAGACATTTGTCCCGGGGCTCACCCCAGGCTCCCGCCGCGCTGGGGCCTGACGGTCCGGCAATCGGGCAGACAGAGGGAGAGAGGACGGCACAGGGGGGGCCGCCCCCGGCCCGGGGGGCTCCCCCCGGCCACGGCCGCGGCCGCCCCCGCCCGCTCCAGGGGCAGCCTTAGCCCCACACCCCGAGCGCGGCGGCCCTCGGGGTAGGGAGCGGAGGCGGCGGGAGTTTCAGCCCCTCCCGCCCACCGACCCCTTCCTTCTTCCCCCTCGACCCGCTGCGGAGGGGAAGGAAGGGAAGGGAGCGGGAGGAAAGGCACCGACACCCCCCAAACTCACCAGCTGCTCGACGACGGCAGCAGCTCTTCCCCTTCCGCCATAGCTGTTGACGTGCCTCCTCTGTCGGCCGTAAAGCGCGGCCGGGTGGCAGTGTTGTGTTACGTGTTGTTTTTTTCCCGACAACCCCTTCGGCGCGCGCCGGCTGCCGTCCCCGCCTCCCTCGTGCTGTCGTAAAGTGAGGGCGCCCGCCACAAAGCGCGGAAGCCTGGCACGGGAGAAGGGTGGTGCCTGCGTGAGGAGAAGAGGCGGGAACCGGGGCGAGACGGGCCGGGATGGATTTGCCGCCGCCGCCACGCAACGGCGTTCACCTGAGGCGTCTCAGGCCACCAGCAGTTGCCGTTGCCTTCCTCCAGAAGGCTTAAGAATCGGTTTCGCCGGTAGGGAAGGCATTCTGTGAGAAATTGGAATTATTTTTAGTTTTCATAACAGGCGAGCTGCTTTGCTACGTGTAGGTCATCAGATGTCTTCCCTGACAGCTGGTATTGTGCCAGGCTGTGCTCCGTGAGTTGGAGATTAAAATTCACGAGTTTTTACGCAAAATTTCTTCATGGAAAGGGTTATTGAGCATTGGAGCAGGCTGCCCAGGGAAGTGGCAGAATCACCATCCCTGTAGGTATTCAAAAGATGGGTGGACGTGGTGCTGAGGGACACGGTCTAGTGGTGGTGGTTTTGGCAGTGTTAGCTTGATGATCTTAAAGGTCTCTTCCAACCTGGGTGGTTCTAAATAAAAGACCTTAAAATCATATACATCTTATTTTGCAATTCTTAAAAGTCTTGTTCTACTCATATAAACCTGTTTCCAAGGGCTAAAAATCATGTGGTAAAGCTCATTGGCAACCTTGGGCAGGACAACACAAAAACTCCTGGATCGTGCGTGTCCTTACCCATCTACCCCCTCGAACAAGGGGTGGGGGAGGGAAAAAATGCCACAAAAGCCCACAGCATAGGTCTATGAAAATTCAGAAAAAATATTTAAGTAATTTATAAGCGGAATAACAGTGCCACCTTATGATAAACTCGCGTCCTCACGCATGTCTGTTTCACTTCGACAGCTCCCCTTGGGGCCCGCCCGCGCCCAGGCCCTCAGCGGGACAGCTTCTGTTGGGGGGGGGGGGGGGG